>VZRI01000043.1:46399-88301 GCA_013397515.1 Upupa epops | reverse complement strand
AGGGAAAGGAGGGGGGAAAAAAAAAGAACGAAAAAAAGGGCAACAGGGGGAGGCTAAATAAATAAATAAAGTGACACCCAGTCCTGAATCAGGGCAGGCTTTGTTAGAGAAAATTGCAGCTTGATCTGCATAATGGGAACTCGGTCTGCCCAAGGCGATCTTTTTATTGCGTGTGTGTCTGCTGTTATCAATTTTGTGAACGATTTCACAGGGAGCCTGGCAGACTTGAGCTGGAATAATATGCAAAGATGAGCTTTGAATAATGAATGATGTGCTTTTAAACCAATTCCAAAGTGTCTGTGATAGTACAATATGAAAAGGGGTGGTAAGTAATAGTATATTTAAAAGGCGCTAGTATGTTTTTATTACTATATTTAAAAAGATATCTATATTATTTTTGTGAAATGGATAATATATCACGGAGTCTTTGATAATCAGCTAAACAATACATTTTTCTTTGGGAAAAACTCTCCTGGTTTTCACACAGTTAAATATAGAGTGTCGGCGTTCGGCTTCGCAACGCTCCGCTACCTTATTAAATATTAACTCTATTTTAATATTAGCTTTTAAATTTAATATGTTGACGTTCTGCAGTTTTACTTTAATTATGTTTTATAATTAATAACCCGGGACGTATGGTATCCTTAAATGCGACTGTTCCGCAGCCGCCTCCTCTCCCTCGCCCCGCAGCGGGACAGGGACGCACAGACCTTAACAGCCCTCCGCAGCCACGCTCCGCACCCAAAATCCGCCTCCGCTTTGCCAAGTGCCGCCTTTCGTTGTGACCGGTTTGAGTCCCGTTCCCGCTCCCCAGAACCCTTCCCCTGGACTCGCAGTCCGCCAGAAGCGGAACGAGAGGAGCTATGGCCCCGACGGGGAGGCCCGGGCTGGAGCTGTGGCCCCAGGTCTCCCCCGCACTGCAAAGTGCTGCGATCTCCAGCAGTGCCCTGGGGTCGGGTAGGTGCTGCTGAGGGTAACAGTGTCCTCCCAGATCCTGCTCCATGTCCTCGGGGAGCCAGACCCCACTGAGGGCAGCATGGGGACAGCAGGATGCCCAGGCAGGCTCAGGGCACCAACACTTTGTCCCCAGTGCCCTGCGCAGCTCCCTGTTACACAGGTACAGGCGAGTGTAAAGAGCCCCGCGCCCTGCTGGGCTCCTGCCAGGTCCCAGGCACGCTGTGGCACGGCATGGCACAGCCACCAGAGCTGCAGGGGTAGGAGGAAACCGGGAAGGAAGAGCTCTGGGATTTGTGTGCAGGAGTGAGAGGCAAACTGTTTCCATTCTCTGTAAAACTCAGCCAGCAGTTGTAGCAGAGCTACCTGCACTACAGCAGTGCCGAGCACGGTGCCAGTTGCAAGAAGCACAGCCTGGCCCTGCTGGGCACAGTAATGTGGGCTCTGCTGAGCTGCCTGGGCTGGGCTGGCATGGGGACTGAAGCTCTGCACCCGGCCACATGCGGAGGCATAAGGTAACACAGTTTAGAGGGAACAGAAGTAACACTGTGTCAGAGGAGCTACTACAGAAAGGACTCCCGCCCAGTTCATCACAGCATCTGCCTGACCCATGCCTGAAGTCCAGAGCTGCCATAAGGGAAACTCAGAGGGGGACATGCCACAGGCCACCGCAGTTACTGGGTTTGGTTGTGGCGGGCACACGCACTCCTCAGCTCTGGGAGCATCTTTGGGCTCTAAGCACAGAAGGATGCATGGAGAAGGAACCTTCACAGAACCCACATCTTCACAGAACCCACCACGTGTCCGACAGTGGCTAATGCCACCGCTGGGCTTTCCACTTGCCTCCTGCAGGAAGAGAGAATGAAAACACCTGATGAAATACACTGCTTCTGCCTTTCAGAAGCCAGGCATCTCCAGCACCCTATTTCCACCACGGCACCAAACGCTTTTCCCTGGGTTTGCAGTGGTGATTCGGCCGTGCCACCAGCACGTGCTCCTGCACACGACAGGCACCAGCACGTGCCACATCCGTGCCTTGGCCTTGAGCTGTGCCACAAGGGAAAGAAGTTGGACTGCAGCTCTGGTAACTGCAGATGATCCTGGAAAACAAAGGAACTGCATGGATGGTCCCTCTCCTACCCTTGACCCAGCAACATGGGAAATTAAATGGCCCATCCAGAGAATGAGAATTTCACTGTGTGGGAGCAAGGACAAATGGTCCCAGCTAGGGCCAGGCCCAGCACTCAACAGCTGCAGACTGAACAGGGAAGGACCTTTCTTTCCCCACAGAGGCATCAAACATCCCTCCCATCCTGTCATACGTCCATCACCTTGGGGCCAGTGCTGGATGGCACAACAGGAACCTACAGCGCTTCACAGATATAAATCTGGCTGCGCCCCAAGAGGGTCCTTTGACACCCATGGCGTAGCACAGGTTTCCTCTGCCCAGGGGTGAGCTTAGCCCCAGGAGCCAGGGAGTCTGTGCAGACCTGGCTGGTACCTGCAGCATCCATCACCCAGCTCTGCCGTAACATCTCCTCGGTTAAACATTTAGTGTGAAGGTCTGGGCCAGACGATCCATTACACCACTCACGGACATTTTTTGGCTAATGTTTACCATTAACTCTTTTTAAAATTAGGTGTTTCATTTCTAAGGTAAGAGGGACAGGTCTCTGGGAATGAGACCAAGAGGAACAACTGCAGTGTTCCTCCAGCCTTTCCAGCCGGTAGGCAGTGGTTTATAGTAATGGTCGTTAATTGATGGCGCGTTGCTGTACCGTTTGTGCTGCACTGCCCGGCGCAGCCGCCCAAGCGCAGGGGCTGCGGTGTGATGGATGCTCCTGTAGAAAACCCAGGGGCATGGAGGCCTGTTGGGATGCACAAGGCACTGCTGGTTGGGTTCCAGCAGCTGCTGTAAGGAGGTGGGGGTTGCCAACTCCCCCCCATGCCCACCAGGGCTGCTGCGATGCTGTGTCTGGCTGGACAGAATCCACCTCAGAGCTGGGGAGCCGCTGCACTGAACAGGATTTAAACAGCTGCAGAGTCTGTAGCTGCTACATGCAGGACCCAGCCCTAAAGGTGGAAATGCCAGAGCTGGAGCACACCAAGTAACCTGGGAAGTGTCCTCATAGTCCCCAGGACTGCAATGCCTGTTTGTGCCCACAGAGCTCATCCCAGGAGCCACAGATTCACCCAAGACGGTACTCTGGAAATGCAGGCTCGGGGGCTTCAGCAACACCAGGTGGTTAAGGGGGTGGATTACACCTGAAACGGCTGAGCAGTGACTTCAGCCTTGCTGAGCTGCTCCACTGGGGCTCCGTTCCAGCCAAGTGCCGGCCCTTGTACTCCCTTGAGAAGCTACACAGAGCACCAACTGGCTCAGTTCATTGATTTCCCTGCTTTCCAACATTTTCAGCTCTTTTTGTGTAGCCCTGGCACACTGTCCTGCACTGGAGGTCTGCAAGCTTCAAGTTCTCCAAAGGCTCTTTCCTTCAGGGCCTGGGACCAACAACAGTGCACAGGATTCAATTGTGCACGCAGGAGAGTGCTGAGGTTTTGATCCTTGTATCTTCTCCTGTAGGGCCCTGTGAGATGCCATGGACAAAGCAGTGGCTCTGCTGCCATGTCCTCATGGCAGAGAAGGTCACCAGGGTGTGATGTCTGTGGCTAAGTTCTCATGGGCTGGCAGCTCCTCCCCAGAGTCAAGCACTCAGCTCTTGGTGCTCAGAGGGAACCCAGTTTTATCAGCCCACAAGATGTAAATCAGCTGCTCTTTTGGTAAGGCAAGAGCTCTGTTGTGGAGGAATCTAAAGGTCATTCCCCTCTGACCCCTCCTCTAAACTCTGGAGGGCTGGACCTCTCTGGCTGCAGCCGGGGAGAACTTCACCCACACAGGCAGAAGGGGAGGGCTGGGGAGAGCTGAACTCATGTCAATCCTTTCCCCATCAGCCAAGTGATACTCTCTGTGCCCCTCAACAGAGGAGCTGGAGGCACCAGCCTGGTGAGCAGAGGCTGGATGGCCGAACATCAAGAATTTCCTCATCCTCTGCATCCCAGGGGGAGGAAGCAGCGACACCCAACTCAGAGCAACAGTCAAGCTGGATCTCATCCTCTTGACAGATGGACAGGCCATAGTGGTTTCAACTCACATTCGAAAGCCCATCTTTATGGGGTCGATAACCGCTACTGTTTTGTTAAAAAAGCTGAAACTTTGTTTTAGTTGAGAATCTGCTCACCACCCTCCAGTGCTTGAGACTAGATGAGATGGGGAGGGCATGAGGGACGAGCTGGAGGAAGAACTGTATCTCAGAAGGAAGAGAGCACATGGGAAGACAGGCAGATGGGGCTAAATTTCTTTCTGCCATCTCTGGTAAAATCAGGCTGTAGTGAAGCTGACAGGGACCGTCTCGGCACTGTGGACAAACTCTGGAAGAACCAAAGACGTCTGGCCTTGCCAAGCAGCAGCACCAGCTCCAGGTCAAAGGAGAAGGCTGGGGGGTGGGGGGGTACCATGGGTCTGGGTGCAAACCCGGGCAAGTGAGTGATGTTTGAATGTGGCTTCCTTTCTTATTTCACATACCTACACACAGCTGCTGCCAGGCTTTTCCACTGTATGACTTCTGCTGGGCAAATCACATTAGGATGGATGCAGCAGGTAGCCATTAGGGTTTATTTATCACAGCGCTGTTTGGATCTCACACTCTCAAGTAACATATATTACGGCTTTTGTTTGTAGGAATGTAACTTACATATTTTATTACGCTTTCTGTAAACCTCAGAAAGAACATTGTCAGAGCAGCGCCTCTTAACAGCAGGCTGAACCACGGTGCATAAAACCTACACTTGCATTATTTTTTTATATGGTGAGGAAGCATTTGAAAGGTTTGCTGTCATCATAAACTGGCACTACAATAAAACATTAACAAGTCTAAGGAGCTGCTCTGAAGGTCTGCACCCTCCTCACGCAGGCAGGGCAAGCTCTGAGACCGTTCTCTTTTTGCCAAAAGCTGGTGATGCTCCCCCTTCACTCTGCTCTTGTGAGACCCCACTTTGAATCCTTCCTACAGTTCCAGTGACCCCAACAAAGGGACATGGAACTGGTGGATGGAGTCCAGAGCAGGCCACAAAGATGATCCAAGGGCTGGAGCACCTTTGCTATAAGGGAAGGCTGAGGGAGCTGGGGTTGCTCAGCCCAGGGAAGAGAAGACTTCAGAAGGACCTTATAATAGCTGCCTTCTAATACCTGATGGGAACCTACGGGAAAGCTGGAGAGGGACTTTTCCCAGGGGTTCAAGCAATAGGACGAGAGGAAACAAAGGAGGTTCCGACTAGATCTTAGGAGGAAGTTCTTCAGTGCAAGGGTGGAGAGACCATGCAATCGATTGCCCAGAGAGCTTGTGGCTGGCCCCTCCCTGGAGGTGTTTAAGGCCAGGCTGAACAAGGCCATGGGCAACCAAATCTGGTTGAGAGGCATTGCTAACCATGGCAATCTACTCCACGGGGTTGGAGCAGATGATGTCTAAAGGTCCCTTCCAACCTTGACCAGTCTGTGATTCGATGAAAGTGCCTTTGCTGGCTCTGGCCAAGCTTGACGTGGGAGAAGCTGCTCTAGCGTTGCTTTGCTCCCCTTACAGAGGGGCACAGGCCCATCAGTCAGTGTGTTTCCCTGCAATGATATAAAATGGATTTGGGGGAGAACCAGACCTATTTTACAGCTCCAGGCTGTCTGCATCATGCGATAGGCTCACATCAGCTCCACGCAACAAAACCACTTGGGGTCAGAGTGGCAACTTCTTTCCAGTGTTTCCTATTCCACCAATTTTTTGTAAAGGAGAAAAAGATTCCAACCCCCTGAAGGCAATTATATTTTCTAAAAATACCCTAAACGTCACCTCACGTGCTCTGTAAACACATGAGGAAATCCTGGGCTGTGCCTGCCCTGGCACTGCCCTTTGAAATAGCTGACAGCAAGCAAAGACTCTCAGCAGAGAATCCAGAGTCACAAAACTCTCTGTTTGCTGTGCTCTTCATTTCCTACCCTAAAAGCAAGCGTATTTATTCGACCAGCTCCTCTAAACGTAAGTTCCTGTTGTAGTCGTTAACCAAGGCTGCAGCACTGCTCATGGGCCGCTCTCAGAGACCCCTAAACCAGCAGCTCTTTGGAAACCTTGATTGATTATTCTCTCATGTGCTTGGCACTCCTGGAAATCAGACCCCTTGGCTGCACATTAAACACTTTCTCTCCACCTGGACTTAAAAGTGCTTAACAACATCACCTCCTCTCAGATTTAGTCCCTGCAATTTAGAAATGTGCAGAACAGAAAAAAAAACACATGGAAAAAAGCTGCTAAGGAAGAGGGGGACAAACTGTGAGCCACAAGGAGAAACTCCCACTCTTACCTGAGCAGTGGTGAAATATTACTGAATCAGGGCAAGTAAGTATATACACCTGCAACTAAATAGATATATTTAGTCTATATGCAAGCTACTAAACATGAGCAAGTATGAGAAACACGTGAAATCAAGGATTTACAGGCAACAATCAGAAACCCCAGCCCAATCCAAAGCCAGGCGTTTGCAATGGCCCAGAATAGCTTTTCACCACTCTGCTCTGAATGAATGGGCTTGGTGCTAAAGCAGTTGTCAGCTTGGGAGAGTCTTTCAAGTCATTTGAGTATCTCCATGCAGGATGCCTAGCACAGAATGAGTCTAATCCTTCCCCACAGACCAGGGTGGTGAGGCCAAGTATGAGCTTCGGACTGGAGCTGGGATTTTGACCTGGCACAGACCAAAACCGAAGGTCTCCAAGAGGTGAGGACAGACCTGCTGATGTTGCTGTTTCAGATGCACAGGTTCACCTTCATTTGGCCATGAGCCTTTGCTTTCATTTTTGTACTGGTGGGTAGAGTTCATTCTTTTTAAAGTGTTTTAATAACTTTATTTACTTCTGAGGCATTTTCAGTTTCCAAAGACCTGGAAAACATGCATCTGTAGAACTTTAACACCACCAGTGCATTGATAGAGCTTGCTCCAGCAGCTCCCATTTGATTATGTGCAGCATCCTCAATTTTCTTGCTATACTTGTAGCTTGAAATGTTCATTTTTAGTCTGCCATTAACCTCCAGTGCCGGAAAGAGTTATGTACGATTGTGTAGAAAAATTGATGGTTTATTATTTCAAAAAGATGCCACAGAAAATTTGTACTGGCTTTCATCTCATTTGCAAACAAACCTAACCTCAGAGTGAGCTGGGGGTTTTTAACTGATCAGGTGCTTTTTACTATTGCATGTAGAACAGAATCACTAACTGACCCAGGCTGAGAAGGAATTGTATTTATTTTGTTCTTTGGTTAACTCTACACTGTTTCAGAAAGATAAAGTAACAGAATAATAAACTTCGATAAGAAAGGCTGAAAACGTTCTTCAAACTAACACTGATGTTCCATTGCTTTCTCTATTATAAATCTTTACATTTAGGCCAAAGATACAAAAAGGAAGAAGATATCTTAAAAAAATAGTTTCCACAAGGGTCAAAAAAAAAATCTGTCTAGTAATACAACAGGGTCCCCAAACTCCCAGAACTGGTTTATCAGGTGGCACTCTGTTCCTAAAGTCAGCGTCAGCTCATCATATCAGAGCTGCCAGGATCTGAGGTCCCTTCACTGCGCAGAGCTTCAGCCACGTCTCTTCGGAAGACTGACATGTTCTGGGTGAACCTGGGACAAAAAAACCACAAACGGTTGGTTAAAGGAGACCTGACAGTGAGAGATGCATTTCCAGAATCAGTAAAAAGAGTAATTGCACTGTAGGTTTTAAACTGAAAGAAAGACAGGAAAAAGGCACAAACAAAAACCTCTAGGTGCTCTCAAAAAGCAGCCCTGTAAAACTTCCCCAAGCAGATAACCATGTATGAGCAGCACTACAGCTCAGCCTCCCAACAGTGTGAAACTCGTCAAAAGTCAGCTGGGAAATGAATGCAATGAGAAACCTTTCCATCTCAGCTGACTCAGAGCCTGTCCCTTCTTCCAAACCTCCTGCAAAAGGCTCCTGGGGACATGTCCAGATGGCCATCACACCCACCCTCTCTCAGGCCTACCTTCCTCCTTCATGAGTGGTGTCAGAGATCAACCTGTCTTTCAGTGAAATGCAGCACCACCACCCATCTGGCACAGAGTAAATTCACCATAATACTCCCCAACAGGTCCTTAATGGCAGGTGTAGGATGAGAAGGATGTCCAGTAGCATCACACCTGGATAGACTTGACGCTTCTGATACAGCTTGTGCTGCAGACAAGACATGACCTACTCCCTTTGTCTATCCTCACTTGAAGAGTTTAATTGCCATTTTTTTAAATACACACATGAGGTGAGGCGAAACAACCCCATCCCCCCACACAACATCATTTTAAATGCCAGACACATCACACCCTGCATTTAGGGCTTTTCAAATGTTCTTTTTGTTGTTGCTGCAATGCTCTTCCCTTTGATTGTGTCAGGCTTTGCTGGCTCACTATGGCCAAGCTAATAAAGTTTCCCAAAGAACGGCTCCTCAGGGCTCCTTCCTGCGAAGGACTGCATGGACAGGGGCTTCAGAACTGATGGGATCTCAGCAAAGGTCTCTGCAGGACCAGGGGTAATAATCCTTCCTGCCTGCCTCCCCCCTACTATGCTTTATGGGTATGTCTGGCAGCAGTGTGGTTAAACTGGGGCTTTGCTGTGGGGGGAAATAGAGGATGCAATTCTAAGTTATTCTGTATTCTATTCATAATTTTTTACATTTGCACTGATATCCTTACTAATGGAAATTGATTTCTGCTCAATTTTAAATGATCGCAGTTAAAAGAAACTCCCGCTCCACAGAATAAATCAAGGCTGACTACAAATCAAGGCTGAAATCGGAAAAGCCATCGTACTAAGTCATGCTGCTGGCTGGGGAAGTGATAGCTTAAGAGTCTGCCCAAGTTAGACAGGCGGCTGCTGCTGCAACAGACAAGCTGCTGGTTCGACTGAATGGTCTGTGTGCCCTTAGACTTGCACCCATGCACCCTGACCTGTTCCTTACAGCAGCCCTCCCAGAGCTTCTGCACTGCTGCTGATTTGAGAGTGCTCTGAGATGAAAATCCCCTTTAAATCCATGGATATGTGAATCCAGCACTTGTCAAATTCAGTATCTGCTGGCAGCCCGAGGGATGGAAGCCTGTCTGTGCCTTCGACAGGGAGAGCACAGACAGCAGAGAGCTGGATTCTTTACTGCCACCCCTCATGCCTGCCTGGAGGGGACTGGTTGCTTGGCCTCCTGCTCCTCCAGGTTTGTTGGGACAATGCTGGACTAGACAGCAACCCCTGTCCTGTCCTTCTGTTTTCAGAATAAGGCAGCTCAGGGAAAATGCATGGCAAAGGATGTTCTTCTCAGAAAACAATGTTATCTTGATGATTTCTTGCTTTCAATAAATATAAACAGAAATGGAGCAAAGAAATGACCTAGTTGTAAGGATGGGCTTTACCATTTTTTTATGTTTTCTTTAAATCATAGAATCATAGGCTGGTTTGGCTGGGAAGGGACCATCAAAGCTCATCAAGTCCAACCCCCTGCAGTGAGCAGGGGTATCTTTAATCAGAGCAGATTACTCAGACCTCAATCCAGCCTGACCTAGAATGTTTCTAGGGATGGGGTTTCTCCTACCTCTCTGGGCAACCTGGGCCAGAGTCTCAACACCTTCAATGTAAACAATTTCTTCCCTCTACATAGTCCAAATCTCACTCTTTTGGTGTAAAACCATCATCTCTTGACATGTGACAACAGCCCCTGCTGAAAAGTGTGTCCCCATTTTTCCTATGGCCCTGAAGGACTGCTGAATCAAACAAATCCCCTTGGAGCTGACAACTCAAAGGTCACACTACATCCCACTGTCCGCCACTCGCAGCTCAGCCTTCTCTGCTTTGAACAGGCATTGTCTTCCTTATCGTGGCTTCCTGCCCCTTCCTCATCTTTTCTGATGATCTGTAATACAAGTTGCACAGAAAGTCTGTGATTTATCAGTGCCATGGATGTGATCTTTGTGCTGCACTGGGTTTGCTTCCAAATTCCCCTGTCTCTGGTTGCCATCCACGGTCAGGCCATAACGAACTTATGCTGCTACTAGCAGATTATAAGGAAAATCAAACAAACTAAAGGAGATCGTAATTACCACAAAACGCTGTGAGAATTACAGAAGCGCAACACAATTTGCACAGCCAATAAATGGAGAAGTCAGAGAAATCAAATTACCACGTGGTTTTAGCCATCACTTCTCTGCAAGTCCTTTTCCAGTTCATTTCAAGCTTTCCAGGAAACTCCAGAGTCTGGTACTATGGTGTCTCTATACTTTGAAGGTTTGCTTTGGCTGAATAATGCCCACAGAAGAGAAAATGCAGCCAGACAGTAAGAAAACTGTGTGAAGGTGAAACGCAGGCACACTCACTCACTTTCTCTTGTGAAGGCTTCTACTCTGTTTTTCAAATGATGGAGAGACTCTGTGAATTTGGGATTCTATGTCAAAAAACCAAGTCCTTGCCTCATTTCATGTGTAAGTGGCCCCTTTGTTTCCATTCTCATTCTGCCAATTCACAAGCAGTTGCTTGATCCCAACACCAGCAAGAAAAGGCTGAGAATATTAAAAATAAGGACTGAACATTTAAACCCAGAGTAACAGCACCACTGGAAGCTGAAGCAAGTGTTTGATCAGAGGGGATTAAGGTGGGAAAAAGGAAGCTCTGAGGTTCACCTGCTGAAACGAGGCAGTTTTTCCCAAGTGGAAAAGCGGCAGTTGTAACCTGGTAAACTTTGACTTTGGAATTGAACTGGGAAATACAGTTCTGACCAAGAAAACATAATTAGCCAATGTTCAGGCACTAAATGTTACATCTAGGGATGAATACTTGATAGGATCTTATCTGTCTTTCCAAAAGAACTGCAGCTAAAGGCTACCTGGAATACTTCCTATGTTCTAGTTCTTTCCAGTTACAGTTTCCATTTGCCTTTTTAATATTTTAGCTTACTTGTGTGTTAGGAACTTACCTGTCTCTGTTCTTTACCAAAAGATTTTGCTCGACTCCTTCCATAAGATTCCTGAAGCACTGGTCAAGGAATTCATGTTTATTGTCAGGCTGGCTGGTGATCAAGGTTGCCCTCAGTTCACTGAAGTACTGCAATAGCAAAGCAAAGACTATTACAAATGAGGTTTGGAAATGTAAACCCAGAGTTACTCATCTACACCCAGAGCTCTGTCTAGCACTCCTCCCTCAGGGAAGGGAATCTGTCTGTATTGCACTTCAGGTGAAGCCTACCCAAACTGACCATCAGCTGTGTCATGCCTGAAGTTCAGTGCTAACGAGTGACATTCTACTTCACCAGTGTGTTGTGGCCACCCAAACAGCTCCAGCACAGAAACACACTTCAGAGAGGTGACAGGACCATCCTCGATTACTTTTTCAGTCTTTTTAGAACAGTGCCAATTTGTGCACTTCGCTGTGGGCTCTAATCGTTCCAGTGCTGTGACGAGGCAGACACACCTCCTTTGTTTCTTTAGAAGCTAAGTAATCTATATGAGTTTCTATATTGCTATTCCCATTATATTCTGGCAGATCCACAGACCAGTTAAAATAGAATTTTGTATTACCTTAGGAAAATTCTGTCTTGGTCTAGAAAAACAGAGCAGGGGACCTCTAGTGTTACCCACAACCCTACTACTAGAGCCAAGCAAGTCAGATAATCCTGTTTAGTCTTTATTTTATGGGCCTTGTCAGTCAAAGTCTCATGGCCTCAGGCATCAGCACAACCTGGAATAAGCATTGAGACAATTATTCAGAGAAGAGTGAACATTCTGATGAACTTGTGTCCAAGTATCTGGCAAAGCTTCTGAGCAGTCTGATATTGCAGTCAAGAGGAATACTGCCCAGCTCTTAGGCGTATGACAAGATAATGTGTTAAAGAGGCTGAAAATCAGTTTTTTGGATGCACAACTTAGCAGACTTGTGGAGTTTGTGTGTCACACAGATTGTCAGAAAGCAGAAAAGTCTGGGAATTGTTTGCCAGATTTTTAAAGAAACCTTTAATGGCTTTAAACCTGATAAAACCTCAAAGCAACCCCAAATTAAATCCACAGTTTTTCCATCAAGATTACAGCTCTTCTGTACACATGGGAAAAAAAAACAGGATAAGGAAAGAAAATGTAGTAAAACCATCATACTAAACTGAACTTGTGGCTGCACTTCAGTATGGAAACAGCATCACGAACCACGCTGGACCATCTCTTTCCATACTAAGCTGAAGCTGTCTGAAATTACTCAGTGGACTCTGAGTATGGTTCCCTTTCCGGTATAATTATCCCTAGTGGTGCAAGCACATATAAATCCCATTTTTAATTAGCCCCCAAGTAAACTTGATGCCTTCCTTTTGAGATGAATTACAGGCAAAGAAGATGTCACCACTCCAAAGGAAAAGAACAAGCAGTAACACCTGGTAAATGTTTGCTTTGCTATCTCAGGATCTGTAGAGACAGAAACCCTGCCTGAAATAAAAGATCCCAGTTCCAGTAAATAAGCCAGCAGCACACTGAAATGAACCAAGAGAAGATGACTTTTAGAGCCCTATATAAGTACATGTCCTACTTTTTCTCAACATGAAATAAATAACTTTGATGCAAAAGGGGCGATACAGATACTGTAAATTCTATTTCCTCTTCTCCACCCTAGCAAAAGAAATACAAGACTCGTTTGTAAGTGAAGGTGCTTGTACACATCCATGTCTGCTAAGCAAAACACATAATCATTAGAACTAGTCTAATTTCAGTAAAAAGAATGTTCTGCCAGTCCCAAATTTATTCCTTATGATTTACAGCTTCATGGTTTTATCTTCAAGAGAAATATTTAATTTCTTCTCATACTGAAGCATTGAAAGCACATAATTAATATGTAGTCAGGCTAATACTTAAACACTATAAATCAGAAGCATTATATAAACAAAAGTGTCGTCTTGAACAAGATTGGGAATGCACAAAACTACTTATTTGCCACTTTTATAATGATGCAGTGACTCAGAGCAGATAGAAAATGATTAGTTTTCCTTCCAAAGTAGGAAATATTGCTTCCATCTGTAAAGTATAATATTGTGATGTCATAAAGTTTTCCTAAACACTGAATTTGCCCTTATTCCCTCTCAATCATTTTAAAAGAACTGCTCTCTCTTATAGAGCTTGGATTTAAATCACAATAACACACCAAGAAGATGAATGACAGTGCTATTGGATATGGCTAAAATTGGATCCTTCAGCACAGGTGAATGATGAGACAGCGCTTCTCTTCTTGATATATTTTCTTCTTCTATTAGTTTCCTTCCATAGCTGGGATTTCAGTTTGAATTTTAATGTATGCGGTTGCTGCTAATCTTAGTGTCTGATTTTTTTCCAGCACCCTCTTATTGTATAGACAATTCATTCTCCAAAGCAGTAATACACTGAGGCTTGTGACTGCCCAAGAGATAAAGCAATTGGGAATAAAGTTAGCGCTGGCTCTGAAGTATGGCAAATACAACAGGTCAGAATCTTCAAGAACAAAGCCTCACCACACCGAACAGCACACGCTTAGATCAACTTGCATTCATTTACTCAGCTGGTTTCCATTTCAGACAATATTGCCTCTATTAAGTCACCAGGGAAACATGATGGGTATATCCAAATTCACAGTTCCAGATTTTATTGAAAGGGCAAATTGCAGAGTATTTCCTGGTTTACAGAACCCGCCACAGATGCACACAACCCAAATGGCAATCAATGAGGGTACTTAAGCATAAGCGCTCCAATAATACCCCCCAAAGCTCGTTGTTCCTGTGAAACCTTTCAGAGAAATAAATTGGTTAACTCTTTTTTTCTAGGAAACAATTTTTCTGATATGATTTCCACTCTGTTCTTGTTTCATATTTCTACCTAAAAGCCAAATGAGCTTGCACAACTTCTATTGCTGCTTAATGCTAGAAAAGTGGTGACATAAAAATCATTAGAAAAACATTAGTCAGATAATTGCATGATCTAAGCCTGGCCACGCGAAGAGTAAATCCGGTAGAATTCCTTAAATACTCACTTTCTCATCGAGAAGTATAAGTCCAAGCAGTGGTCTTGACACAGACCACTGGTTTCTGCAATCTTCAAAAATTATGGTGTTCAGGAGGATGGACATCATCTTAAAGAAAATAAAGACAGTTTACATGGATATAGATCCTGCTCTTCTACTGTTTGATAAGTCAAAACCAATGCAACCTTTACTAACCATGCTACAATCACTGAGATTTCATGTATAAACATGGTATCGCTAGAGTCATTCTTCCAACAAATGTTTCCACAACCCAAAACTAGAAGGTAAAGAAAGTTAAAGGAGATAAATGTCAAAGCTCAGCTCCAAAGAGAAAGTTGAAGTTAAAACAAATATGAACTGAAATGTGTGAAATTCAGGTACAGGGTTTGACTTTACTACAAGGGTTTGCTCCATTGTTCCACTACTTTTAGGAGAGCAATACTCGTGTGACCAGTGATCTGTTTTAGTTTCAGATTAAGTCCCAATTGGTCCTTAAGATTCTAGTTTTGTCACATCCATATTCCTTTGTGTTTGACACCACAAGGCATGTGAAGGGAACACTCTCTGTTCTGATGAAGACAATCATGATTTCAGCAAGATCTCTGCCACTTCCATTGCAGCCCCAAAGGCAGCCTCTGATTTCAGACATTTCACTTCCCTGACTTACATTGCTGGGCTCTATAGCTGGGATAAAGCCTCTTCATCAATTTTATAAAGCACTGAGATCTATCAACTCATACAATTAAGTTCCATTGGCACCCAAACAGAAACTACTACTTCACTTTGCTTGCTGGTTGGCACATAACCAGATCCTCATCTAAAGCCACTGAGACCAATGCTGGTCTGGCTGTGCTGCTGCTGCATCGCTGGTGTGCGTGTAGGTACGAAGAAATTACAAAATAACTATAGAATCCGTTTAAAGTTAAAATGCTCTAAGATATTCTTGAGATACGTTAGTCCAAAAAGCCAAGGGCCACAACATACACAAACCTAAAAACATTACTCAGAGATTAAACAGAGTGAAAATTTGTAAAATGTCACCAGTAAATAGCTTGACTCACGTTTATAAAATATCTACACCCTAAAACCAAACATAGAGGAAGTAGAAAATCATTAAATCTTTTTTTTCTAGGCCAATGAGTAGTTATGAGCAGGGTCTCCAGAGAGCTGCCACACTGCAAACTAGCCTGTAATAACTGACCAAGGCGAAGTCAAACAGCATGTTTCACTAAATGAAAAAGATGAATCCGAGCACTACAAACCACCTGGAACAGAGATACACACAAATCACTTGAGCTTTCAGGTTAGAACACATGGTCTGGCATGGGAAAGGCCAATTCTTTGCCTGACTTCACATTCATACATCAGGCAAATTATTTTCCATTACTCAAAGGATAAAATCAGTTCTACACGGCTTTGGAGCCAGTGAAAACAACTGAAAACCTTGGCACGAGCATTAAGAGGGGCTTGTTTTCCAAACATAAAGAATAATTAAAACCTCTCATAGTTCATCCACTTTCAGGTTTTTTAGCCTGTAATAAAACCAGGCGTAAGGACAGAAGCACGTTTTAAAATAAATTAAACAAACTCACTCAAGCTGTGATTTAGTTGGAGCACCATGACTGACATAACCGCATCTCTTAGAGATAGTGCTCTGCATGTAGAGATACACTCAGTGGGGTGTTTTTGCTCTTAAGAAGGCACATTCAGGCAGTTCACAATTGACCCAGAGGGAACACACCACCTCTTCAAACTCCAGCTTTATCAAACAGCTTGGGAGGATGACTTTAAGGAAGGAACACGATGAGTGTCACAACTCATGACAACAAAGCCAATGTAAAGCAATCTACATATCAGCAATTATTCATTGTATGTTGTGATATTGGCCAAGAGGAAGAAGCAAAAGCCTCCCTCCCTCTGCCAAGCTTTTCCTCTGACAAGATTCTGCTGTTCAACATTTTTAATTCCACTTCTGACTCTAAGGATTAACTAAAGAGAATTCTTTTTGAAATCATTAGCCACACAGGGAACAACACTATTTGAGTTAGCTGGGGCTTGTACTGGCGCACGTGTGTCTTTTCTTCTTTCTCCACCCTTCTCAGTTACACTGGACAGTTACATGCTACCAAGTGCTAATGTGTTCACACACAGCTGCTCTGTCTGAAGATGCTGCTGAGACTACTGGTGCTCCTGCACTAATATGAAGGAGGCAGGAACATCTGCCCATGAGCACGGTGGAGTCGTGATGAAGTTATGTAAGGCTCTCATGAAGTTATGCAAGTTTATTACTTGCAAAGGTGGACAATTTGGAATCCTAGTGCGTTGGCTTTGCAGAGGTCTTAGACTTCACACTTCCTGCAAGGCTTAAAAACAATAAATCCAGGTGTATGAGTCTGCATTAGGTGTTGTATAAAATCATGGCAAACCTATCTACCATGCCAAGACCTCTGGCTGGAGGCTGTCAGGAGTGCAGACTGCATAAGCAGAAGACAACCAGCAGTTACTGAACACAGTTCCACCAAAAAGGGCACCAAATCCCTTGGTAACAGCCTTACACTTCCTTTCCCTGCTTTCTGTGGTTCTCATGGCCGTTTGATGCCCTGGTTTTCTGTGCTCCATCTGCACCACCCTACAGAAAGCTGTTTGCATTCTAGACCCTTAATGATTTTACAGTGTTCTTGACACACTCCAAGAGAGATGGTACCCTCAGACAAACGCTAGGAGACCACCAGGGCTGGAAGAACTTCAGGGAGGCTGCCTGCACAGATTCTTCTGCAAGCTTTTCTAGACAAGGCTCCTGCTACTTTAAAATGAAGCTCGGTCTCAGCAAAAATTTTTACTGGTACTGTACCAGATCTGAACTCCTTCTGGGTCAGACACCAGGCTTTGACTCAGTTTCACTTCTCCTTTCACTCTCTACTGTTTTCATACAATATAGACAAGCTTCTTCCTCCATTGCCAAATGACATCCGCAGCTCATGTGATCAGTAATGTGACTGTTGTCTGGTAAGGAGAAACATTTTAACTTCACTGGCTTCAAAGACTAACAGGAGATACAACAGTGCTGTCAGATCATAACACACATGGGGCTGACTGAGGAGCAAAGTCTGTAGGCAAGGCCACAATGATAGTGACTGGGGTACTCCTCAACCTCCTCAGCAACTTTCAGCTATCGCCCAGCCTTGGCCATGCTGTGTTAGAGACATTCAGTCCCTCTTACGGGCAGCAGCAGAAGTCTGTGGATTCAGGTGGACTCATCAGAGGGAAATCCATGCTATGGGACCACATTCTCACCACCTTTGCCGGAAGTCTCATTATGCAGTTGGAGATCACAAAGCAACTTCATGGCAAAACAAAGCAGGGAGCACAGAAGCAGAATTGATCAAACACAGGGATTTTTTGTTTTCCAGGTGGAAAACACCCTATTTGTAGGAACTAAAAAATTTGCTTAAGGAAAAAAGGACCTCTTGGAGTGGGTCTGGACTCATTCCAGCAGCCGAGAGCTGCCTGTGGTGCGAGGCAGGCTGAAGTCCACACGCTGACCCAGGCAGAAAACAAGGTCTCAAGGTGGGCAAAGTGTCTTTAAAAGGAAGGGGGTGGTGGAACAGATAATCTATTTTCTACCGAGTTCAAAACCAGCAGCCTTGCCTCTGTTCTCTTATCTTAAATGAAGGGCATCACTTTATCTGGTTCAATAATGTTTCTCCGAACACATTTGCTCTTTACAACAGCAACTATTGACAGAACAGGCAAGAGGAAAGAAGTGTACTTCCAATAAATTAATCCTTCAGAGCTTCCCTTTCTTCAGAGCCTCTTTCATTCTTGGGTGGCGGAGGAAAATGTTGATCAAGATGATCCTCATGATGAAAATGTTTTCTAAAAGAAGCTGGAAAAGAAGCTGCCTTTCCTTTAAAAGGCTTTTTCTTTGCTGCTCTGGGTTGTCAATAGAAAGCAGTTGCATCACTGCAGGTCCTGTAACTCATTTCTCTCTCTCATATGTTGGGATGAATATTTTATTCTGCTACAACTAATTCTGTTTTAACATAGAAAACATTATATTAACAGGAGAGATAGCCGTTAGTACTGTTTAAGAAAGGATTCAGAATGGTCAAGCACACACGTAGGTTTCATCCAATCACTTGGCTGGCATTAACCCTCCTTTTTTCATTTAGGTCTGAAAGAGAGTCTAATTTCTTAATTGTTTAGTACATGAAATGTAGGTTTTACAGCTCTAGCTTCAGACAGTATGCTCTTAACTTAGGAGCTGTGATTACTAATTTAAATGTTTTTTGGAGTTCTCAGTTCTCTTGTCATCAATTTTTCCTATATCAATAAATGGATCATCATTTACTAATAATACTAAGAAGATTTAAATGCTCCAAGATTATGAAATAGCTTAAATTTTAATCTGTTGTTTTAAAATATTTATTTCATCAGAAAGCCCATCTTTCACTCTGAATTTTTTTGTGTTAAAAGCTAAAGTTTCCACATAAAGAAAGAAAATAAAGCCTTTTTTAATTATTATTCTACTATTTATTATTCTATTATTATAAAAGTGTGAACTGGCCCATTATTCCTGAACTAAAAATACTGAACTGTCAGAACTGCAAAACAGCTGACATTTGCAATACGTAAGAGTTTAAAAATCATATTTCTTGTTCCCCCCACACCATGAAAAATCATTAAACCTATGAAGAGCTTTGAAAAGTGGTTCTGGGGCAGCAGAAAGGTACCTCCAGAAATCTGGAGATCCCTCCAAGAGAATATAGCAGTTCAATCTATTTCTATGTAATTCTACTATATATGTACATACACACTTAAATACACATTAATAACTACAATATCACAGGGTTTTTTTACCAGTTATATGTCATGTCCTGCTGGGAGAGTCTTTTCTCCCTGTGTTGAGAATGGATGGCTATAGGTGTGAAGAAGGGACTGTTATGCCAAGTGTGGAGTTTCAGTGTTTCCTTGGAGAAGTCCTTAGACCTGGCCAAAAAGCTGAGTATGGGAAATTCACTTGAAGTAGCAGAAATTAAGTGTGATTGCACTAACTGACGTCAAGCCTGACTTTGTATCCGAGAGACAAACATGAGCACATCCTCCAGAGGATCTGTTCTGGATGATTACCTCATGTCAGCAAGTACATGTGGTGTGCCCGTTGTATCTCCCACACCACACCCACTGCACTTCTCTGGGTTTTTTTCCTATTTAATAAACTGTTAACAGTGCAATAGACCAGTAGCATTGAGTGAACTCAGCAAAGCCCAGGCCTGCCATCACCATTTCCTACCCCATTCAGGAGCAAACAGCCTCTCAGGCAGCAGCCAGGATCACAAGGCAGCTGTTGTGCCTCACTAGGGTATAACTGCAACAGAGCTGGAACAGGAGCAGCAGCCACAGGCTGCACACAGGCTGTTCACAGTACAACACTGCCCTACACCAGCATGTTCTCAAACCGTAATTTTGGTATCATCCCTCCACTTGGAAGGCATATTCTAACATGGCAAAGCATGCTTTTTTCAAACTCTGTTTACATTACAGTGGCGCCTCCCTGTTTTCTGTGAGGGATTCTAATACTTGGGTTTAGCCTCACCTATCAGAACCAGGTCCCTCCTTCCTAAGGGAGACTGCTCCTGGGTGAGCTGGCAGCCACTGGGGATGGAGCAGTGGTGCCAGCTGGCTGTCAGAGCCTCACCTGTACGAAAGCAGCAAGTCTCATGGGATGGAGCGGAGTTGCCTTGTCTAAGGGTTGGCTACACTTAATACTGGTCGTGGAACAGTTAACAGCAGCCAGGCTGAAAAAGCCTCATGAATGAAATACCTCCCTTTTCTGCAGGGAGGAGGGGATACATTTCATTAATTATTACCTTCCAGGGTATGCTGCTTGCTTCTGCCCAGGCTGAATTTCATGTAAAATCTCTGCTGAATATCTCACACTCGTATGCTGCCTGAAGAGCTAGATTTTGTATGTGGATGGCTGGTGTAGCTGACAGATGTTTACAAACACGTGTATCTGCACAGCTCCTCTCTGTCTATCCATCTGTGCTCCCTGATAGACAGCAAATTATTCCACCTCAGGCTGGAATAATTTAAGATTGTGACATCAACACCTAATCTGCATTTTGTAGCTGGTAGCATTGAGATGTTTGGTTACACATACTGGAGTGTCATTTTAAATTAACCTAGGCTGATTATTTAAGGTTCAGCCATTTCTAAACAAGAGGCCATAACTATGTGGGATCATAGCTGCTTTTTTAGATGGCTGCACTGTGATTAACCAGGACCTTTGGAATGTTCAACTGGCCATAATCTGGAACACAAACTTTGCTTTGCTGTAGGAGAAGAGCAAACCCTTTAAAAACCTTATAAAAGATTAATATACATTTCCCTCTGTGTATGAAGAGGTAGCCAGGTTCAGGTCTTTGTACAACCAGTCAGTCTCGTCTCAGAAGAAGATGCTTAAGCATTTTTAGAGCCCACATGGTGAGAGCCTCTCCCTTTCTTGCACTGCCAGTATCATCTGAGAGGTGACATAGGATGAAGTTGGTGTCTGCTACCAGCATCTCTGACCAAATCACAGAATTACTGAGGCTGGAAAAGACTTCTAAGATCATCAAGACCTAACATCACCACATTTAGGTTGGACTGGATGATCTTTAAGGTCTTTTCCAACTTTATCATTACTGTCATACTATGATTGGCTAGACAATGGCTTAATCCTCTTGGGAGGAGAGGACAGCAGTTTCACCTACACCACCACCTTCCAGCAAAAGCCTATCTCCAAGTATGCAAGTTGTCCCTTGTCCAAATCATTCCACCTTCCCCTTAAATGACATTAGGGCTTAACTGTGCATCTAGTTTAAATCCTTCAAATGGGAGTGTGACCCTACTCTTCTCATGCTCTTGAGTTACTCACTGGTGTCTTCCTTTGCATGAAGCACTGAAGCTGATGACAGACAAAATAATCTCAGGATTTTCAATGTTACACCAGGGTTTCAGCATAGGAATTGGGATCGTTGCCTGATGGATCATTAGTTCTCTGAAATCTGTATTACGGGAACATCTTCCAAAATGACAGTCAAGTGGTGAAGGAAGACCAGGTCAGAAAATGCTTTTACTGGTCAAATAAAATCATTTAGTCTAAAAATAGTCCGAGGCTAATCTCAATCTACAGAAATGTTCCAGAAAGGGAAAGGCTGAGCATGACACAAACTCTAAATTCTTCATACAAGGAAATGCAAGGTTTCTCACACTGAACATGCCCCTGTGCCTGCACCTGACCTAGACTCAGGCTGACACAGAGGATGTGTGTTCAGCACAGAGACACAAACCCCACACAATGAGGAGCAGTCTTCGGGCTTACACTCACCTAGCATGAATGACATAGCCCACCTGGTCTTGCAGCAGCAGTAGGAGACACGTGGATCTCTCTGACAAGCCCTGATGCTGTTTGCCACCAAGCAGCTGGGATTTGCAGGCAGCTTGAGCGTAGGCTCACATCGCATGGATGCCTGCCAGCAGCAGACCCGGAGGCATCCCCCACACAGCAACAGTAACCAGTAGTACAGACAAAATTAGAGCCAGGGTAATTTTTTTACCCATATTTACCTTAGTTTAGCACTGATACAGAGATAATCAGCAGGGATAGGGAGGCAGGCTGGGCTTTAAAACTACACCTTGCAGGAAATCAGAGAATTAGGAAACCAGAAACTTGGCTCTAACCACTCTTCAAGGATGGTCCATAAAGCAAAGTGACCTACTCTGCTACTGGAGCAGAGCCACATACTAACAAAGAACTTAAAAAGCCTCATCCAAGCGTTAATTACTGACTACCTAAGAAATGTCAAGCCTCTTCTCTTTCCAACCTCTCAAAAAATTGACTCACATTTCTTCTGTGGAACAATTAAAAGTATTTATGTTATCCTGAGGTACTGAATTGTAAGCAAAGCTATTGCAAATCAACAAAAAAGACAGATGATAAAGGCGACAATAAGCATATTGCTGCTGTGTCCCAAATAGCCATCAACATCTCAGCAACTATCATCTTTCACAACAACAACAAAGGCTAAGAGCACAGGGCTATTCCATGCAGTCATCAAAACAAAATGCACTGAATATTGTATTTCATACTAAATACATTACCTTGGCAGTTTGACACTCAACATTTCAATAGATATTGCGTCTCTCTAACATTCTGCCCGCATTTGTGATGATGGACTTTTAAGTATCAATGGAAGATTACTTTACTTGTCACGCTAAAAAGATTTTAAAGAATGGTTGCACACACTTAATTTTTACTTTTTTTTTTATATCTTTTCTTTTGGTTGTTGTTTAAAGGGAAATGAATCATGGATTCAGAAGCACATTTTCACTGAAAGGTCAAATCCCATGTTAAGCAGTAGTCCGGTGTTTGCAGCACCTGAGATAGTTTAGCTACTGATGTGCACAGCTAAGCACTGGGAGGGTTTCCTCAAGTTAAAGTCAGCTAACCTAAACTACACTAAACTAAGCAGAGATAAACAGCTCATCGATCTCTTGTGACATTTGAACTTCTGAAGATGGTATTTTATTTAACTTTGAAAAAAAATCACAGAATCATACAATCATTTAGATTGGAAAAGACCTTTAAGATTATCAAGTCCAACCATAAACACTGCTTGACTAAAGCTGCTATTAGACCCACCCCTAAACCATGTTCCCTAACACCACATCTATGCAGCTTTTGAACATGTTCAGGCATGGCAATCACCACTCTCCCTAGGCAACCTGTTCCAATGCCTGACAACCCTCTCAGTGAAAAAACCTTTCTCCTATCTTATCTAAACTTCTCCTGGTGCAGCTTGAGACTGTTGCCTCTTGTTCTGTCACCTGTTGTGAGATGAGATCAGCACCTGCCTCTCTACAACATACTTTCAGGTAGTCTTACAGAGCCATAGGGTTCCTGGGGACATAGAAATACACAAACCCCTCAATTCTCTGTTAAAATCTGCCAAAAAATTAAACTTGAAAAAACCCCAACAAAACCAACTTTCTGGATCACATTATTTCAGAAAACACCCTGAATGCACAATTGCCTTTCCAGACTGCAAATAAGCCTGAACTATTAGCCTAGGAAAAACGTGGATCTTGAAGTTCAACTCAAGAGTTTTAACTGGGAAAGAGGTCTGTGATTTTGTTCACTGAGGGTGAGCTTCATTACTCACACAGCACATCATGGAATGAATTGTTACCTTTCCCTATCCATTTTGTAAAGATATTGCTTTCTTTTCAGACTGTGAGCATCACTTCTAACTGGATTTTGAATTATAATGTGAACTTTACAAAATTATTGGTGCTATTCATATCCCTAGTTAGATTCTATGGAGCAGCAATACTTCTTTCCCTTCCCCAAACCGTCCCCTCTTATTGTTTCATACAAAACAACCATGGCCAGCAGAAATCGAACATTTCCAAGTAATGTGAAGTATTACATTGCTCTGAGTAAACAAGGGATAAAACACTTTTATACTTCTCCTTAAACTTATTTGCTTTTTGAAAATATTTATGCAGCATAGGAGACACAAGGTTATTAAGAAATACAGCCAGTTCCTCTCCTTTAATTGAAACATTTATGCTTTCTGTTCTGCTAGCAAAAACCAATGAGCGGTAATAATGCAAGATAAATATACAAGGAACTTATAGATATGATTGTAAAACAACATCATCTTAATGTTTTCATTTAATTACCCTGAAATGTATTCTATTTAATATTCATTACTCAAAAGCCAATTTAAAAGAGAAAGAGGTGAAGGGACTTATTCAGAAAGACGGACTGTCATTCACTGCAATAGTTATCTAATATACAGAAGTTAATAAAGCAGATTAATCTACAAGTCCCTTTAAGCCATCACTGAGTTTAGAACAACTGCCTCTTTGACCTCTAACCCTCCCGCTGTGCACCAGTAGCAGGTGCCAGCTGCACTAAAATTATGGCCGATGTGTTTTAAGGCAAAGTCTTTTCTTACTTTGCTTCTGACCAGCAGCTGACCCTGTAGGAACGATTGTTTCATGTGCTGGCCTAAAGGCTACATAAACCAGTAACTGCTAAACAAAAGCATACATACACCAGCTGCCTAGCCCGAGGGGGCACATCCACCACTGACACCTCCAGCAGTTTGTGCCGTGAGCCTGAGTGTCGCTTTTTGTTCCCAGCCATGAATTCTGCACAATACTTGCTACTTCATGGAACTAAACTTCTCTCTGTCCCCAAAAGTGTTTGTGTGAGCTATAGCACAGCTTGGATGATTAAGAGGAGGTTCCCAATTTGATTTAGTGCCATTATTAAGAGCGTGAAATCTTCAGATACATCACTAATGATGATGTATTTTAACATTAAAAGTCTCACAATTAAATTACTCTATTCACATGACAGCGAATCACAACAAGGCTTTCAACAAAGCAGAATTAGAAAAGACACTAAGCTCATAATTTTTTTTTGATTTCTTAATTGACAGCACTCATGCAGCGATAGCTATACATTTAACAATATACTGGAGACCAGGGCTACTGTTGCTTTTGCACACGTGCAGCAAGGAGCACGCCTCAAAAAGAAGAGAAGCAACTGCATTTTTCATTAAGATAAGATGGTTCTAACATAGTTATTTTGCTGATACAAATTACAGAACCACAAAAACAATCAGAGTAATGATTAAATGCAGTTATGTACATGAGAGACTCCTCGTGCAAATGTTAACATATTTAAATGGGTTCCCTTCATTAAAAAAATTATATATGATATTAAACCATCAATCAAAGCGGAGCACTAGAGTCTAAACGTATTGTCCCTGGTAAAAATAAATGACTTGGAGACTGGATGTTGGCTCACTCAATATGGTGCCTTTTCTGTTGCTTAGCCACCCAAGTCTCTGCTGGCTTGGGCTACAGCTGGTATATCTCCATCCCTTTCAATTAATAAAGAAAGTTATGATAGTATGGGATAATGTTTTTAAATTGTGCTAAGAGGCTGCAAACAGATGTCCCAATGAAAATCCCTCTTGGTACTGTAGCAAACCTTCCAAGGCTTAGGCTGGCAAAAGCTGAGAACACCATCCCTGTTTCATCTGAATCTTTAAACACATTAAATTTTAAGCAAAGGAACAACCACACCTGTAGGTTTGATGTGCCCTTAAAATTAAGCAGTTCTCATATTTGTGGCTCGAGGTGTTCAGCATCTCACCCAACTGCCTTCCACTAGCACTGTTCTGATATTTTTTTGTGATGCGCTTATGTGGCAGTGGTGCTGCCTGGGCTGTGAACTGGGTTATAAACATCTGTCAGTTTTTTATTTCAATTACTGTGCCTAACTCCACACTGGCTGCACATGACATGGAGGCATCTCTGAGAAACAAAACCAGCGCTGCTTTTGCTATGTTAAAAGGGAAAACAGCAATTTATAGATTTTTCTTAGCAATGCTATTTGACGTTTCACTGCAAGTGGCATCTTTCTGGTTTACATCTGTTGCACAGCATCACTTGGTGCATCTTGGTCACTGGGTGAAGTTCTCAGTCACCAGTGCNAGCATGACATACACTCTCAAAGTTCTTTATTCACCCACATACCTTCCCACCTACTTATTGCAACACTTATTGCTTTCCTGGATATCCCTCTCCAGCCTGTGTACTCCACTGCATTACCCTGTGTCATCTTAAAATCAAAAATTACATTTATAAAGTGGAGCAAACACCACCTTCACCTGTCAGTCCCGAAGTAACAGCACAGAAAAGTAGGGGCCTTTTACAGTTATTTATTCAAATTATAGGCCAACCTAATGTAACAGCAACAGCTGAATGTAATAAACTTAATACCACTTTCTATCCATATCTCTCAAATTACTTTACACGCTAATTCCATTTAGTTCTGAGACACCATCATGAAGCAGTTGACTGCAGATTAAGTTCAGACTAAGTTGCTCACCCGGGGGGCCCACAGCAGAAAACAGGGCCAGTGTCAGTTGTCACTGCTACACTTTCAAAGGATGCTACAACTTGCTCCTTGACATCAAGAAGTTGCTTCCTGTCCATGTTTCTATTGCTCTGAGCACAACCTGGTGAGCACCAAGCGCTGCTGCAAATTCTAACTACCTGATTCCTTCCAGAGCCCCAACTTGGAAGAATGTTCTAACTAGTAAATAACTGCAGTTATCGTTGCATCAGTTTAGTGTAAAGACCTGACAAACCTCTCTAAACTCAAAGCACAATTAGTCATCAGGGTCTAGTTTTTCAGCACTGTTAAGCAATTTGTAACCCATTCCTTTTAATAGGGTTATGCATTACTTAACTGACACAGATGTCTTGAAAACTGAAACCGCTGGTTATGAAGCAGCAACCTTGTTCATTAGCTTCCATGATAGTCAAATCATCTATAAAACCAGTGTTTAATGGCCAGCCGATGAATAATCAATGTCTCACTTTTCATCTGAGTGTGAAAGTGAGAATAATCTAATACACTGTCCCCCTGGTACAACATGAGGCCTTGGGTTCCGTTTCTATTCAGGGCTGATTTATAACCCAATGGAAACCTGATGTAAACATATGATCAATGAGTCCCATCATTGCTGATAATAACCCCCAACCGGCCCACTCCCTCATCTCAAAAGCCATCCCTTCAGGCTATTAGTTTCGTCCAGCTAATCCTCTCTACTATTTCTGCCTGCTGCTTTTACCTTGGCCATCCGTTCAGTCCGGCAGACTCAGAAGTAATTTTATACGCAGCAGAGAGCGGGTGGAATTGATTTTTCACTCAGTGCTCAGTTCCCATCTGAATAATTATCAATTTTACTGCCTCATAAAGGGAAGAGTCAAAATTTCAAATCAATTCAAAAGAGCTTCTGAGACTACAGAAACTGTGCAAGAGAATAAAGGTCAAAGTTGTCAGTGACCTCGGGAGATGATGTCAGGTATTAGTACACCGAGTAGTTGACATCAGAGGCACTCAATATGATATGACTAGTGCTAATGCAAATCATATTTATGCTGACTACTGGAGACCATCCATTAATATTTAAAAGAGTATGTGAAAGCCTGCATTCAAAATAAATATAACATATTCTGCAGAATCTGAAGTTAATGAAGACGGATCACCACCCAGTTATGTGCTGTGAAGTGAAAGATTACTGTGTATTAACAGACAAAGTATTACATCAAGATTGCCACAGACGCAGGAGGGTCAAGAGCCCTTCTTTACATTCAAACCAC
Organism: Upupa epops; assembly: GCA_013397515.1. Classification (NCBI taxonomy): domain Eukaryota; kingdom Metazoa; phylum Chordata; class Aves; order Bucerotiformes; family Upupidae; genus Upupa; species Upupa epops. The sequence goes on along the minus strand of VZRI01000043.1, from coordinate 61,005 downwards.
CACAAGCATGGTGCAATACTGAGTGATCCGACATCCCCAATTGCCACCTTCATTGCCAGCTTCCATGAGACCCCTACAAGGCAAGTAAACCAGAAGAACCTGTAATACGACAAGGGAATCATCATATTTTGATAATGATTTCACTAATACATACATGTTAGGTACCATTAGTTACTTTTCACCTCCAGTTAGAACAGTAAACAAATGATGACAGTTAACTGGAGCGATTACGCCAGGCTTTTCCCCAACACCAGTGTGCCTGTTAGGGTAACACAAAGACAACCACACTAATCACTTGTATTTTGCTAATAACTTCTGTTTCCATTAAAAGTCCTCAGACCCGCAAAACACATCTCTTGAAGCAGCATCTTTGCAACTGCATTAGGAATCCAGAGATCCCTGTAAATGTGCATCTTCAAACAGCTTAATGTCATTTTAAGGGAAAGTGGCACAGAGTAAGTGTGGACTAACATAGCTATGAACACCCTCATCACTCCATAATGTACTTGAGCTATGATAAACCTGACAGAACTGGGAACAGCCAACTGTAGTACCTGCACTTTCTGATATGCCAAAAATGATCTTCAGCCCTTGGCTGTCACAAGAACATGGCTGCACCTATTCAGGGTTATGTATTAGCATAGGGAGGTTGGTTGTGTTACTAAACAGCCAATGCTAACCCAGCCTTCAGTATCACAAAAAAAAAAAAACCACGGGGGAGCATTCATAAATGCAGTGGCATCCCATAGAAAAGACTGGTAAGTCACCTGCTGTAGAATTTCTGGATTCTGCTGCATGAAATGAAACAACCTCTGTCCATCCTGTGAGATCTCTCTACATCTTAGAGTCTTCTTGCCTTCTTTAGCGAGGTGCTTGAAGAGATAGGTGACAATGTAGTCTAAACTAGTGCAACAGCTGGAGGAGACAACTGTATCTGTGTAAAAAATGAAATAGTTTTTGAAATGGTTTTCACAAAAGAATAGTTACTAGTGGCAGTTTATAGCACTTGGAGAGCTCAGTGTTAATAATCTGACATTAATCTAATTGATACTTTGACAAGCCAGGTTTTGATACAGGAGTTGACTAGCTTTGAAGACTGTCTTTATTAATACACAGTGGTATCAAAGCTTTGCTGTTGAGTAGCTCGGTTGCTCCACCTCCTAAAGGTCCTATCAATTTCAGTGAACTTCCCTTACAACTGCATGAGCACTGATGCTCCTCTGTGCACTTGGAAGCACAAGGTGAGGGCTGACTTTCTGCTGATGTTTCAGAAGGATGCAGATTCCTGCAAACTAAAATTCAGTTTTGATATGCTTACTGAAAAGAGAAAGTTCAATCAAACAGAGCTGCTGCACAGGTTTTCCTCAGGTAGTATTTCACAATGTGTCTCTGTCCCAGAGTCTACAATCAATGGCAAACAGTGAACGAGGGCTGTTACAAGGGTGATGACAGAACAGCCTGTCAGTCACTCTGCTTAACAACTAATAATTAAGTTAAAGCACATTAAATATAGCTGGCACCAATGCAACTGCTGTCACTACAGATACTTCATACATATTCTCAAAACTGAAAAGTCAGGAGAGCAAAGGAAGACACTGCTGAAAATCAAAAGCCACCTCAGAGTTGTACTTACTGTTTCTACAAGGGAGATTAACAGATTAATCTTATTTGCAGAGTGAGTACATCTGTCTGATTTACACCACCAGTTTTGTTGCTAGGTGTTGCCTACTGTGCAGCTGCTGTTCAAGAGGATCCTGCTTGTTTCCACACACTAATGTACTGGTCCCTAGTTCTCTTGTCCACTCCTCTCATTTTCCTCTAGAGATGTTTGCCTCTGCCCAGCTACCTTCTCCTTCTAGTTTGACAACTGAGATACTCCTTGGCCCCAAGACCAGTGGCTGCAACATTTTCAACTGTGCTGCTCCTAGTTCTGGTTCTTGGTGTGAGGCTCAGCCCTAATTGGTATTCTCCGCAATGTCAATCATCAGAATGACAGAAGCATCCATCCTGGTGCCACTGACTTCAGCTTGAACTTTTATAGTTCACAGTATTTATTTTAGATGGGCCACTGGAGTAAGAGATGTGTGGGGGCTGCAAAAGGAATTAAACTATTAAAATGCTCATTCTGAGGGAAAAGGGATTAGAAGTATCCAATTAAATGTACCTTGAATTCTTTAAACTAGGCTAATTTGGAGGCCTGCCAATCTTGCAGTGTTCATTTAAACGCATCCCTGTAGACACGGAAGTATTTTGATCTGTGCTTGTTTAACTCCTTAAGCTCTGTGCTGACACTATTAACCCATTGGCAGCTAAGAAGTAATTGTATTTTGCTGAGAGTATTTTGAAGCAAATGCTGAAGAAACATTCAGCAGGCATAGAAGGTACAAGTGATCTCCTTAATCTTCCAAAGCAACCAGCTGACCTAGCAGCAGTTGCTGAGAGTGATCTAAAAGCTCAAGGAAATGAGCTGGAGCATCTATGCTGTCTCACTGGACCAGTCAGCTTCCAGAGACTAGATTCACTAGGGTGGGATGTTAAGACATGCTGCTGGACAAAGCTGAGTTCAAAGGTATGATTCCTGCTAAAGGAAAGGCCACAGAATCAGGCACTCATTGCGTTCTCAACCAAAACAGTCTTGCATATAAACTAGAAATGCAATTCATGATGGAATTGAATCACCATCAATAACAAGTGAGAGATTTGAAAATACATATTTCATAGGAGGGCTCTGCTGTATTTCTAAACCACTGTTTAACTCTATTTCTTTTTAAATTGAATAACACAAAGTAAATCACTCTCATCAGTTTACAAAACAGCAGTGGTTCTAAACATGCTGATACTGTACAAGAAGATATTTTACATTCGACAGTAAGTGATTTTAGCAGGACAGCAGACAGGTCTATGCTATCATTTGCTCATGAGAATCTGATATGAGTGTTAAGAGCTACTTAAATTTGCCCATAACTATATATCAAATATGCTTCCCTATGCTCATTTTTCCTTTTGATTGCAAGGATATAAGAGACAGGGAGCATTGAGCAAACTCCCTTAAATGGCTCTTCTGGGCATGTGGAACCTTGTGCTAGAGTAGAACAGTGTTCTCACTAAATCTTGGTGAGACAAGCCAGCCAGCCAAATAAATACAACTAACGAGAGCAGTGAGGAGCTACAATTTCTGGGCCATAGGGTGTGTGTGTCAGCATGACTCCAGGAACAGCCCAGTAGCTTTGTCAAACCAGACTGGACTCTCTGGACTTCCTTGATGGTGAGGTAAGAGCAGGTGGTGGGGGTAGGGGACAAGAGTGACAACTCCAGCACCAAATGACCAGTCATTGTCACTCAATCAGCTCTTTGGTTTCTTCTTCACCACTACACATTCATTTTGTGTTTTGGGGGACAACTTTATGTGCCCCTTTTATTACCTATGTGGTTTGGCCTTTTGTAGGCAATTTCAATCAGCCATTAGCTCAAGTAGCTGGAAGTTGAGCTTGTATGTCAGAATGGGTTTCTATTATTTTAAAAGAGCCAACAAAATCCCCAAGCAACTTGAGGATGCTTTTTGGTCTCAACAATATGACAACAGCAAGCTAAAGGGGAATTATTTTTCAACAGTTTAATGACATAGCTGCATGTTAGAAGATTTTGTTTTCTTTTTCACATAAAAGCAAGGAGAGGGAGTTAAGTGGTATTTTCCCTGTCCATCAATTGCTTACAGTTCAATACTGGCGTTATTTGCCTTTGAGACTAAACCTGGAAAGTAAATGGATTTAGCAATTTAACATCTAAATTAGGCAGCAAGACAGAAAAAATGTTTTACTTTTTCCTCAATGAATAGCATCCTATACTATTAATCACATGAGAATTAGAAAAGCTTTGCAGAGATTAGTGACAGCATGCCAGGCGGACTACGTTAAAAGGCTCTGATCCACTGAGTCAGCTGTGAAAAAGCCAGGTAAACACTTTAGAAGAGAACTATTGGAGTGTTTATCCTTGCAATAAAAGCTTAGATGAGGGCTTCCATTATAACTGATTTACAGTGAGGTGCTTCAGAAGGAATCTGTATCCTTTCAGTGCTTCTACAGCGTGGAATCAAGCAAGGTATTTACTAAGCAACAGAATGAATGCTCCGCAGAAATAAGGATTTGGGGAATGTTTGTCTGAGAGCTGACAACAATGAGAGTCTCAAAGGTTCCACATCCGTAAAGGAAGCACAGAAAAAAGTCAGACAGGCTTTTTTTTCTGGTGAAAGAGAAGCGATCTCTGGGTATTTAATTTTTAAAATAAAAAGACAGCTATTTCATTTTTATAAACATTTCTGAAAATGACTTGTATGTTCTAATCAGTTTAAAACACAATTCCCCCTCAGATGGCTTATAGCCCTGAGCCCTGCTATTCTGAGACCTTCTGGTGGCACTGATATAATTCAGTGAAAAAGGCAATGCTTGGATCTACTTACCCATTTTCCAGGGGCAGAAGGATGTATGTGACCAGTAACACATAGGAAATAAATTTGCGTTTCACTGTCTGACTACTGGCAGTGCCCCAAATGACAACATTTTAAAAGTGATAAAACATTTAGAATAACTCTTTTAAAAAGCAGTGACAGGTAACTAACTGCTGAGATGATTAAACACAAATTAAGAGCTATAAACTGAGCAAAGAGTAGCTCATCTGGACACAACATTGTTAAAGTATGGGAAATTAATTCAGTTCACTACAGAAATAAAACTTCTTGAACACAAATGAGGAATGTAATGACCGGCAGCAATATAAATTCTTGATCCATGTAGTGTTAAGAAACAGGATATTAAGGAAAAGGAATCACTTTATCACCGGAATGTCTCAAAGACTGAAAACCTCCTTCAGTTTGGAGGAATCAGTGTCCAAAAAATTTAAAACATGAACACAGAAGGGACAATAAGAATTTTTGCTGGGCTGCATTAAGCCTTCAGTAATATCAGGGGATGTTAAACATTTCTACATGCTTTGTTTTAGTCTTGTGTACCAGTATTTAGTTTAGTTGTTCAAGAACATTAAAACAAACTGGAGGAGAGCACTTCCTATGCAAATCCAAATGGTTTATGAAATGTGAAAAAAGTGTTGACATTTTTGTTGGCACTTTCTCAGCAGAACATTAGGAATTCCACTAAGAGGAAGTTTTTTAAGAAAACACCTGTGTTTTTAAAAGCTTCTTCATAATTAAAATCCAAGACACCTAAACCACAGAGGTTTAAAGCTAAAAGTAGAAAGACATTCTTTTCCTACTCCTCCTCTCCACCTTGAGTGAGAGATCAACACTTTCAGAGAGGGGAAAATGAATATAAACACATGCACACTGAAGCATATAAAGCTTTTATTTTCTTATCTGTCTTTTGCCTGAATTCAAAGTGGGTTTTCAAGAGATGCTTTCTCCCATGGATAAGGATGCCTTTAAATTTCTCAAATCATATCACGGCTATGCAGAACAAGTCTTATTTATACAAGAGCTATGTTGATCAAATAAAAACAAAACCCTATAGATTTCTGGATGCATATTAATACATTTTATGTCTGAATAACAAAGGCATGAATTTCCAGCACTATCCTCATGGAGGCATGTTCACAATTTTAACAATTCTAGCTTACAAGAAAAGACAGTTTAAAAACGCTATTTGTAAAAACCTACAGGTTAGACGTTTCAGAGCTTAGCTCTATTAACCCAAACAGTCACACCATTAACATGTCCAGAACCAGCATCTTTCAGTGTTATTTGAAATTCAATTTTTTAAGATACAAACAAATGTGCTTCACTGAAAGTCCTAGACATCTAAATTCTTGAATTCGTTTTTTAGCTGAGTGTTATGCAATTCTTACCTACTGCAGTAAGTCCTTCAGATATTGAGGTAAGGATATAGATTAGGACATGAGGCTCTAAACTGGTAATGAAACCCATATGATCTTGGGTCAGACACTCCAGAAGTGGGTAGTATGACTGGCTTAGTTTTCGATATTGCTGAAAAAAAAAGAGCAACACATTTATAGAAAATACAGATATTACCACTGACTCATATTAACCACACTAACAGATTATAGAAGAATTATCTTATTTTAATGGGTTGTTCAATTTTCATTTGGCCATTAAATCAGAATATTTCTAGAGAAAACGTATTTTATTGTCTTCAGCAGACTGCAACAAATTTACCATAAACTATTAGTTCAAAATAAACTCAAGATAATCAATAACACTATCATGCTTTGACATTCTACACACAGCTATCAGCCTAGTAAAAGCAGTGGAGGGTTCTGTCCAGGGTGTCAGTTTGGCAGTATTACCGCTCGTATCTTACCTCCTGCAGGAAATCTTATTAAGATTTATTACAGATTTCCCCAAAAAATCTCAGAGATCTACTTTTCTTGTTGCTTACATGAGGTCATGTAACCAAGAAATGGCACTTGCTTGAATGCATTGGCTCAATCAGCATCTTACTCTTAAGGACTCTTATTTAGGGTATCTATGGCTAGAAACATGCCAAATGCTCACACTTTAGAACCAACACATTCATTTAGAGAGCAACTTTTTAGGTGTAGGGTCTTTTATTCACATGACAAGCATATATCTGGTTATTATTCACTTTTAACTATCCAAAATTTGTCCCTTCCTGCAAGGAAATTACACTTTTGAATGAAAATTTTATGAAGAATATGTCACAGTTCAAACTCAGGCTGATACTGAACAAGGTCCATTGTCTTCTCACACAGAAGTGAGAACACTGTGTACTTAAAGTTCTAAATTTTATGGGGAATACACAATAACAATTTATAGATCTAAACTAATTGCAGACTGAATATGTGAGGATGATTTATAGAACATGCAGGCAAACCTAAATGGGTTTGTAAGTACAGACAGGAAGAAAAACTTTGTATTACTTTCACGACAAGCCTAGTGAAAATTCTGGAAAGGCTCCTGTTTCACAAGGCAGTTCAGTCATACCTGTATTTTAGCTACCATTACGTAAATAAATTCAAGTCTTTGAACTGAAAACTGCGTTTGAGCTGTTCCAAGATTCCTCTGTCTCATTATACCAATACAAAGCCTGTGGTGGTGTTACTTCATATTTCATGTAAAGACTCCCAAGATAAGTAATTGCTTACTAGCAAGTCACTGTGGGATACTGAAAGCAGCATTTTGACAAAGGCCTGAAGTACATTGTCAAAGTGGTTGTCCCCGTACAACTTGAAGACGCCAAAGCTGACATAATTTCCACATAAGGCAGATTTGAGTGCAGAGTAACAGATGGAAATGCCCTTGAGTTTCAACGGATAAACCTGATCTTTTGACAAAGTCCCAAGAGAGAGGATCTGATTACCTGTTTTCATAAAAAAGAAACAAAGAAAGAAACTTACATAAGCAGCTGCAAATCTAAATTATTTTGATGGCACTATCTAAACTTACTTTGTTGGTCTTTACTTTCATTACTATTTGGAAGAAAAACCTTCTCAATTTGATGTAAAAGGATCTGTTAAGCAGCCATGACTAAAGCTTAAAAGCCACGGAGGAATTAGTATGCAAAATTTAAAATACAAACTATGGAACTGATACACAGCCAGACAGTGCCTGGGTCTACTGGCATGAACTTCTTTATCTGATCAGAGTTGCAACACGCGGTTTTACAGACTGTCATGCTACAGCAAAGCCCAGTTTTGATCCATTACCACGATGGTCTCTTGGGATGGCTACTGATGTACACACACACTGAAGATATCCCTCAGAAAACAAATGTGTCCATTACAAAAGCCTCTATTTTACCAGTCACAGATGGGAATTACTTTTTAATTAAACTAAATGTTTATAATGTAAAAATAACAGCTCATGGTAAATATTTGCTGTTGCTATTAACAGGCAATGGTAACTTTTGGGTCCACTGGGCAGTGGTGCTGTAGATCCTGCTGCAGTCCTCTGTACAAATCCAATCGTTCACAAGGTCTCATTACCAAGTTTTCTAAGTATCTTGTACTAATTTAATGCTCATCTTCACAGCACCTCAGAGTTAGTCATGACAAATTTTTGGTTTAATCTGAAGTAATTATCAGTTGAGCTAAAACAGCAGAATGAACACGACAGAGATTAAGCAATTCAGTTCTACCTTGAAGCAGCCTTCCTAGACTGATCCTAGGATGCTGACCTTGACAAGCTTGGCCTGCACAAAAGCCAAGTGCCAGGTCTTCACTTGGTTACTACACCTTGGTCAATTCTTGGTCATTTTAACCAGAGAAAAAGAACAATCTGTACATAATTTTAAGTGTTCCCACAAATAAAAGCACATGAGTCAACAGGTCAGATGCTCGGCTTGTTTGTCTTCAGTATCTAACCTAGTTGTCATGGCTATGATGACAACTTGGACCAAGGAGCAATGAGTGAGCTGGATATTAACTACTTAAAAACCCAGAGATTTCCAGTTGAGAGAGATGGTTATAACAACTGAGTTTTTCTTTTATAACAGGCAATTAAAAATGTCCCTAATAACTTGCTTGAGATGACAGAGATCTCATAATTGTGCAGTATTACGGTTCTGAGGCCTAATATTGAAGTAGGTATGTCTCTACACAGCTCTCCTTTCTACCCATGAAATTTCCTTCTGAACACCCCATGCATCCAAGAATCACCCATTAGGCATCATTTGATGCAATAAGGAAAAGTGTAGATTACTGTTTAAAACATTAACTCTTCACCACTTCTAGCAAGTACAAGGCAATTTACCCATCAGGTTGCAAAGGAAAAATAGATTTACAAATACAGACTAGGATTACAAGCAGGAATTAGAAGTAACTGAGGTCTGTAAGAAACCAGAATGGCATCACTAGAAGTATGGCAGAAGAATAATCAAACATTTATCTAGGAAAGATGATCACTTACAATCAGATTCAAACCTTTTTATAAAAAAAAGAATGAAAGTTTACGAATTAAAATACAGAGTGGTTTTTCCACTGTAACTGGTCATAGAATCACCTCCTACTACTCCTACTAGCCCAAGTGCTGTAGTCATGCACACAGCGTAACTGGGGAAAAGGGTAAAATTCCAGTAAGTGTTATTGCGTAGAAAATAATTTCAGATGGTCTTGAATCTCTGTTATACTAAAAAGTACTGGCGTCCAAAAGATGCTCTTTGAAAAATAAAACAAAGCAAATAAAGAAGAATGTCTTCTAATATACCTGGGTATTCGCTCGCTGGAAACTTTCATATTACCAAGAAATTAAATACACATAAAATGACAGATATCCCATTTAGCTACCTACAGTTCCTCACTTAAGACAGCCCATCCCAGTCATCTTAGCTGAGCATTTCAACACAAGACCTAGTCTAGTATAGCTATTTAGAAGATCAGACAATTTCAAATTCTATGAAAATAATAAAATTAAATACAGAATTCTGCCCATGAGTTGCAGTGGGAAGGCGCACACTATTTTGAAAGCCACAACATGTGCAATTCTTAGGGCAAACATAAAGCAGAAAGGTAAGTGTGATGCAAACTAACCTTATCTGGTCTTCTTTGCTACTAAATTCTTTCACAAATCTGTATCTGGCTTCAGAAATAGCAAAGTTCTGGATCTGAGAAAGGAACAGCATTGAGTTTAGAGCTGAGCTGTCCAAGCACGATATTGTGCACTCCTAGGTCCTCAAAATAAAATACTCAGAGTATTATGGAACAACAGATGGAAAAAGCTTAGTGGTTGTCAACACAGCCATTATGTATTTAAAGTGGAAATTAACTGCAAGTTGAGGAAAAAACTGGATGATTACTCAAGAAATTAGAAAATCCCTAAGAATCCCTTGGCCTGCGAATATGAACTCTAGGAGATATCCACTAGTGCTGATCTGTTGTTATTGCTGCTTCGCAAAATATCACCCTACAATTAAACCCTTAAATGCCCTGATGAGCACAAAGCGTTCACCACAGGAAGGCACAACCCCACTGCCCTCACCTCAGGTGGGCATGGCATAAGGGTCTGGAGCCTAGCCCTGCTAATGAAAACTCTGAGAAGAACGTAGGTCCAGTGCAAGATTAAAAGCAGCTTTTTGCAAGTGGATTGAGTCCATGGAGAACTGTTCAGTGTTCATGGACTCATTTTAAAAGGGCCTGCGAGTGGTAACAGCTCACTTCAAATTAGCAGCCAAGGTCAAAGACCATGTAGTACCTTCACCAGTGCCCCAAGCCATCAGCCTGTGATTCCAGGGATGCGATGCTAAGAACAAAGACTGGTGCTTTTAGCATTAGTTATTGAAAAAAAACATGAAGTACAATGCTATGCCTGACCAGATGAAAAAAAGAATGATCCACTTGTAACATTTAGCAGAAGCTTCAGGGGAAGATTTTTACACACCATGGATACTACTGAACATAAACTAATTTACTGAGGTACTTGGAATCAGGTCAAGAACAGCTCCTCAGCTACAGAGGATATGCCCACATTTATAATCCCTGTAGTAGAGGGCCAAAATACAATTTTTGAAACTCCTATTGTTAAAAGAAACAATTTAAAGATATTAAATCAACATAAAAGTGACCTTTGCTGTGCTGACCTTAAAAATTGTGCTTGAAATTCATAGCTCCTGACAACGTGAAAACTCTGTAGAGATTAATCAGTGAAGTTTCAGCGTCACTTTGGAGTTAAAAATTGAGGGGGAGGAAAGACTTCAGATTTCAACCTATTTCTTCTTAATGCAGGAGAAACTCCATCACACAGTCTTAAAATATACTGACACTCAAAATTCTCAGTGATTTCCTTTAACACAACTTTTTGCCCTGCATTTGATAGCGGTGATAGCAATGTCACTTACAAAAATGATAAACTCTCGGAGTCTCAGAGGTGATACAACATTCTGACAGGAATAAGAAAAGGGGTATTGAGCTGTAACTGCTGAACAGGAAATAAAGGCTTGAATTTGGTTGACAATTTAAGCATTTCATTGCCAAAAGACTGCTTAGTACCTAAAAAAAAAAGGGCTGGAAGATAATACACCAGGCAGTAAAAAAACCAAACTGGGATGCTCTGACCGTAGATAACATCACCGTGGCTCAGAATCCTACAGGCAATATGCACCAGAGCACTTTGAGCAGCTCATTCTCTCACTCCCTCCGGGATGTGGGAGCATGTCAGGACAGGCAGCTTCCCTTTCAGTTCTCCTTAATTGCTTTTACAGTAGCAGCTATAATACAAAAGTGATTTCCTGATGGTGGCATTTCATTTAAGCAGGGCCTTTTCTAGATTTCAGTCCAATAAACACCATGTGTAATAATACAACTAAATAATGTTTTAACATGTGTGAATTACATGAAGATAAAAAAAGACTTTGGTGAGATTAAACAAAGGTTGCAAAAATTTATCACATTTATAGAGAAAAAGTGTTTTTTGCCTTCCCCCTTTCCTATTTTTATTATTCACTACTCCTCCATAAAGATAGTTTTGAACTCATGCTTTCTAGACACTCCCAGTGCTGGGGCAGGATAAAGAAGTGGCTGAAAAGGGAAACATGAATCATAAAGACGAGAGTGAGTGGCGACAACTGATTCTTTTTTTTTAAACTTCCTCCACAACAACCAAAAACCTCTCTGTTCAACCCAATGAGCGCACACAGTGCCGAGAGAAGTCTGCCAAAAGAAAGTGATTATGAAATGTGAGACAGTAATGATGAGCAATATATTTTGGAACCATTCTCCTAGCAAAGAGGAGCAGACCAATGGCAACCAAGACTGGTGAGCACTCGACTTTTAAGCTAAACTGCTTGTCAGAAATACCTGCTATACTGTGAGAATCTGCCAGAATTTGGAAGAACTGTTAGGAAGTTGCTGGCACTGAATGAATTGCCACACTAAGTTTTGAAATACATGTTCTGGAAGCAATTTAAAGCTCATTAGAAATAATTGTGTCTGTCTACTGGAAAATGTGGTAAAATTTAATCCACATCCAAATGCTACCTGGGCTGTGAGAACAGGAAATTGTTTTGTGCTACTGTGGCTAACCTCATCGCTGACCCTGAGCAGCAACTGCTACAACAGCTGAAAGCTAAAGCAAAATTAAAAACTTACATCAAAGTATATCATGACAGAATGTAGATAAATAAAAACAGCATATTGAAAATATTATTTTTATGTCAGGCTCCTATAATGAAAGGGAAGAGGTTTACTAAAATGTAAAGAAACCACAAAACAAAAATAGATGGTCCCAAGGTGAATTGAAATATCATTCCTGGACAACTGGGAGTTTGAAAACACACAGTAAGGAGACTCGTACCTACAGAATTAAAAGTGAAATATATTGGGGATGAAGAATGGTGGCCTGTTCTTCCAACTTCTTTCAATTGTCTCCTCTCAGTTGCTTATTTTAAATCACTCTATCACTCAGTCAGACTGGCTCTGGCCATAATGGACAAAACGCAACACCCCTTGCCAAGCAGCTGCAGAGTCCTAACAAGGATAATTGACTATCTAAGTGCTTTTTGCATCCCATGCCAGGCTTTACATCTTCTGAACATATAGCATTTGTAGACGTCTTCACATTGTCTTCAGCACTGTATCAGTATCAGTGATAAATGAGCACAAGGAGAGGGCACATGAGTACAACCCTAATCGTGGAGATGGATCTGTTAAATGAGCACAAGGAGCGGGCACATGAGTATAACCCTAATCGTGGAGATAGATCTGTTAAGCAGAATTAAACACCCACTGTGGTGCCAATTTTCTAAACTACAAAGAATTCTTAATTTAAATTTAATTCACTGACAACAGAAAATGTTTTGCGTATCTTAAAAACAAGTTATTGGATTTTTTCTGCTAACATATGAAATCATTATATGTTAGTTCAGAGGAGAAGAGTATACATTTTAGTCCATAGTAAAGGGATTTCAGTATCCGTACTCACAAGTGTTGATATGCATTCACATTCAAAAACCAGTTTTACCCATCCCCTTGTATTTTTAGCCTGAGCACAGATCTTACAGTACATGTAGACAGTAAATGGAAGTACCACTGGGACATAAGTGGACATTACTGACTTCAAAAGACTGAAGGTGGAAATAAAGTGACATGGCAGGTTGTCAAATGTTTGCTTCAGAGTTACTCCCATGTGAACAGTGGGTTTACACAAAACAAGCCCACTTATAAATTCTAGATGATTTTCAACACCTAATAAAGGTTGCATTTGCAAAGTATCTGTTATCAAAAATGGGTTTGATCAGTACAGTCCAGACTTAAGAAAAATCAATATTACATTAATAATCACCAGTGCACTGTACTCTGAGGCTGGTGAGAAGCAGCATCTGATGTCATCTTGCTTCAGTTATGAATGCCTTGTCTAAGTGTTGACAGGACATTTTTATGTACTTGTAGGTTTATATAGCAACAAGACTCCAAGTGGACCAGTTACAACTGGAAATTCTACTGTTAAATTTGGAGAAATTTCTAAAAATAATACAGCATTCTCTGTATATTGTAATGTGTGAAAGAGAAAGAAAAATCCCATTTAAAAACAGATCACTTTCACTTGCCAATAGATGTACAATCCAATGAAGCCACGGTTTCAATTATTGTTTATATGTTCTATTCTAGGAAAAGCAATCATGTTAGGCTACACTGTCTGTAGAGAGAGGGATCAAGTCTTTCCTGGGTGAGGTCCTGAGCTACCGGAAGGAAACACTGTGAAGGAGAAGCGAGACGTAACAAGCAGAGTTGGCCGCCTGGTGTTCAGACAAGGGTTGCCAGGAGGAGCAAATAAGAGCCAGGTCTTGAAGTGATGGTAAGACCTTGGGGATAATAGGAACCTGGTCTGAGTTTATGGCTAAACTCATGTTTTTAATGGATTAACTGAATCCAAGATGGAAAGAAAGAATCTTAGCGCAAAGGCAGTGTGAGAAAAGAAAGAGATGCTTGCTTCTATCTTTCCTCAGTGTCTCACGTCATCACTTCGCGTTTCTCTTATTTAAAAAGGCAGGCATTATAGAACAAATGCATACCAAACCTACTTGGAGTTTCAAGCTGATCAAGTTTTGATCAGCTTTGAGAAGCTCACTATAAGCTACAGGGAAGGGACCTTGAAAGATTATCTAGTCCAATCCCACTGCCACAGCAGGACCACTTAGACCAAGTTGCACAGGAACAGATCCAGGCAGGTCTTGAACGTCTCCAGAGAAGGAGACTCCACGACACCCCTGGGCAGCCTGTTCCAATGCTCCGGTACCCTCCCTGGGAAGAAGTTCCTGCTGATATTTATATGGAATCTCCTGTGTTCCAACTTGCACCCACTGCCCCTTGTCCTATCACTAAGATGACCTTGAGAAAAGTCTGGCTCCATCCTGCTGACACCCACCCCTCACATATTTATAGACATTGATGAGGTCACCCATCAGCCTCCTCTTCTCCAAGCTCAAGAGACCCAGCTCCCTCAGCCTCTCCTCATAACGGAGGTGTTCTACTTCATCATCTTCATTGCTCTACACTGGACACCCAGCTCTGTGTCCTTCTTGAACTGAAGAGCCCAGAACCGGACATAGTACTCCAGATGCGATCTCACCAGTGCATAGTAGAGGGGGAGAAGAACCTCCCTCAATCTGCTAACCACCTCCTTTCTGATC
>VZRI01000043.1:867-46157 GCA_013397515.1 Upupa epops | reverse complement strand
CCAGTTCACACTGCCTCAGTCTGGCTGTGAGGAAGCCTAATATACCCCAAAAACAATGTTAAAAATTATTATGAATTAAAGTTTTGTTTTCCTTAGCAACACAATAATTAACACTTTCAGGAAGACATCTGAATTAATGCAAAATCCCTCAGTATCAATATTCTTGTAGGAATTTGTATGTTTGGAGGTCATACCTAAGGTGATAGATCATCACTAAGGTGATGGATCCTTACTATGCTCTTCAGAAGATACATCTTTATCATACTGAAATGGAAGCTTTAAACTAGTAATTGTCAGTAAAAGCCAAAAATATTAACAGCAATTATTCAAAGATGATTAATCATAATACCTTAAAATACTTATGGCAAGCAATAAAATCTTCCCACACTGCAAGTCAGTGGCCACTTCAGAAATAGCTGTGGCAGTGTGAACTGGCACTCATTTGGGATGTTTATTATAGTGCCCACAGCTGAACCCTAGTGATGGCCAGGCCAGTGCCACCCATCTGTGCCAGCACAGAGCCAGCTGGGTTATTGGAAATGTCTGCTCTAAGTGGTTAATTCAGCCAATCGCACTGAGAGGACTTTCGTGTTGACTCTGCATTGAGTCCAGTCTGGAACAAATACTGGCAATCAGAGAAAAGGGACCTCAACAATTCTTCTAAACGTCATACACCTAAGTAGTGGAAAGATCACCCTTTCAGCCACTGATGACAATATGTTTTAAAAGCAAAATGATAAAAACCGAACACATACATTGAGTGGAAGCTTTCTCCAACATCTATATCTTTCTTCACTTTTAGTTAATATGCTATTTCAAACTTTTATTTAGGAGAGCACTAAAAAAAGTTATCCTCTTAAACCTGTGTTGAGTAAAAAAAAACCATCCTCCTTTCATAGAAACAGTTATGAAAGAGAAGCATGCGAGGGAGTCCTCATGGTTCATTTCTTCCTATGGCACACAACTCCAGATGGATGCCACACATCCCCAAGAGTCTCTCTCATAATATGACAAAGAGGGCACTGATGTTTGGACACAGGACCTGTGGCTCCACTGCTTAAATTTACATCTTGAATCTGTGCTGTCCTGTATTTCCTTCCACATTCCATAATCAAATTCTAGCATGAGCCAGAAAATGTTACCTGCTCATTACGTACAAGACCTACCAACACTTAGATCTAATAATGTTATGATCTTCATGCACACACCAGAAATGCTTTTTTCTTTGCAAAGAAAACTTAAGTCTTATAAGCAGGACTTAGGAATGAAGCAGGTTGAAACCAACTCATGTGCCTCACTCAGCAATGTTTAGAAACTTGATGTTAACAACTGAGAAGAATGAATGCCCAATAACACAAGAAAGGATGGTAAAGGCCAACTGAAATACATTAACAAACAAAAAAAAGAAAATATAACTGCAGTGGGATAAGGCGTTGTAAGACAGTAGGGATGAAACATCATCATGACTACACACACAGATCATTAGGGGTTGTAAGGGACCTTCAGGGATCACCAAGTCCAGCCCCCCTCCTAGAGTAGGATCATAAAACCTAAAACAGGTTACACAGAAATGCATCCAGACAGGTCTGAAAAGTCTCCACAATCTCCCTGGGCAGCCTGTTCCAGTGCTCAGTAACCCTTAAACAATTTTTTTTCTCATATAAAAATGGAACTTCCAGTGTTCCAGCTTACACCCATTACCCTTTGTCCTATCACACAGTACGAGTGACAAGAGATTCTCTTGAATCTCTTCTTGACACTCAGTCTTCATTCACCCAGTTATTAAGTCCTCCGTAACAACATCTCCAAGCTGAAAAGTTCCAAATCTTTCAATCTCTCCTCATGAGGCAAGTGCTCTGGTCCCCTAAACATCCTCACAGCCTTCCATCACTGAATGCTCTCAATTAAGTCTCTATCCATCTTGAACCAGGGAGCCCAGAACGAAATAAAATGTTACAGATGTGGCCTCACTAGGGCAGAGTAGAGAGGGAGAAGAACCTCCCTTGATCTGCTGGACAACCTCTTCTTGATCCATCCCAGGATTCCATTGGCCTTCTTGGCCACAAGAGCACATTGCTGTTCCATGGATAGTTTATTGTCTGCAAGAAATACAAGATCCCTCTTCACCAAAGTGCTCTCCAGTAGATCATTCCCCAACCTGTATTGATGTAATTCATTAGTCCTTCCCAGGTGAAGGACTCTGCACTTATTAACCCTCATTAAATTCCTCTTTGCCCATCCCTCCAGTCTGTTTGGGTGTTCCTGAATGGCTGCACATCCATCAGGTGAATCGGCCAGACCACCCAGCTTAGTGTCATCAGCAAACTTGCTGGGGTGACAGACATTAAAAAAACCCGAACTTAACACAGATACCTGGGGGACACCATTGGTAACAGGTCTCCAGCTAGACTCTGCACCATTAACATATTAATATAATATTATTATATACTGATATTATGTTATTAACTTTTAAATCCTCAAAAGAAAGCTTATAGCAACAAAATACAAATGCAAGCAGAGGGTAGTAAAATTTAAAAATTTACCCTTTATCTTTTAATACAACACAGAAAACCTTGTTTATATTTTGTATATTCATTCTAAAAAACGGAAAAGAAAACCATGCTAGAATTTGAAAGAGAAAGAGAAAAATTATTTTGCAAGGAGTACAAGTTACTTGGGTGTGATTTTTTCTGTCCTAAGTAAAAGGTTTATGCATTCTGCATATACTCTTTCCATGCTCCACCAGATCAAATGCAAAATTACATGTGAAGGTTTTATATAGGCAGCCATGTAACGCACAGACCCAGACCCAAAAATCAACCTGAAAGCAGTAAAAGCAGATTTGGGGTGTCAATTTTCTTTCTTTAATAGAAGTCGGACATTTATGGCTACAAATGAGGCAGCTCCACAAAAACTTGGTAATGTTCCTTCCAAAATATTTAGAAAGCAAAGTTGTAAGCCACAAAGTTGGAGTGTAATAAAAACTGCTGGTGTCAATGACCTGTTGCAGTTGCACGCATGAGTGGGAGTTGTAAAATGGAGCAACTTATTATAAACATGTCTAAGAGTGCTCTAGGGTAAAGCTGTTATGGTCCCATTATGTTTTGGAACTACTGGCATATAATTTGAATACATAAATCAACCCACACCTATCAATCAGCAGCCTAGATCAAAGACTTCATGAGGGTTTGTATCTTTACAGTTGCTAGAAGACAGGCACTAAAAGCTAAAGAAGTAATACAAGCAGTAGTGCTACATGAATGAACCCTTATCTGTGATAGTAAATGAGCTAGAAATACCTGCCACATGAACCCTGCACTCTATAAAAGGATGGTGCTGGCTGTAGCACACTACAGCTCTGCTACAAATTCCACATCAGTGCTCAGCAATATGAACTAAGAGGAGGTTGGTATCACGAGACGGGCAAAGAATTACACTGCTGAGGAACTGTTAATGAATACCTACCATAAGTACAAATCATTTTACTAGCTTCTCTGAAGAGGAGAATTCCATTTGGAGAGGAGACATCGAAATTTAAACGCTGCGATCTAAAAAAATTAACAGCAAAAATATTCAGAAAAGCACAATGGGTTCAACTCCTAAAACAAAAATAAAATCTAGTATCTGCGGATCACAAAGTGCAGCTGCTCAACAAACCGAATTCTAGTTTTCAGTCCTATTATGTGCACTCTAATTATCTCCAAGTGTTGCCACAGAAAAATAAGAGACAAACCAATTCCAACCAGAAGGTGACCAGACAAATCACAGACAGCTTTCAGTGACCACTGGACATCATGTGTCCTTATACACTGCAGAAGACAGCGGTAAAGCTTCCATTAGCCCAGTGCTCCAGCTAACTCTTACCCTGCTTCTGCATCTGTACAGCTCTTAAATATAATTCTTGCTGGTTATTCTGCTAAATAAAATCTGAGGCAATGACAAGCCAGTTCTCCCTGTCTAAACTGTAACACATGTTTTTTATGAACATGCAGACCTCAAAAAGACTACACCATGCTATCTTGCCTGATGCACAGGTATTACCAAAGCCAACGAAAATCACTTCATTCCCAGTCTGGAAACACATGTCCTTGCCAAAGTCCTTGCTGCATCTTTTCAACTTAAACAAGCAAAAGTCCTATGTCAGGCTTAAGCGAGAACTATTAGGTACTTAATTTTGAATATAGGTCTTACTCTTAGTGTTTATTTGGACTGAAGCAAAAAGGAGTAATCACTAAGAGATGGGAACCAAAGCATCTCTGACTGACATAACTCAGTAGTTACCCAATTCTGATCAAATGTGAAGTCCTTGTATTAACCTTGTCACATAGCCAGCAGGTATCTATTGCAAGTCCAGTTTCTGTTGTCTGTATTCAAAGTACCCTTTGCTGCAAATTCTGGGCATGATCTGTTTATAAAGGAACAAAACTTGCCATGTATAAAACATCTCTGTATTTCACAGGCACAAAAAGATAACGGCTATAGGAGGCAAAACCTGAATCCAGCGCATCACCTCAGTATCACAGTGGCATAATGCACAATGTGACACTGAAACATATTTTAACAATGTCACAGTGTATTGTATAATGCAATGGAGCCTGTATAAGCTAATGCCGTACACAATATGTGAAAAAACACCATCCCAGATGATGTTCTCTAAAGGGAACAAGGCAGATTTTCTGAATAGCAATGGATAGAGCACTTGCATGAATATGGAAAGTAGCTTGAAGAGCTGTCTTTGCTTAAGATTTATTGTTCCAGCTCCTCTTTGCTTTTGTTTACTGTTATTAGACTTCTATGTTTATGCTGTAACTATCTTGAAAGCAGTTGGAACAGCGTTACTGTATTGTGCTTGTGCACTGCATCATGAATACAAGCAGGTCAAACTTGTTGAACAATTTATTATACCGCTGCCAGGATAAAAGATATAATTAGCTGACACAAACCAAAGATGGAGTCACAGCAAGCCAATCAAAAGAAACGTGAAGCAGGGAATTCTCTGCCTTAAGGCTTGTGTAGTCATTCAGGAATTAAGTGCAAAACACACACGCTTGTTTCTGACTGGGAACCTGGTCTAAACTTTAGGGCATCCATTTCCTGTCGCTAGGTTAAACTACACTTTATTTACAAGTTTCAAATATTTCAGCTTTTCTCCTTGTAACTTTGATTTGCAAGGCAAAATGAGAAAAGATGAGAACACATACTTCCTTGCTGAAAACTCTAATTACTTCAGTCGTAAAGATACTCAGCACAGAGATGGTAGCCATCAATTTTCATTTAAAAATCTTCTTTTTCCTTTGGGCAGTACACTACATATTTCCAAGTGTAATGATTGCTTTCTCAAAATAAACTGCAACTAACTACTGCAATACCAAGTAGTGATATCACCTCCTAGGATTGTTGCTAGGCCTTTTTGGTGCAGCTCACAGAGAAGATTTTAGATGTGTGAGAAGTTACCGACTTGTTGATTATAAATATTGTTGTATTAGATACTATTCTTTCCTATTTTGGCTGGGAAAGTTGAGTTGGAAAAGTAACTGTAAAGGGAGTTGTGGTTTTACAGGCACATATATGAGTGCTGCCTGGCTTCAGGCAAAGATTCAGCTGCAGCAAGTCTCGACAGGAGATGATTTTGTGATATTTAATTACAAAGCCAGTATTTATCCCTGGTTAAAGCATGCACTTCCACCAACACCAAAGGTAAGACCAGAGTGGTCTTGCATATACACATCTTGTAATCAATCCTTACGAGCTAATTGTGTAACCTCTACCATTTTGGTCAAATGACACTCAAGATGGAGTTCTGCTTCAGAACTTTGCTCCAAAATAAAGAGTACTAGCTTAAAAGTCAAAGTCAGACACCATGAGGATAAACAAAACACAGAAAGATGGCACAGAAGCTGCATTAGTCATCCCTTACTGAATTCTTGTGCACTTCTCACCTGTTTTGCATGAATTCTGCCATCAGCTTCAGGATGGGAGTTGTGCAGGCAGGCTCACGGTACCACAGTTCAATAGCTCTTTGCAGGATGGACATGTATGCAGGGTACCTTCACCAGACTGAGTTAAAGAACATACAGAAAAAATAATGTTTTGCAAAACAACTTGCCCTAGATCTGCATGACACCACTGGGCTGTGGGCAGCCTTGACAGCTCATTGCAACACAGGCACTGCCAGGACCTATAAGCTTAAGCAATTCTCTGTTTAGAAGCCTAAATCCTTTGGAAATATTAAGTGTTACATAGGAAATACTGACTACATCAGAGCCGTAAGGAAGGAAGAGGAAACCAGCTTGTATATATGAAGCTCACCTGGAAGTAGGTATTAGCTACATATATGGTTAGGAACAATCTCACTGTTCCCAGAGCACTCAGAAAGAGCTAAAGTGTTGCAGGAAGACCAGCAAAGTTTCTAAGAACTCTTTCAGGAGAGCTGTTTATTCATCAGCATCCAAGAGATACCTGTTCTTTAAAATCAGGATGTTAACGAATGCAATTCAGGTAAAAATAAGCTTAATAAAGTTGACAGTGTAACTTAAAATTATGAGTTGCGGACTCAAATATCAAAATATCTCATACAATGACTTGACACAAAGCTGACTCCTAGTTTTCTCTCTAAGCTGAAATGAAAAGAAAAGAATTTGGATAAGAATGCAGCCTGGTAAATGCAAATGAGGTAGCAAGCACAGCTTAACAGTCAAAGAATTAAATAGTTTTTACTATACTGAACCAGGAGATTTTAACTATGCAATCTGCTACTACAACATGATGTACCTAATCCAGTCAGTGACTTTGTTTAATAATACAAGCATTTTTAATTTTTAACTTTGTTTAACGTCATACAATTCTGCTTTACTTAGACACCCAAGAAATGCTGCCTATTCTTAGAAAAATGCTATTACCTATTCAGAGAATCTTGCAAAGCAGAAAGCAGGCCAAGCATTTGACATGGGATTGTGAAATAAAAGTATGAAATACATCAAGGTTTACAGGCTTGCAGGCTGTGTAGAAACAGACGTTTCTAAGTTTGATAGTTTGACAGAGCAATATGGGAGGAGGCTGAGCTGTCTGACATGGCCCTGCTGATGGAACAACAGTGCAATGCAGGCACACAGGAGATGTTCTTGCTACATCTTCCTGACTGAAGCATCTCAAGACTTGCGCATTTGTGCTGCCAGATGTTCAATGAACCACAGGCATAAACTATAAATAACAGAAATATACTTTTAGACCTTGCTTCTCACTCCTTTATGAAGTCCTTTACATTAAACAGATCATAGAGAGTTATCCAGTAATAAACTGGGATTCAAATGTCACCTAAAATATCCTCAGAGGGCACAGATGATCCTTGCCATCTCATATCTTTCAACATTCACTAATGCAAATCCCATTTTTGCTCACTCTCAAGAGAGGATACTCACTATTTTTAAGAGGCAGCAGGTATCATATAAGGTACAGAACTGAGCCAAGCTGTCGATCCTCCTGTGCCAGGCCTTTTCCTAACCCCTCCCAGTAGTCCCAGGTATACAAATGCAAGATGGTCCAATGCTGCAAAGCCCCACAATGGAATTCCATGGGGTAGAGAGCAGTTGCTTTTTTCAGCATTCATGGCAAAGAGAGTAATCTGACAGCCAAGTCTTAAGAACAAATCTTACAACCAAAATGTAAGTCACTGGTATCAAACGCTGTTGATGTACCCAGTACAGTTAGCTATCTTAGTTATAAAACATTAGCATTGAGTCCATATTCATTGACAAGGAAAGACTGGAAGCTATAGTCAACTTCATAAAAGGTAAGGTCAAGAGAAAGGCTTGAGCAATTTATTACTTATTTTAGGAATTCAATTAAATGGAAAAAATTGGTTTTAAAGAGAACATTATTTTTAGGTGGTTTTAACCACAAGGTTTGAGAAATCTGGCTAGGCCATGAAGTTAACCTGACCAGTCTGTTCAAGCTCAAAGGAAGCCAAATTGCAAAAAATGATGCTGAGTTTTGAATCAATGCAACTGGCAATAAGAGCTATTAAAAAGAGATTACTGATTGGGTAGCCTTGGCTCAACAGAAAATGCATTCTCCTCTTCCCTTGTGACCAGGAGATGTCAATCTCGACAGCTGTTTGTTTGGCTCTTTCAAGCCTGTATTTAACCCTGAATCCTTAAAACATATAAACTTAAAAATGCAGTTCTTCAAAACTAGAATTGTTTTTAGCAAGCCATCTTACTGCTACATGTGGCTTTGTTTTATTAAGGATTACCACAGAAATGTGGATAAATATCTAAGGATGGTAGTTTGATGAAAAGATTGTTCTGCTTGTTCTAGCAGTCCACAGGTCAATCAGTGTAACATCAGATATCTCAGTGTTTAGGTCAACTGGAGCTTTTAAATTACCACTAGAGAAAACACCCCAATGACAGAGCACTTCTCTATAAACTTTGTGTCTCTGTATCTAGACACCATGATATTTTCATACAGTTTATATGGACAATTTCAGGCACTCACGCATACACATCAAGTGCTACCTAGCTGCCTGCAACTCTGAGTCGACCTAATAATTTAATTCTTGCAACTCACTTTCTTAGTGCAACCTTTTTCTTTTACAGACAACAAAAGTCATTAAATGCTGAGAATCAACTGGGAGGAAAAATTGCCTATGGGTTCCACCTAACTGTAAGAAACACTAAATGAAAGTAACAAAAAAGTGGATATTACCCTGAACTCACAACTGAATCTCAATGGACGTATCTGACTGCGAGACCAAGGACCTTATACTACACTCTGATATTAGTATGGAAGAAAACAGATTAAACATTCAACATCCTATCCAGGCAGTCTTCAAGTCATCGGCAGAATGAAATACCTAAGGAGAATCATCACCATTAAGAAGAAAAACGGGTTTTGTCTCTTACCAAGCTGGCATATGGGTTTTTTTTTGGGCCATACCTGCTTGTTCTGGACTGACCTACAAATTACAGAGACCACACGTTATGAATACAAAAGGCAAATAAAGCTCTCCAAAGCGGTGGCACTGCAATCGTCATTGACAGCTTGACATATCAATATTTCAAGAAGAATAAATGAGTTTCATATCCAGGGTTTTGGGGGTATAGGTTGTTTTTTGTTTGTGCAATGTTTTTCATGACATTTCATTACCAAACTTTAGGGATGATGCTACACTTAACACCTGAAGCGGCTTAAATTATTTGGAAATATTTTAATGAAGTCTTTGCAAGATCACCTAATACAACTTTAAAACAAATTTTACTATTATTATAACTATTTTCTCTTCATCCCTTGCCAGAGGAAAACTATAAATCTTGTCTTGCCTGAATGAACACCATTTATCATATTCATTTTCTTGTCAATACAATTATGAAAAGCCTTTGGCCTTTTTCCAAGGAGCCTGATTTGCTAGAGAAACTCAATTAGTATAAGCAAGCCTGCTAGAAACCAGCCCTGTTTGCAATCTAGTGCAGCTTCAGCATACCTGATGATTCACCTCAAAACCATGATCCTCATAACAATCGTAATGGTAAAATATAAGATACAACAGTGTCCCCTATGCTGCCCCCCCATTCCTTCCTGGCCCACAAGGACTTAAAATTATTTCTGCTCATTTTTGCCATCTACTGGACAAAACTTAAATCCTAAACACTGCAATCAGAAAAAAAAAGAATCTCTCAGCTAAGATATTGGAGTGTAATTTTTTTTATGGACACAGCACAGGCTCAAAGTATTTCCTGCAGCCACCTCACAAGTTTATCAAAGCACTCTTCAATCACTGATTTTCTTCTATCAGTGATTTACAAATTACTATTTCTACTAGTCTACCATACAGAATAAACATCACCTTACAGTATATTAAAAACTTTACCTTCTATCTCCTGCCTTTTTGTGTTGGTTATTTATTGAACAAACACAAGTAAATCAGATTTAACTTTGCTGATATTGTGCATTTGCCATTTTCAGTATTGAACTGCAAGGGCTTCAAAGAGAACAGAGTAACGTCTGCTTGACTAACAGGTTTTTTTTTTTGTCACCAGAAAGTGGTTTTAGTAGCAGATTTGAAACTCTCTCTCTCTATATATATAAACTTCATATACTACCATTGGCATCTGACCCTCATTTCTCCTCCCATTTACCTTTCTGACTCTACATACAGTAAATAGTTGTGATAACAGCAGCTTACTCTGGTGCAATGCTTTGGATCAATACCTTGATGAAGCTGGACTCAGCCAAAAGAGGTGAAATTCACTGAGCAGAAGCAGACACTTACCCTTTACAGCCAAAGGTGAGGGAGATAAAGTATTTTGAACCTGTACAAGGGAAAAGAAACTGATAAGGCCACAAAGCTACATTTCAATTTAGATTTACTGTTACTGATGAAATCCAAAAGTTGGAGGCCAATTTTATGGAGCTGAAATAAACTTAATTAATAAACTGGAGGGAATAAATTAATAAAACAAATAATCAGGAAAGGGTCATGAGAATTACATGTCCTAGATCCTCGTACAAAAAAAAAACACCTCCATGAACACATTTCTATCAAATGGAAAGGATGTCTCTGTTATCCTTCCTGCAACTGGAGATGTGCAGTTCTGCACAGGAAAAAGATCTTGACAGTTGTGCCCTACCAGGAAAAACGAAGTAAAAAGAATATGAAATAGTAGCAGCACTCATCTGCTTTGACAAATCTTCCTGATTGTATTATTAAGTTGTAGGGTAACACAAGCACAACCAGTACTAATGAAGTTAAAGGTACCCAATGGTGCCCATTAGACAACGAGATGCTAATTCACAGTCTGGCTCCAGTAATTTGGTTTTTGTTTGTGGGGTTTTGGTTTTGTTTTTCTGTTTACTCTAGACTTCTAAAACTGAAATTAAGAGATATTTTCCACTGAGTTTAAGAGAAACAAAGATTATATGGTTTATGTTCTGGACTTACTTTCTGCAGACTGAGCTGCACATAGACAGAATCACTGCAGGCTTGCAAAGCAAGCAATTGGGCTTGTCTGAATGATTACATCCAGCACGCAAGGATGTCTGTCAGCTCAAACCAGGCTCTGCTGTGCAGCCTTTTAGTCCTTAAAGGCTAATTTTCTAGCTGCTATTCTATATTCATGCATTTCTCCTTTTTAACCAAGCAGATTATTAGTGAACAGTAGGGTTTCATCATTTAGTTAAAATATTGTTCAAAGCTTGATTTCTAGGAAAGCCTGAAATTGTACTTTAATCTTGTTTTTTCTGTCCATAAAATAAACAAATACATAATTAACTTCCATAGCTTAGCAAGATCTAAATTATAAACCACATATTCTCACAGTTACTTCAGTCTATATTTCAGCAGTTTGTTACTAATATGACTGTGTGCCTGAAGAGAGAATTACAGCTACTGTATTTATAATAATACCAAGCATTTCTCTATAATATTAAGAAAATACCCAGGAGTATTATTGTATTTGTTGGCATAAAAACATAGACAATATTTTAAAAAAGCAGAGTTCTGTTGTCATGACTTATTGGAAGAAACAACAACCCAAAGATTCTGATTTTGTTTTCATGTGTCCGTTTTTTTCTCGAGCAGCAAGACTGTAGGTGTTGGGATATTAATAGAGTTGACATAATAGAAAGTAACCGACTAAATTAAAGACATGATTCATGCCAGAGAGAGAAATCTCCCCAGACAGTACTTGTATAGTACTTTTTAAGCACTTTTCATGTTAAACCAAATGTAGGTACACTGTGTTTGGAGCTCAAGATGATGGTTTATTTTTTTTTCCTACAAGAAAATGTTAGGGGTTTCTGAAGGGCCGAAAACCACTTGAATATGTTTTCTACATGAGTAGTGTGACACCACAAAAAAGTGACCTCTCTGTGGTCCTTCCCAGTTAACTGCATGGTTGCCATTGTGCTGTAATTTTAGCGGATTACACATTAGTTCATTTAGCTTTGTTTCCTCTTCCCCACTGTGCCATACTATTAAACTAATGCAAGGGGCCTGGTATCCCTCTGTGCACAGAGCTGGTATTGTCATCATGTAATAAGGATACATCCAGTCGAACAGCATGGTGTAGCTGGTCTTTGTGTTCAGCGCAAAGGCAATCCCTCGAAGATCCCTTGCCAGCCCGATCAACATACGCTGTCAGTGGGAAAGAGACACAGTAATTGATTTTCACGTTAGCACAGAGCAGATGGAGTAATAATCAGCCAATAATGACCACGTATCTGATTTTGATTCATTAATTTAAATGTCTCACTCAAAATTTTTTTATATTAAAAAAACACAAACATTTTTTTACAAACAAGTTTTATAGCATTAACGCTCAAAAAAACTTCAAAAATGCTTTTGATTATTTGTGATGCTAGGCTAATGAATAATGCAGATTAAAACATAATACAAGAATACTGTGCAATAAAGTTTTAAAATGCTTCCTGCATCCATATATTTAAAATAATAACAATAAAAAGTTAATTTAAGCCTGTAGTATTTTGAATGAGGTGTAAGACTGATACTCATAACAAGCTACAATTAAGGTTGCACAGAGATTCCCACTGTACTGTTTTCTTAACGTATCTTTTCTTTGATTTTGTTTTAAAAGTAATTTTTCAAGTAAGGTTTGTTCAAAAAGCTACTTTTTTTGTTTACAAAAGACCATGCAAAACTCTGCCTGTATTAACATTTGTTCTGAGTTGCATTTTCTTTTCCTTTAATGAGTGATGTGTGGCTTCAGAATTCTTCCAGCACAAACACAGGCACCATTTTCTGCAAAGATAATTAGCCCCTACTACAGGGATGTTTTCAGGATAATTAATAGACATCAAGAAGACATACTAGTGAATGAAAAATATTTTAATAATATAAACGAACTTTTCAATTTACTTAGAAATGCTCTGTTTTGGTAACTAAGCAGCTTTAATATATTTTATCTGTGTGTTGCAGGGTGGATTTGTATTATTGTTATTTTTTGATATAAAAGATCACAAGACTGCAGAGCCTGGTTTAAAAAAAAACCAAATAGAAAAATGCAGAACTAGTGAAGGGTTCTCTTTAAAACCAGAATTTGCACAATGTACCACTTGGTGCTAACACTGTAGTATTTACAGCGTTGAGAAATGCAGAAGGTAAGACTCACATATTAATTTTAATTGATCACATAAGGAGCAAATTACGGCTGATGCCTTGTTAAACTGCTAAATGGAATCTTACACAAGGGCTGATTTCTACTTTTATTATACAAAGCCATTAGTCCACCTGACTTGGATGGCACACACATAAATTTATCCAAGGATAAATGGAGTTCCCTACAAAACACTGCTGAGGTTGCTGTGAATATTTTAATATTTGCATTTCCTTTCTGTTGTGCGATGAAATGGCCTGAACTTGCAAGATGCTTCGAGGTCTCAACTCTCATTAACTTTAATGGGACTCTGAAATCACTGGAGAGGAAGTGTTCAATAGTGGGAAGACACAATATAAAATAGTAACTTCATATCCATCCTCATTTTCATACTTTGGGTGCTGCTTTGTCTGTGCAGAAAATAACTGTTTAGCAGATGTGGTGGCCAAAATGTAAGGAATTAAAAGAATTTGGCAGTGACATGTTATACTTCTTTCTTAAGGGATAATACAATATGAACAAAGAAGTGCAAGTCTTCCACATTGATTTTTGATCCTTTGCCCATTCCGGCCACAAAAAAATGAAGACAGGCAAGTTTGCACAAAGGCAAGGCTGCAGCAGGGGAGAAGGGCAGCTACAGCCCCTGGAAAGACGTGAACTTGCCTTTGTCTGAGGATCAAAGAACTCACTCATCACCTTCCTGAGGGCTCTAGAAGCTGGAGTGGAAAAGACAACCAGCCAAACTGACGTTCCTCTAACGCACTTATTTGTACTTACAAGAACAACTGACTGCAAGAAAACACTCATTTGCAAATTTATTTGAAGAAGAGCTTGGTTGTGAGACTTTCACCATTATTAATAAAGTAGATGTGCAACTTTATGGTCCTAGAGTTCTGGAAATCTACACAAACACCAGCAATTTCAGACACCATTTGACCTTGAATTCTAGAGAGAACAACTCCTACATATCCACCTTTCTTGGTCTTCCATTCCCTAAACTCAGGTATTGCTATTGAAGACTCCATACTATTAACTACACTATTCTTAATAAATTACCTCAGTCTACAAGTTGCTATAAAATTCCTGCCCTGTAAAATCTCAGCAAATTCAGTGGTTTAGATATTATCCAACAGAACTTTATAAACACTGCCTACAGTTGCCAATGTCTGAACAGTCTATATAAAAGCCTAATGAATGCCAGGATAAATCCTCCCCACAAGTCATTGTCAAAAGTACCTTTGAACCATAAAGGAGGAAATAATCATCTTGATTTCATGCTTGCTTAAGTCACAGTTAGTAAGCCCTACCAAACCTCTAAATTCCAGTCTAGTTGAAGTCCATGATCAGTTTTCAAATAGCACTTGTGTGTATAAAATTTATTAATGAAAAATGACATTATAAACTTTTACATCTAATTTAGGTCTGTCATCATGTGGGATTTGAAGAGCCTTGCAAACTTAACCGAGTCATCAGAAGAACGCATGGAGCTACCACTCCATCCACCAGAGAACACCAGCCATTGCTGGGCCAAAGTGACAGTGACAGCAGAAGCAACTGCAAAGCTGGTGAGATGAGAAAGGGAGAACCATCACTATGAGAATCAGAGCAGGAGGAGCTTGTCATGAGTAATCTTGCACTGCTTTTCTCACTAATACAAAAATTTTGTTCAAATTTAGGTTTTGAAACATTCGTCCCTGAATGCCAGTGAAAGGTTTACTTAAAATTAACTAAAACCAAGTGTTTTTAAAAATAGATGCAAGCATTCTCTTTCAAAGTCCTGGAGAAGATTTTTCAAAGGAAAAGAGCTGAAGATTTAAATATTCACAGAAAAAAACCCGCCGTGACTTGCCAATGTGTGCCAAGTGTCTGACTAACGCAATTTGAAACTGCTGAGCCTTTTCACACTACCCACCCGCAAAACGGGGCTGGTAATGGAAAGTCTGACAGACCCTTAACTATAGTGGCACTACTGGGTGCAGCTATAATATTACCCTCATAATTCTACTATATAATAACAACAAAGGAAAAAAAAGGTGAAGGGTCATTGCGCTTTGTCTTTAGAATTAAGATGGCTGTCTTCATCCTTACAGCATACTCTTAATTCTGGAGACACGTCTTAATAACCTCTAAATAGTTCCAACAAAAGAGCCGTGTCAGAGGAATGAGCAGGCCCCAAGGTGTTTCAACTGGAGTGTTTTCATCTGCCTTTATTGCTCTATCCCTCTCCAGAATTAAGGCAATAACCTGTGATAAATTATTCAGGAACTGCTACAGGGATCAAAGCAAAATCATTCTGTTAAAGTGCTGTTTGCAACATTTGGCACTTAGTGTGAAAACTTTTAATGTGTGCAAGCTGAAAATCAAGGATTTTAAATAATTTAACAGCATGGAGTTTCTACAAACCAGCTAAAGATAGCATGTTGCTATTTAACTGCCTTTTCCTCAGACCCCATCCTACACCATGCGTTTTTATCAAATGTGATGATGTCACAATATAAACAAAGTAAGACTGAGATTCCTGCTACCTGGGTGGATCTACTACTTAACGGATTGTCAGGAGAAACCATGGAATTCTGAGAGGAAAATTAGCCACTTATTAAATATCAGACATCTTTTCTATCGATATAAAAACGAAGGAAATAGCGAGGAGAAAAAAGGAAGAAAAAGGAAAACAAAGGAAATAACTACTTGTCATCTTCAGTTCTATTTGATCTTCCTGGAAAAGAAGCCTAAACAAGTGTTTTGTATGCAGATGTAATGATTACAAATGTATTTTTAAATGAAAGAGCTCCCTTGTTGCAGCTGTTTTTCAAGGGTGCATTTCAGAAATACTAGAAAATTAAAAAAACCCCAACCCTGGCCAGTTAGAAAGTCCTAGTAAAAACCACAAATTAAATGAGTTTGGCAGTCCTGGACCATTTTCATAGTGATATTTTAACAGTGTCATCTCCCTGTGGATTGGAATACTAAGCATTTTATTGAAGAACTGAACTGTTTTTGTTTTCAGTACTTGCAAAATGAAGTACCTGAAAGCACTTTTGCATGTATTATTTATTCATCACGATAGAAAAATAGCCCTAACCTAATAAATTATGTTTAAGAGAATTTCGAGCAAAAGTTTTGTTTATGATAAACCAACAGATTTAGTTCTTTATCAATAGCTTAAAGCACTAAGTTTTCTTTATACAAATTAGACAGATGGTGCTTACAGTAGAATTTACTAAAGGTCTGTCACAACAAATGCAGCCAAGCTGCATATTTAATCACTGCAGAACCTTGTCTACCTGCAGCTGCCAACTGCTAATCCAATTTCCCTGATAAATGTGGCAAGAGACACGATCAGCAATAAAGAGCATCTAACTCCATTTTCCTGCAGGGCGTCTTTTGATGAACATTTAGGACGGAAGCACGGAGTGCACTGTGTGGCCCTGGCTTGTGGCAGCTGCATGCATTTTGAAGACACAGTTCTCAGGTTACTCACTTAATTCTGCCACTATCATTATGTTGCTATTGATCTCAGTAGCTCTTGTCTACACAGCATTACTCTAGATGAAGCTGAATCAGGCAGTTATCATGCATCAAACTTGCTCAAAAGCCTGGAGATTTCCCCTTAATTACTTGTGATTTTATTTGCAAATACCGTTAAAGTGTAATCAAGCAGTCACTTTCCAGGGTCGTTAAGAACTTGCTAGTTTAGGAATATATCACTGGCACTCCATTAAAATTTCTCTACTAAGACAGTTGCAAGCAAACCAGAGAGGACAACGGGAACGTTATTTTAATAAACTTAATCCTCACATGAGATAAATGTGGTTTCCTACAGAAGGGGTAATGGTATCAAATGACAACTGAGCTCTAATTTTTAGGATTTATGACTGGAAAATGTGAGGTGAATACAAGACAGCTGAACCGCACACATATAAAAAATGAAAAGTTATGAAAATTAAATTCATAAAACAACAAAAAAAAAGGCAAACAGAAATAAGTAATCGTTGAAATAAGTGTAAGTACCATTGTTTAAAAAAGTATTACCTAAATTCAAATGATTATTGTGAACTATGCAGCACCATCCAGAAATGTTCAGAGATGTGCTGCAAACAAATGAGTTACCAAGTATTCCTAGTGTATCTGTTAATTTTCTTATGAAAGGGACTGGATAAATATGATAATGGAGTTTTAAGTTCCTTTCCTATTTTAAAATAGTTAATTAAAAATGACTGTTAGGGCTTCTTATAAAGGAACCTGCATAAAGAAGAGAGGCAAGCGTGCATTGTTAACTATTCCGTGACAGCAGAAGGGGATCTCTTTAATGCAATAGTGCTCTAATATTTTACCATTCCTGATGATGCAGCTTCTATCCAGTGAGACTTTCCCTAAAATATACAGTTGTTTTGACACAAACAGCTTGCTGCACTTAAGGATTTTACTAATAAAACATAATGTTGTGTTAGATATTATGACTGTTGCCACAGCTGAACTGACTTGTCAAATCAATCCTAATATGGCTCCCACAGGCACATAAAAACCTTATTTAGCTATCAGTTATCCTAATCACTTTGTTCAGTTTAAGGGTGCAATGCTTCAAGACCAGTTCCTATTTATACATATATGCCCAGCCATTTAATAAAGTCCTGATTTATATAATAAATTCTTGCTGGAAAAAATACTTTAAAGCAGCAGCATTTTATCAAGTGTGTTGCAGTGTTACACCACATCTCATCACACCCCCAAACAAAGATGTTAACGTACACAAACAGGATATGTGTGAGGCAAAAGGGAATATTCTGCATGAAACGGATAAGCTGTCACTGAAGACAAATTTATCCCTTTGATTATAAATAGGTCTCAAATGGTGAGAGTTGATCCGCAAAGCACTGACAAATCTCAAGGCCTTCAAAAAAAACCTTTGTCGAAGTTTATTTAGGATAATTTTCAGTTTTTGCATTCACATATACAATTAGAAGTTTATACTCTGCTAACTGTATGAGTGTACACAGGTATAAATACACAGAGAAGTATGCAGGTATCCACATGCCAAAGAGACAAACAGAACTGATGATGAACTGGTTGTTAAATGGTTTACTTCATTATTAGCTTTTCCCTCATAAATAATTTCTTTCCCTAAAACTGAAATAAACCTACCTTTGCTGCTTCTTGTTCAAAACTAGTGTTGAATATCTGAGTCACACTTTCAAAGGAAATTGTGAGGGGGAGCATGAAATTCTCAAACTCATCCTCATCTTCACCTACAGGAAAAGAAACCAAAAGAAAACAGCAAAAGCATCACATCACATTCACACTGCTGTTCAGAAGGGTCAGTCTCTGAGGCTTTCAAAGAGAAATCTCACTGACATCATGGGAACTTTCACATGATCTACGGGAACAAAAACCTGAGGTTTCACATATTTTTAGAGAGCTATAAACAAAGAAAACAAATTGCTGATCACAAACAACTTGTATCTGGGACTGGCACGTCTCTGCATTCCACATCCTTCTCTTTCCACTCTTCATCTGACAACATTTGTTCAGTAGCCTGAAAGAATATTCACATGAGAAAGCCATGACTTAACAGTTAGAAAATGTTAAATTTAGAATTGCAACAATAAATTAGACCCTTTTGTGTGTTTACTTTGAAGTATGATGTTTAAAATCACAATGTTTTATGATCATGTGCTATTTTTTTCTGCTTCCAACCTATTCAGCAGCAATAATGAAGCTGCCATGGAAATTAATCTGGACTGCATTGGGGTTATGTGTGCTACAATCTTGCCTCATTTGTTTCAGAAGGTGGGAATTTAGAGTAAATGAAACATGATATGGTGAATAGGAAAAAAAAGATTGTTTCAGTTCAACAACTGAAAGACAACCTGGAAGTTTGGATTGGTTTTGTTTAGTCATGACCCTGAGCAGGTAACTATAACCAGCAACTTCTAAGGAATGGCAATTTGCATGAGGATTGGTACTCTTACTACTTATCTCTAGATCCTTAATGAGAATAGTCTGGCTCTCACATGTTGATTCCCCTTGAGAGTAATTCAGAGTAGGAATTTAATTTATGTTCTTTAAAGAGATCTTTGCTATAGGGCTTCTCTCCCTTCTCTCTTCATTGGCAAAGTCTGACAAACTTAAGTTAGGAGGAGTTTTTGTGTGTCACACTGGTTGTGCAAAGTTAATGTGAGCTTTACAGTTTAGTTCCTGCACTTCCCACCTGTAAAATGGGCATCTTACCTCCAAGGATACTGCAAGGACAAAACTGCTCACTCCAGTACAATAGTGAAAATGTCAGAAAAGGCCAAGAACATAGAACAGTCACAACAGAAAGCAAAGTGTGGGCTAACACATAAACCCAAATGAGAACAGTATCAAAATACTCTGACTTCTCATTAGGCTCAGATGACACTTCTTCTGAGCTGAAAAAGACAATTGCCCCCTCAGAGAACTAATTGTGATCTGGCAGCCAAATCTGCCTCATAACAAGAAATATCTACACAGAGAGGAAGGTTGTAGGGGCAATCTCAGTTAGGGCACTTTGTCTGTGCTGAGGAACTGCTTTAAAATTAATTAAACTGTCCTTTAATTCTGGGCTCTTGTGCCCAGTTTTCCAGATATTTTTTGTTAAAACAAAGGAAATGCTGTCAATAACTTGCTGTTACTGCACTGGGCAGGCAATGTTTTGGAGCCTTCAAATCACAATCTGTGCTCAAGAACTTTCTTAAACTACAACAGCATTCAACCAAATGAATTGGTGATTCACATGCTGCACCTGCAGCAAATCCAAAGGGGTGAGATGATTTGTCCTAGATATCAAAGCCACTGCTGGTAGCAAGAGGATCCGGTGTGCATTGGGAAAATCCAGTCCCATCCATCTTTGCCTGTCTCTTCTGCCAGCTTCTTCCTACTCCTTTCAAGTGAAAACAGTCATTTTACATGTCATTTCTGGACCCTCATGTCCTGTTCCAGTTACTAACACTAACCCTAGACTATTCATCCAGCTTTTTGCTTCTACCTCTGTACTTCAATTCCATCTCCTCAGACAGTTCCAGTATTAGCTTCTGTGCTCCCGATCTCTTGGTTCAACTAGCACCAGCTTTCCCTTACCCTCCTAGGATTCATGCTACTTCTGTACACATCAAATATCCTGATGCTCTTCTTCTTTTAATCTCTTATCAGACTTTTCTCAGAGCAAAGATAAATTAATTACTAAATAAAGACCAATAATTCAGAAAGAGTCCTGTGCTGGTACTTTCCTATGCCAGTGTACAGATGAACAGACATTATCTGGGTACTGCTCTGTGCGCAATCAAGGCTCATTTGCCATTTAGAGTTCTTGTCAGGAGAAACCTGAATATTGGAAGATTGAAGTAGTTATCGACAGCTGCACATCACTGGGAGACAACCTCCAAGAAGGCACTAAGTGCACATCCAAATTCCAGAGGAACCCTTCCTGAATGGAGAATTTCAGACATGTTTTGTTAAGAATTTGAGAAGACCAAAAGAACTACCAGAACTACTGCTCAGGACCAATACTCCAATGACAAACCAGCTAGTTTTGGAACTGGGTTAAGGGGAAATCTTATGTGCTATTTCTATTTTAAATTTCAGCACAAGCTGCAAAGACAGAACAGACTATTAGGAACCTATATATTGCTAACAAAATAATTTATAGAGTTTAGAAGAGCAACACAAATGACCACCTCTACCTCTCCTTTGCTTTCCTGTACAAGGCACATTCACCTCCCATGAACAGTGCAGTATCAGTGAAGAGAGGAAGAAACTACCTGAGACAAACCTGCCATGGTAAATTGTTAATTTCTATCATTCTAACTCCATCTACACATTCTTATTTTGTCCAGATGCCTCATTTGTAACTTCAGAGTATATCTGTGCGTGAATTACAGTGACAGTATTTTAAACCTAATTAAAGTGAGGAGGTCTGGCACTAAGCATGACTACAAGTACCTCCAAGTACAGGACTTCAAGATACTGAATGGCTTCTGCAGGTATTTTCTACATCTTTGTTCTACTCCTTTTGGTAGTAGAAAAAAATACTAAAATGTATTAATCCTAGTAAAAAATTCTAGTTAAACATGTCTCTTACTGATGTTCTTGTATTAGTTTTGGATACTATATACTTCACACACAATAATATTCAGAAAGAAATTTGGGACTAAGAAACTTGGACAAAACGATGCAATTTTAAATGAAAAAACAAAAATTACAGACACAACCTGGGGCACCTAATGAATCCAAAGTCTAATGATACTCACACAAAGTTAGAGTAATTCAACAAACAGCATTTTGAAAGAAATGCCAATTCACGTTACTGATCTTTTCTACGACGATTAAATTTTGCCAGTCTGTCCCAACAGCACATTGTTTCAAAAGTCAATATTCTGACTTTACTGTATTCAACTATCTCAAAAAGTACTTCTCCATCAAACAATTACCTAAACCAACTCCTGCCAGTCGAAATTAATCTAAGTTTCCACTTACATTGTTTCTCGTTCATATGAAAGGATTTTATATATATAAATATCTTCATTTAACTTGGAAACAAAAAAAGGAAACCCAGAGAAGAAATCTGGTAGAAAGCTTTTTTCGTCTAGAAATTGCAGTTCTCATTGTTTGAAAATACCTTCTATACTCCAGTATATAGAGTATAAATGGAGTATACATGGACAGGGGCCAGATTCAGACTGACAAAATCTTTTCTCTAGCTACTAAGGCATGCAACTGGGTTTTATAGAGTATGACCCACACAAAATCTTTCTATGGTTCTACAACCCCTCCATTATCCAAAGGACAACTCAGAAGGTAACATAACACTCAAGTGCATGTTTATGTATTGCTGGCTGAACTACAGAAATCCTGTCAATGTTTATCAAAACTTGGAGGGTATTTGTATACTGGTAACCTGAAGCGAAATAAAACCCCCTTATTTTAGAAGAAAGGTTCTGGCATACTCAGTATGTCACCTGGAAACAGAAAACACTTAACTCAGGCACTTCATTTTGTATGTCCTTACAAAAAGTGTTTCTGTGCAAAAAACCAACTCATCTTCTTTCTTCAGCAAAAAACAGCAAACAAATATGATCATAGTGCTTAACACCGTAATCACTGCAGGAGGAGTGGACTAGATGACCGTTGGAGGTCTCCTCCAACTGAGGTGTTCTATAGCAATTCTAAGATAAGTTTCAAACTCTGATCTGCAGTGATTTCAGTCACCAAACACAACACATACTGTCCAGTTAAGCCGCTCTTTGATTTAATAACCTTAATAATTTACAGCACTACAGAAGACAGCAAGGTGTCTCAGGGATGTTATACAAAGACCTTACCTAGATCTACCATGAGAAGACGAGTGAGAGCGGTGTAGAACACTGTCCGGCACCTGAGGTCACCGAGGTTGTAAGTGTCACTGATGTCCAAGAAAGGGAAGTGCTTACTCTGCCAAAACAGAAGAGTGTGAGAAGTGTTTCACAAAATCTACTACATGCAGTGTTTTTCATCATAATAAGAAAACTTACTGTGTGATTCTGAAGCATGAATTTCACAGCTTCTATCTTAACCAACTTTTTCAGGAGACTATAAGTAGCAGGTGTTAAGGAGGAATGAGCCCCACAGCATTTCAATTACGTTACCACGTTGTAGGAACTTTCAGGAATTTTTAGTCAGAAGAAACAGTCCTAATCAAAACAATAACAAATGTAGACCAAAAATTATAAATCTGAACTTTATCTATCAATATAGGTGATACAGATATTCTTTCTTTAGAACATTAGAGACCATAATCAATTATTAATTAAAGCACTTACTTTTCATGGCATATATACAAGACACAAAAGAGATGAACTAAATGACTTCTATAATAGAAGTTTGTTTCTGATAACAAATGGTGCTGGGAGTTTCCCCCACCCATGTCATCAGCACGTAAAAAAAAAAGTGTTTTTCCAAGTGCCTGTATTGAGGATGACTGGTGCTTGGTAATGGGACTGGCAGCAGCCCTAAGTACCACTGAAATAACAGCCTCAAAATCACAGAGGTGATCTTCCAGGCTCATAAAAAAATCACACTGGTTTCAGCTACAGTAAAACCACTTCTCATCAATACTAAGCTATGCTAAACACTTAGAAGTATTTTTAGCTGTAGAACTGAATGGGAAATTCTTCAGAGCACACCAAGTCTCAGAGGCAAAATCCCTAACAAGGTGTTCGAGATGAGAATTTTGAACATTACCTATGGATAGGTAACAGGAACCTCAGTTTCTCCAACTTTATATAAAGATAAAGTAAGTCTAATTGATTGATAAAACCTACCACTCCACAAATTGGCTAACTTCAAGCAAGACCAAAAGGCAAGTACCTATGGTAGTACAGCATCTTCCCAGCCACCATGCTCTGTTCTTAATGCAGGAGATAATAGCTATGTATTCCTACAGAGCCATGCTGATGTCTTTGTGAGCTTTTTTAGAGGTAACTGCTGCTGTGAGGGACATTTGCAAAGAAGGACCCAGGGAATGGCTACACAGTGGGCTGGATTTTTTGGCTTCTGCTTCTCTTTCCTTTGACATGAAATTGCTGTAGGACTTTCAGCAAGTCACATCTTACTCAGTCCCATATCAGTAAAACAGGGATAAAAAAAGCTTTGTGATATTCAAGTTTACTAATGTACTTTTCCAGGGTTGCCACAGAAAAGTTCAAACCCCAGAAACATTCAGAAGCATCGAAGGTATCAAATGAATGAAATGACTTAAGGCTTGTATACTGTACACGGAGTATTATAAACCCAGGGCCTGCTGATTTACTGAACCCTGTTGGTGAACACTCATTAAGTTCTGTAAGAAACAGTCAGTATGTTTCCCTGTCAGTCTATTACATCTGACATAGCATTACCTGGTTTTACGTTGCAAAGCTACATAGCTGGCTCCCCTCTTCATTACAAGGGATAGCCTTTCATAACCTAACAAAACCAGACATGAATTTCTGAGAGACTATAAATATTTTACCCAAAAATATCGTACCAAACATCAATAAAACTGTAGTTATTTTGCTACAAAAATATACGGTGTTAAAGTTATTTGTTGGAAAGAACCAAACAAGCGAGAGGGAGTACTCTGGCTTCACGGACGTAAAGTACATCCATTATGTAAATGAATCCAAAGATATTTCATGACTGATCAGCTAGGAGGGACATAATGATTTATAATTCAAATAACTTTGAAATCAAATTGGGCTAATATATTTCAAAATATGCAAACCTGAAATAATTGTGAAAGTAATGTAAACCACGATCCCATCTCCAATCATTTGCTGTTAATACAGTGAGGTTTTTCTCTTTCTTTCCTACAATACAGCACA
The DNA here is from genome assembly GCA_013397515.1 of Upupa epops. NCBI lineage: Eukaryota > Metazoa > Chordata > Aves > Bucerotiformes > Upupidae > Upupa > Upupa epops. Next base: position 21,688 of record VZRI01000043.1, on the reverse strand, counting down.
GCTGCTGTAATTATGATTTGCCTTGAATTCTAGATCAACCTTTAGAAAAAAAGACAAAAGAAGAAAAATCTCAATTTCTAAGACTGTGCAGAACCTGACTGACGTAGAGAAAAAGTACTGAAATTAAATAAATTATTATTTTAACCTTTCAGGCTAGCAATAGTTTAATCTATATCAAATACTGAGAATTGATCCACTGGATCCAGACTTAACAATATGTTGTTTCTTTCAAAGCAATATATACTTCATGCCTTTGAAAAAAATCCTAATATAATATGAAAAGGCCAAAGTTTGCAATGCCAGGAAGTAGTTATAAACTACTTCATACGTTAGAAATAAAAAGTACTTTGGTATTATTATTAAAAAAAACCCTATTGGTAGAGTTTTTAATAGAAAAAAATACATATCTTTAAAAGCCAAAATGACCAGTGAAATTGGGTTGTACATCATTTTCTGGGGAAAAAGGAAAAACAGCCTCGACAGGTGTAATTTATCATTTTTCTGATTTAATACCAAAGAAATATATTAAAATAATAAAAAGAATCCTGAAATCCTCAAAATTTGTAGTGATAAATAGCCCTCCCTGTCTTTATTGCATTATGCCTACTAACAGAAATATTGCATGGTGGATTTTGCCAGACAAGGACGATTATTTTCCAATAAAAAGTTGCATATTAAATTCCAGCACAAAAGTGGGTGTCTAATACTTTTGAAATCTTTTATGGTTTGCCAGGGAACACAATTTTAAACTTAACTAATACAACATCCTGGGGAAGTGAAGCAGCATTAAAGCTGCTTTTGTACAACCCCACCCATCTCAGCAGACTGGCTGCAGCCCTTGGAACTTTTGTTTAAAGTATTTTTACATGAAAAAATAATTGCACAGATTTTTGGTATTTACATTTTTAGTTAATCTCTCCTCTTACCAGTCTCTAAATGTTTCACTCTGACATTTAAACATCCATTTATGAAGACAAGGGTGCTTTACACCCTGGCTATGCACAGGGGGACTCAAACTGCTTTTGCAGATAACAGTTGGCAAGTTTTTGCAAAATAACCTACAATTTCATCACAATCCTACTCTTCACCTCAGGTGCACCATGTCACATTTCTGGATCAGTTTGAAAGTGCTTTGAACCCTACTGAAGCGATAAGAGGAGAGAGCCCATTAGTCCCTTAATAAATCTTATTAACCAAATAAATGTCTCCCCTTCTGGTTTAGTCAAATACCTTGCAAGTGTTTTCACTTTCCAGTCCTATTTCTGTGATGTCATGAGAACATAAACATAGGAGTATTTAAAATATCACGGTAGCGTCTTAGTGGTATTTCCAGTAAATATAGAGAAGTACACATTGCATGATTTTCATTAAACAAAATTCTTTTATGCAATGTGGAAACCCAAGGAAATATATCAAAAACTCTCCCTATATGATTAGAGTTTATAGCAAAATAAAATTATACCTGTCATCATATTCCAGATGCCTTCCCCTCTGTCTGTCTAACAACCTCCTCTAGAAAACTGCTGAAAAGTTGTTTCTATTTTAGAACAGGGAAGGATTTCAATATTGACTGTCTTCTGGAGCCCTGGTGGTTTGTTATCTGTTGTACACCCTTAAATACTGTGTCACAACACTACCGGCTACACAATAAAAAGGATATCCAACAGAAAGGTCATTTAGGAACTGAAGAGTTCTTGAAATCACAGGCTCACATCTTCCCCGGTATTTAAGATTTGTAACACTAGAATAAACAAAGGAAAACAAACAAGTGAGATTGTATAACACATTTTTGTTATAAAATATGAATGTCTTTCAGTGATATGTCTCAGGGTTTTCCATTCATGAGACAGCAAATGCCATGCAAACACGTCATGTCTTTTTCCTGAACAAGAGATTCAAGCGCATTTGTAATTCTGTAATGAATACCTCCATTAAAACAAATCTATCACCTGTCATAACAAAATAAATGATCTGAATCTTACCCCTGTTTATATCCATCTTACTCTCCAGCATGATGACTGGCCACTTAAGTACTATTCATCTGATATAGTTCTTCACAAGGCAAAAAAGCAACTGATATGAATTTCCTAGGAAACTTTCCATAGGAGAAATGGGGTGCAGAAAAACTAAGAGATAATTCACAGACCTACTGATACACCCAATATCCAGATAAACTTGCAGTTCTTGTACTACTTCCTCCTTTCCCTTCTCTCTACATCAAACATTTAACTGAAGTCACGATACAGAGGGGATGCTGCATTTCCCTAAATGCAGCCTCTCTCAGGCACTTCTGTAGCACACTCTGACGAACAAACCAATGCATTAATTATGCTATAGAGTAACATCAGACCTGGTATCAATCCTTGGGGAACATCACATGATGCAATTTACCATTCCTTACAGCAAAATTAGACTTTCAGTGAAATCTTGCAGCTAAATCTTGTTCTACTACCATTTCCAGATTAAGCGCAAGACATGGGATTTTATGGCTTCTGTAGTGTGAGCAAGGTACTGCAAAGACATGCAAGTGACCTGGGAAGGCAGCATGGCCTCCCAGCTAGGAAGTCCTGGCACTTCTTCCTGATATTCCATTACTAAGGAGCATCTCAAACTGCCATGTGATGATAGACAAGTCATTTCTGATGTGCATGCCTCAATTTCCTTGTCCGTAGAGTACACAGAATGACTCTGACTTTAAGCTGTCAGATCTCTGAATGGAAGACCATGGTGTAAGAGGAATAATCAGTATCAGCTACTTGTACCATGATCCATGAGGATTTCGATTTTGTGAATACAGAAGCTGAAAGAGAGATGTTAAATGCCATAAAATCAGCATTGATTATTGCTTATACATGTTCACAGGCCACATCACATCAACTAAACCTCTTTTTCAGGAAGTTATAAACTCAAAAACACAGTCTAAATCATCTGTTTAGTTATTATTTGTTCAGGAAAAGACAAATAGCAATGCAATTACCAAAGCAGTATTCCTCAATTTAGATGTACAAACCAACATCGATTTACTTTATAAAATTCTCTATGAAGAGCTACAGAGGCTCATATTGCCTTAAAGAAATAGCCCATCCTAAGTAAGTCTATAATTCACCGTTTATCCCTACTATGGGGAGTTCTGAAGATGTTTATAGTTGCACTAAATCCTTAACAAGTACATACCATACAAAGCAATAAAAATGAATTTGGACTACCCAGATTTGACATCAGTATCAAAATCATAAGAAGGCTATTTTGCAAAAGAACCAGATACAAGTTATTTGAAGAAAAACAAGTCATGTTGACAGCATGAAGAGAAAATTAAAAGTGTGTAAGGAAGACTCCATCCAACATTCAGGGTACTTTTGTATCCAGTTACTCCTTCAGTTCATAAATGTATTTGAAGTGCTGAGAACTGAGGTTAGCGCATGGATGATTCCTTTTTCTGATGGGAGACTGGATGTCCAGATTCTCATGGGGGGGAATGTGAAGGAAAGTACTCCCTGGCTTGTTTTCCTAGAACTGGATAACAACAGGCATCTGCTTCAGGGGGAAAGTTGTTGATGGAGCACCACAGTATAAAAGTGAGGTTGCTTGCAAAGAACCCCTCAGGGTAGAGAGTGAGTCCATGCTGTCTCTTTGTGGGACTCTCCTTCTCCCTCTCTGACTGGACAGGCTGCTGCAGGCAGAATGGACCAAACTCAGATAATGACCTTGATTGTGAAGTTTAACGGGCATTCTCTATGATAGATTTGGGTGGATTTTCTGTTGTCATCGACTTTATCACTACCTTTGGGTTTTCTGTTGTGGTGCTTTTGGTTAGAGGTGTTCTATGGCAGAAAACATGTTTGGGCTTGATCTCAACTAAAACAAGGTTCTGTCCTTGAGGAGAAGTGGTAAACAGAATAAAGGAACAGAGAGCTGAATAATGGGGATATAGGGTGAAGTTTAACTTACTTTGTATAGATAAATTGTAACCAATAAGCATTTAAACAAACAAATATGTAATGCTTCTGTAGCCAATGATAAAAGGCCAAATGTACAGACAGCCTTCTGATTATTGTATAGAAGAAGTGTAGATTTGCTTAATAAATTGTCTTTGCTGCATCAAGCTGTAGAGTCTGTGCCATCATTGCCACAAATGGTGACCCTGACGTGATAAAGGGTAGTAACAACTGTGGACCTCAGAGTGGTCAGTGTCAAGCCCAGCTAAACCAAAGATATTTGCAGCAGAGATCTGCAACACAATTGAGAGTTGCTGTAATATCGATGTGAAACTGATCAACGTCTCAGTGGATTAGAGGTGAGCAGATGGGAACTTTTAGTAAAAATGGGTCAGAATATGACTAAATAGAACCAAAACAGAACTATTTTAGTTATTTTGGTGTGTATCCTTAAATTGCAAGGTGTCCTCTATGAGAAACATAAAATTCATATCTTGCTCGTCTGGCTGCATAAGAATAACACTGCTTGTACAGCCCTCAAAGCTTTCCCAATAGATACCTGGGAGAAAGGGGGACAAACCCTAATTGATGTTGCTACGCCTGATGATGCCACAGCATAATATTTACTATGTGACACCTGATTAAAGCAGCACTTGAAAAACTTAAAACAGACCAAAAAACTTGCCTCCACTATAGCAGCAACTTATCCCTCAGATGCAAGAAGGGAGCAAATTGTCAACAGGTCCTTTGTTCTCTGAAAGATCCTAGCATAAATGATATGATAAACACCTGTAACCACATTGGGACTGTGAAACCTAAGTGTGAGGCAATGGCTGCCACTTTACTGCTGCTAACAGGAACAGACAGACTTGCTTTAATTGTAATCAGCCTGGGCATCTTATGGAAGAAAAACTGCACCACCTTAACATATGGCAGTGGGCCGCGTACAAGAGGCTATGAGGAGATTTTTTGCTTGAATTGGCTGCACGTGGCCCATCCCCACATAGAGATGAGGATCTTCCTCTCATCCCTGCTTTTCTAAGGGGTTAGTCCTGCTCTTTACTATTTCCTGATTTGTGAATGCAGCATACAGAATATGGTTCAGGTAGATTATTTAAAGGAATACGGTTTTATTGGGATTTGATAAGGTTTGGAATTTAACTGCAGATTAATTGCTTATAACTTTGGCTATGACATACTGAACTTTAGTATTGGTGTTTGTGATTCTAACCCTTGGACAGTGCAAGGTGACTTTAAGGTGTGATTACAGGAGTGAGACATAGAGAAATTTACAGCTCTTGCACTAATCATAGCAAGACAGTTCTTAAGTCCTAATGCTGGTGTGCTTGCCTCTTTCTCCAGTGGCTTATTGATTTAAAATAATGAAATAAAACACAGTCATTGTGACATTAGGCATGGGGAAAAATCAAGATAAAGATAGCACTACCAGACTCCTAAATATATTTCATGACTTTGTATTCCACTCCCCCTAAACAATGCCCTCAACCAACATTGTACTATCCTTACAATTCTGTCCTGTCCTCAGTTTATGACCTAGAGAAAGACCTGTACAGACACATGGACTATGTAACACTGCTCTTAAAAGTTCCATGTGGTGCACAGCCGAAGTCAACTTTTTATACACAGTGCAGCAGTTCTTAAGGCAGTGCTGAATGGGAGCATACATGTGGAACGTCCAGCTTAAGAGTGACAACTGAAGAATTTGCAGGGTAATTTAGAGGGGACAGAATCAGGGATGCAAGATAGACAAATGTGGAGCTCAGCACAAACGTGGCAATGCTGAAGAGTTAGTATGAGTATGGACTATTCAAAGAGAGAAAATCCATTTGGTCATGCAGATGGTGGGTAACTTCTCCATTTACCATCACAAACCAAGGTGCTCAGTTATTGCTTACAGGTGAGTTTAAGTGCCCCTACATCCACTGCAAACCTGTAAGCTCAGTCAAAATCTAATTGCTCATTCTTGCCTTTCTTAACCCTCATGTAAGTCCTTCCAGCTTACCCCTGCTTGAACTTTCTCTTTACTCCTGCTACAGTGCTCAGTAACACTGGGAAGTGTTAAGATTTCACACATGTTAGAAAAAACTAGTTTGACATTCGTTATTTTTTCAGTTGCCTTTTCCCCTTCCACACATACATGGTACAAGGTGATGGTCAAAGCAAGCAACAACAGTAGATGTTAGAGGAACCATCCTGTGCAATTTCTGTCACACTGTGATGAAAATGCAGCCATTAATGGGTATTCTGGCTACATAAAACTCCATCCTTTCAGAAACGGTTTAGCAGGAACTCAGTAAAAGGCACATTCATTAACTTCCAATGGAAAGGTGACAAAAGGTCTAGGATCTGATGTGACAGTAGTGCTCTGAACCACCATCAGAAGGTCTAAAGGCCACCTATTACATTGACAAATCTCAAATTGTTTCTGCACATTGAAGAACATCTATTAATATTTATTTTATAAACTGAATAGTGGCTACTGCAGCTACTGGTAGCTGTGACAAGTATTTTAAATGGTTTTCTGTTATTGAGGGAGCTCACAGTTTGAACACCCATCCTCCACTGCAAATGTGCTACTAATGAACAACATACATGAAAGTCAGTAACATAAAACAGAAATTTGGGGAAGGGCAGCAGAGCAGAAAACGTGTTGAAAACCTCAAGATGTTGAAGGAAAATGCCTTTTATCCATCTAAACTCTACTGAGCTCATCCTGGACTTCAGGAAACTAGAGACTAGGGTGTGGTAACACTTTCTTGAAGCAGCTTTGCATTGGCTATTTTTTCCAAGTGTAATTGTTTAATAAGATGGGTCTAAATCGGTTTGGGTTGGTGCCTGTAATTCTAGCACAACCACCAGCTCTCACTGAGAGTTCAACAGGCAATGAAGTAACTTTGTTAGAAAGACAATAGTTTATTGAACCCACCACCAAGAAGAAAAGGAAAAAAACCCAAATAAATAAAAGAATCAAAAAAGTAAAACAGAAACTGTATCACAATGCCTTTATACAGACTCAGAGAAATAGGAGACAGCTAACACATTGGTTTTGGCCTTATACGAGACCTCTGGGATAAAAGAGTGTACACAAACACTCATAATCATAACAGCCACCACACACACACACACACACACACACACACACACACTTGCACCTCACTTTCCAGAAGAGAAAGGCAGGGGGGGACAGGAATACAGCACAAAATATACACTTGGTGCTTGCAGAAAAGTTCCTTTTCCCGATTCTCATGCAGACATCACCACTCTGTGAGGTTTCTGGCATACTTCCAGCTCCCATCAACTTGGGGCTCTTCTTTGAGGCTATAACAGTGTCAAATGTGGAGGATACAACAGGGTTCCAGACTCTCTCTATTTGCCAAAGGCCTAGGAGATCAGTATTTGTGATCTCCCTTTCTTTCTCTTAGTAGAGGCTTCTCTCAGTCTCTCTCAGTGGCAGAGTATACAGGATCTTTGCCAGCCAGGTGGAGACATGACAACATGGCGCTGGTTATGCGCAGCCATGGCTATTATGGAGTATAGACTTTTCGGGGTCTTGTCCAAGGGCTTTCCACAGGTCTTATAAGGAGCCTTTCTTTCTTCTCCCCTGTGGTCAGGCACCAAGAGAGGTAGAGGGTTAAGAGCTCACCTCTGTCTGGCATCTTCAACAGCATTTGCTGTAGTGAGGCTTTGGAGGGGTTGCCCTTACTCCAGCCCACTGCCAAGGACAGGAATGAGCTGGTGTTGGCTGTTCTGTATCTGAGCCCTCAGTGAAAGAGGGGAGGGATGCAGGTTCACTCCCACAAAAGGGGGGTTTGCAGGTATGGAGAATGGCTTGACTCTTCAGTCTCTCTGCGTTAGAATTCCCGTGCAAAAGACAGCTGTGGCTACCTCTGCAGCAGAGCCATAGTCGGGCTGAGACTTCTTTTGGCTTCCACCCTTCAGTGGCAGGGGTTGGGAGCCATTGCTTGCCCCCCCAACCCTTGGGGGAGGGTGGGGAGAGCTGTCCTCTCTCCTAGAGGAACTCCCTGTCTCAAGAAATGTCATAACAGAAGACGATGAAAAGAGGAAGTACCCTCCCTTTATGGACTCTGTCCACAAATCACCTGTAGAGTCCAGACACTGACACAGGAAGTCTGCTAGGAAAGCAACCTCCAGCTTCAAAACAGAATGCTTTGTTGGCATAAAAGTACCACAACTAATAATTGAAAATTTGGTAATTTTCAAACCAGAAGAGCCAGTTTGGTGTCGTTCAGGAGAAGGCAGGTGACTTCACCTGTAAAGGGGCTTCTCTCCAGCATCTGGACCTGGCAGGACCACCAAGCTCGAAGGATTGTGGCTTTTTTCCTCCACTATGTTGTCTGTGCTATCCACAGGCTGGCCAAAAAAATGGAGACGTGGGGGGGAAATATTCTTTTTCCTTAGCCTTAGAAAGGAACTTGAAGAGGTGATGTTTTCACCTATCTGACCCTCTTGGCTATCCCTGCTTGCCAGGCAAGTGGAGTTGCACGAGTAATTACACAGGGAAGAAAAGAGGAAGAAATCCAGCAAAAATGGAAGGTGTAGGTGTACCCGTATGCTTTGTTTGGTTATTTGTTTCGAAGGGTTTGTCCTCTCCTTACTCATCTCAAACCTTGCTTTTGGCAGGCTGCAGTAGAACCTGCTTCAGAGGTTCAACATTAATGGTTGGACTTGATGACCTGAAGGTGTTTTCCAATCAAAATGATTCTGTGACTCCATGTAACCATTAGCAAGTTATCACAAAAAGAGGTTCAGTCTCTAAGAGCAGAATGAAAAATTCATTAACATGTTCTGGTAGACTACAACTTATTTGACTACCATGAATTGCTATGTTTATTATCATACAATGGTAGAGTTTGGAAGGGATCTCTGGAGATAATCTAGTCCAATCCCCTTGTCCAGTATAAAATGCTTCCCACATGCATCCTTCACTGGATTCTTTAATAGCAATGTGGAAGGAAATAACTTGCCACTGATCATCCCACAGTGCTAAAGGTAGATTATGACTAGATACTTGCTCCAACGCTTCGTGATTTGAAAGACTGGTTGCCATTACTCAGGGAACATTACTATTTCCAAATACAGCTCCTCTTCTTCAAATAATGTTTGACATGAACAACTACTACCCGGTCTCAAACATAGTGGTTAGCTACCGCCCCTTTAACAAGAAAGAACACATTAAAATTTTTCTAGTGTTTCCTTTTCACCCAATGAGAACAAGTAAGAGAAATCAAATTTCACCTGTTTAAAATAAAAAAAAGGAGTCTGCAAAGTAAAGACACAATATTAGACTAAGAGGTTTTCTAAAATAACAGGGTGGTTATAAACACTGACTACGCCCACAGGAGATGAATGTTGTCAGATCTGTACCCTGCCCACTGCTGATACCAGTATGCTAAGATTATTCCTAGTAACAGAGCAACAGAAACGTTGCCAGACTGGACTGCACCATCAGACTGTAGGGTTTAAATTATCTATCAGTATGTTATAGTTTCACACCCAAGTTTTCCAACTGGTGTGCTGTCACCAGGGAGAGGCTCATCTGTTTTAATCGACACCAACAGGAATGTGTTTATACAGGGGGCTCTCTGCTAACAAAGCTACTGAGTGAATTGTCCGCTTCACGCTGTAACAGCCTTGCTGTAAAATGAAATTGATCTTCAATTTAATCAATGCAGAATTCATGTTTTTAGGAAAATACAATATGCCACAAGGAAAGGGAAAATAAAAACATCAAGTGTGTCCATCCAACAAGCAGCACAAATCTCTGGCCTTAGTTTTCTCTTAAAATCTTTCACGGAACATTAAAACCCTGACATGTTTTTTCTTAACTTACAGTGCCTAGGCAAATACAGCCTCATCCAATCTAAACACATGTAGAACATATCAGACAAGTTATTAAATGACTTGCAATTTCCTCAACTGGCAAAGGCAATAGAGATCTCCTCTCAATGGCAGCCACGTGTAGAAGAGAAGTAAACTGATGCACAAGGCCTCCAAACAAAAGTCCTCCTCCCCCTGCATTTTTCCAACCCCCTGATGAAGCCTCACTGTTCAGCACTATGACTTGGACTGCTTCTAGAAACTGTACAATAAGTAGCCATAGATATTCTTCCATTCATCACCCTCCATTTACCTGTCTGCAACACATTCTCCAGATAAATGTCAAGGTTTGATGGTGACTACTGTTATCCTAAGGCAAGATATAACACTCAGCTTCTAGTTTTGAGGAAGCAAAGCCTTTATACCTTGTTTTCCACTGAAAAGTTGTGTTATATTAGAAAATAACTTTGTCTTAATTGCTACTATTTCTCAAGGTTGGTAGTTATGGTAGCAAAAGACAAGTCGTGTTTAATAATGTCCAGGCAGGTCATGGCTAACCTGGCAATACCCTCAGATCCATTTCTCTGGTAGGTCAAAGTCTACTGAAAGTATTTAAAGGTCTTAGAAGTCAGATTTAGAGGCCATGAAGTAAATGACAGCATCCAGCATCTTTCTCTGTGTAGAATAAAGAAGTAAGTACTCACTTCTCTTTCTCCAGGCACACACAGAACTCGTTGTCTCCTAGGGACTCCTAGATTTTTTTAGTGGATATTCACAATTTTTGAGAGGGATCATTTTGTTTTGCTTCAAGAGCAAAACTGATTTTAGATGAAACTCTCTCTCTAAGTCCAGAGAAACTATCAAATCTCATGAAGGACATAAGTAATAAAAGACCAAATCCTGGTAGACTGAAGGGAAGCGGCTACAGCAGAGGCATGAGAAAAAGGTACTTTCTCCTGAGTAATTTTCTAGAATTATTCTTAAGAGAAAGTATTGCAACACTTACCTGCCAGAATAACACACCACCTTATTCTGCCAAATGCCAGAGATCAGAGACATTTAATAATGATGCCTTTTCACTATGAGGTTTTAAAATCCTCCTATGTGATTCAATATTTTTAAGGGAGCATTTCAAGAATGGATGCAGGCACTGTGGAAGATATATCTGGCTGCAAGTTTACCTGGGGTGCCTCCAGAAAATAAGATACTGTTTTTCCTGAGAATGGTCAACCCCTTAATTCAACCATTTAAAATTTGCAGGAAAATATTTTTTTAGCAAAGAGCAAACTTGACAGCTCAGTTTTTATGTCAACACTGAAGACAAACCAAACAGAGAAAGCAGAAGCCAAGTGAAAACTCACATTTTTGTCATAAAGGTTTCTAGAACATGGTTGTCGTCTGTTATTCCCAACACTTCTGACATTCGGGTGTACACCTAGAAGTAAAGATTTCAACACAAACTTATTACAGACATTTACAAGTACCAACATTTTTACTTATTTGAAAATCTTCCCTGTTTTGAGTTTGCATGAGAAAAGTACACAAATGCCTGGCCATGCAGCCTAGCTGAAGCATTTGGAAGACACGGCTCAGAAGTTCTGTGATGGTGTTCCCTGGATTTGGGGCTGCCAGGCTCTTACTTACCCTTGTATATCTTTCTTCCCACAAAGATGTAAATTTTCCAGTTAAACTAAACTCACTTTGTTGTTCACAGAACAACAGAGCCTCTACTTAAATCCCCAGTTTTCTTATAAAGAATCACAAAGGGATGGAGAAAAGATTCTTCTCTCGGTCACTATCCTCAGTGGGATGTGATTCAACACTTCAGTTTGCATTTGCAAGGTCCGGACCCATCAATCATAAAATCGGTTAAACCAGGTACTCTCCAGACATTTGGTTTTGTGTGCTCAAGGGAGAAAGAAGGCTTTGCCACCCAAGTAACTTGTGGTCACATACTTTTCCTCTATTTCAGATCCAAGATATGTATAGCCAGCCAACTTTTCCCTGTGAGATCAAACTGCTGCTCTGATGCAGTAGTGAATGCATAGGACACACTAAGTACACTTTTTTTTGCCTTGCTGTGTAATGTTTGAGATTTTTTCTGGTAGTGCTAGTAGCCTAAAGTTTAGTTTGAATAAAACAAATCAGTTGGGTTAAATCAACTTCAGAAACAGAAGGGAGTCACATACTGCAGAACTACTTTACAGATCGCTGCCACTTTGCTCCTGTAAGTCTGCTATTCACTTACGACCAGGCTGAACACAGATCCACTGGTCAGTGCATTTCACTTTGGTTCTTTTAACCTCTCGTGACACTGAACCAAATATTATGGTTTATATTCAATTGCTCCACATGATATGATCAAGACCCGGTGAGGGCTGAGGCAAGAACAGCACACAGCCAGCAGTGAAGACCTGGTGCCATCTAGCTGTCAATACTGTCTGCTGGCATCACATATTCCACACAAATACCAGGGAACTTCGGCGAACTTGGGATATCTTATACTGCACCAAAGCCTGCTTGGACCATCCTCCTTTCTGCTTGTGGTGTAAAATCCCATGTCTTGGCCTAAAAACTGAACCAGCAGTATTCTACCTCTGAGGAAGTTAATAATATAAATAATAACACAATAAAAACTGTATTTTCAGTCTCAAAGAATTAGCTTGAAAGCTAACAAATACAGCAGTAAATAAACTGGCAGCTTTAAACAGAAACAGCACTAGGATCAAAGAATTATCAACTACCTTATCCTTTTATAATTGTATGAATGTAATTTATTGTGACAAAATCAGCAAATCAAAACAAGAAAAACATTCAAGTATTGCAAAATATGATGTTCGCACTGTGAACTTGTATCTTCTAGTAATTAAACAGCAGTAACAGTATATTTGAATATAAACCCAGTATATTTTAATAAATAATTTCTTAACATTGTACTGCTGAAAGTGCTAGAGCAGCTGCAATTTTATCAAAGTTTAGGAATTTCTGTGTTTGATGCAAGGAAAAGAGAAAACCAGATAGAGAGGAACGTTAAGGTATCAGAAAGCAGATTTAGGGCAGGAACTCTCCCTTCTGCCAGGGAAATGAGTGGGAGAAAAGGACTGAGTAGCAGCATTGTGCTCTGTTGTCAAACTGGGCTCTCCCCACATCAGGGTTTAACAAATGAAATACTAAACCAGCAGTCAGTGTTGACAAAGAGCAGTGCTTTAATCCACAATTATCCCTGTAACTCTTACTACTCCTTTTATCATCCATTAGCTTTGATTCCCATTATCCCATCAAGAACTGTGTCAACGCTTTTGTCCCTGGGGATTTCCCACAACTACCAGGATCTGACAGCCAAGCCTGAGTGCTAAGCAGGATCATTACCTCTTAAATCCACTTATCTGATCCACTGAATAGTAAATTGAAAAGCTCATTAACAGCAACAATCTGATTTGTTTTCACATGTGACAGGGTCATTCCAAGTCAGCATGAATACAGTGCTTGTAATAAAAACTACCATTCGGTCCCTAATGTGAAAAATTGTAGGCTAAAATAAACGTGATATTTTAAACACCTTCTCCAAAATCATTTTCAGAAGCAAGGCACGCAAGCAGCGCCTAAAAATAGAAAAGGCAGCAACCCCCAACCACAACGATGAAACGCCCAGAAGACTTTTAAGCCCTATAAAAAATTAATGATAAAGCATTTTGGACGTATAACAATAAAACACACTTCAACAACAAAGACTGAGCTACATATTCAAAAGGCAGAGAATAACACTGTTGAAAGGGGTCATAAAACGATGGGGAAGTGATCTCATCCCCAGCTGGGCTCCTATCCTGAAGCCAGAACCTCCTCCCTTTGAGGTGCACCCCCAATTCCTTCTTCCAGGAAGAAACACCAAAGGCTGAGGTTTGTACTTGCCCCCAAACACTTCAGGTAGGGAACAGGATACTTCCAGTAGGAAAACAACCATTTTCAGGCTTCTGGAAAACCCTGACACAACCATTGCCAAATTCTTGGAGTTGCAGGATTTATTACTTCCTAAATAAACCCTACTTGGATACAGCACTACGTGATGATGCCATGGCATCACCAGAACTGTCAGCTCAGGAGTAGCATACCCCACTATCACCATCTCATTCTTACAATGGTGATTTAAGGCTATAGCATTCAGTGAGCTCCAGGGCACCAAGCACTCAAGGTCTTTAAAGCAAGCCCCTGGCTACCCAAGGTGACAGCAATGGTCAGGACAGGCAAGAGAAAAGACCAGCAAAACACCTCCAGTAATAACCAGTAACAATTTCAAATATAGAGCCAAGGATCCTTCTGTTTCCCTGTCTGTAGCATTAGACCACCTCGCTGGCATCGGGACGTTTAGGGATGACAGCAGGTTCACAGACTCTGGTGCCAAGGAGGTTTTCTATGAATGAGCAGATTTATCAGTGGGTCAAGCACCCTAACTGTGTATTTCCCAGATACTTGAACTCTACCTGCTGTGTTTCAAAAGGATGAGAAAATAAAACCATGGCACCGATGTATTATAAAGCAGAGTACTTGAACGTAAACACAGTAAAAAAAAATGGGGAAATAATTCAGTAATCACCCAGAAAGTTTATTTCCCTGTCTTCTCTATGCTTTGGCCTTAGATAAGCTTAACTTTGCTTTGTCTTCCAAGGTCTTCTCTTTTTTGGTATGATCATTATAACTCTGAAGAAGCTAATTATGTCAATTCTTAAATGTGAAACAGATTATAGAACTGGGAAGCTCAGAATATGAGTTCCTAAAGGTTGTATGGCTATATAATGACAGTCGCAGAAATTCAATAACAGCACTGTATGGAATGTACTCAAACGCACCCCATGAAACAAATTAAAACAGAGCAATGAATCTCTCACACTGTGCAAATAAGAAAATGCAAGAAAGCATTGCTTTCTATATGTTTCATAAGGGCTATTATAATGAATTAAGATTTTGGATAATGAATCTTCAGAAAATTACAGTAAAGTTATTACCCACAGGCACAGCACAAACACTTCAGATATTATAACTTCCTTGAAGCTCTCCAGGCCTCAATGCTTTGCATTGGAACATTAAAGTATTTTGTCATGAACATTGAGGGCAAAACCAGACTGTGCCCATGGTTACCCCAACCTGACAAGGCTGGGGCACACAGAGCAGGGTCGAGGAGACCTTTCTTCCCCAACTGTGGGGGAATTCACATAATATAGGCTGGTGAAGCTGCCATCCCATCTCTCTGACTGATTCCCCTGTGCATTATCCACAACTCCCTATCAATCCCAAGTTTCCTTCTTGGTGTTAAGTGCCATGCCACATTTAGTAATTTCCATTGCTTTCCAGATCACACTCAGGTATTCTGAATTTCCAGCACTCAGAAGCTCCACTACAATGCAGCAGATATCTACCTTCCAAATCCCTAGGATGACTTCTGAAAACCCAAACTGAATCTCCTCTATCAGGGTGCCAGGTCATTCATCTCTCCCTCCTGAACAAAGACGGGGATTAAAAACCCTTGGCTTTTATTCTCCAAAATAGAGGGAAACCCTGGTCAGCTCCACTCCTGACCAACTGTCTTAAAAAGGGAAAAATCTCAAAACATCCTCAATCTAAGGAGTTTCAATGAAGAGAACGATCTCAGCTGTGGTTTTACAGTTAACTCCCAAAATTACAAAACCTTTTATGCTGCATCTGAACTTGGTTTCAGATAGTCTGTCTACACAAGATCCTACAGGAGATGCTACATAGAAAATTGCCTGTGCCACGTGTTTGTAAGCATCCAGAGGAACTGCACCAACTACAGACATGACAGACCCTTACCTACTGACTTACCTATGAATTTAACTTAATCAAAATATTGCATGAAGTTACCCACAATTGAAAGACCCCAGATATAAAATAAGATTTAAAAATTAGGGTTTTGTTATTACTGCTAAGTGTTAGCTGTAGGGGAAAAGGTGAATCTGGTGCATGGCTCAGTCGCTGTTATGGATGTTATTTCTCTTCCCATCTGCTTAAAGACTCTTGTCACCACAAATTCAAGCAGTAAGAGATATTAGCAGCTCCCACAAAGGCTGTTTTCCAGGTCCTCTTCCCCAGTCCCTTCCCTGTCTGCACAATGGAGCAAGAGAATTCACAGGAATCTGGGGTGTGAGAGTGATGAGCTCCAGAAAGCACCCGTGAGATGTCAGCAAAAACCTTCTCTTAAATGGAAAAGGATCTCTATGACTTTATTTATTTCTTCCTTTCTTAAATCCTGTTTTCTGAAAATCTTGAAAGATTTACAATTGCAGTGAATGTGCTACAGGAGACCTACCACCAACTAATGTGGCATGAGAAGTGTTCTCTGCCAAAAAAAAAGAAAAAAGGAAAGGTTTATCTGTTTATCTGCCAGTCTTCAGTCATTTGATTGTTAAAATGTGCTCATGTGCTCAGCTTTACAAGTCTTGCTTAGACTTTCAGTTTTGTAAAGCACCATTTAGAGATTTTTAATTCCAATGTCACTTCTGTTCCCATTGAAAATGTAAACTACAAACATTATAGTGAAAACTGAGAGATACTACTACAGCTATTACTTTTTAAACTTAATCTGGAAGATTTTTAGTTTTATAAGCACAATCCTAGGCTGCACTTTCCACCAGAGCAACTGTACTACTCTGTACTACAGAGACTAGAGCCATACAGATAGTCGGGTATTTGCTTAACAAAAGCCAAAAAGCTGCTGTAAAAGTCTCTAACGACTCCAATGAAAACACTGTAAAGATTACAAGAGCGGACTTGTGCCTGTCAGAAAAGTCACAAAAACCCAAAATATTACAGGTACTTCTGCAGCAGTAGTGGACACTCTTGCTTGTCCCTGTAATTATTAAGAGGATCCGGCTTAATTTTACTCAGTAGCTTCATTGCAGCTAAACGGGTGGCCCACTCTGTGAGCCTATGTGCAATAAACCTCAGCGCTAAAGCACCGACATTAGTTTGGCACTTAAAAACAAGTAATAAAAATCACAGCTACTTATTATAGTTGCCACATTTCTACCTCCAAAAGTATTTCACTGCACTGACTGCGGTAGCTGCAGGTGTTCTGCATTTCTCAGGATCAAGCCTTTGAGCACAGAAAATGCAGCAGCACTGTGTATTCCAGGCTGGTTTTGCACCGAGGTTGTACATGAAAGTGCTCTTGCACATTTATCCCACGGCATAAGGAGAGGTGTTACAGCCACCACAGCTAATACCAGCAATTTGAACAACCCTCTTTGGCAAGCCAGAAATAAGATAATTGTTCAACATAGGCTGGCTCTTCTGAAATACTGGAAGCGTTGCCTGTAATTATAGACATCTGTCATTGCTAGCCACTCAGTAGTAACCCTGACATCAATATACAACTATAACACTAAACTGCCTGCAGGCACAGCAATGGAAGCCAGCGACGAGAGGAGGGTAATCATCTGCCTCATCCAAACTATCTGTCAAAGGTTCCTAACCACAAATAGCTCTTACGTTCTGTATCCTTAGGATAATATGTTGATTTATTTTAGATCCTCTAATATTTACAGTCGAGGCCATCTACTAAAATAAAGAAACAAACCTTATGGCTAATGGAGGCAGTTACCGTTCAAAACCATCACGGAAGGTCATAGCTCACCACCGAAATGTTAAACACCAATGGCTGCTTTGAACATATGCCCCTGGACAAACTGGTCCTCCTCCAAAAATCAGACACTCCCAGATACAAGGTACAGTGGCTGCTGTTCTCTTATCAGCAAATCTGAAGAAATATTTACATGTTGTACCCCAAGAATATTTGTGCAAAAACATGCACAGTGAGCCCTGCTGTCCTAGAATTCAGCAGTGTCTGTGCAGAGACAAGAAGCAATCAGCACAATCACCTTCCACGTGCAACTGTGAAAAAACGATATGTAGTACAGTTGGCATTAATGACATAAAGCATGGGTACAGATTAAATACCCCACTGGTTCCTTGTGGGAAGTCAACATACGCTCCTAGCCAAGGAATAAAGTTTCCTGAAATGTACAGACAAATGTGGGTAATTCCTTTTTAATTTTAAGGTGAAAATCATACCAAAACCCTCAGTCCCTACTTTTCCATCTTCATTTGAAAATCAATCTCAGAAAGGGCAAAAAAGATTGTAGGTTTAAACTAATTAGGAATTAACATCCTCACAATTATCCTAATTTGTTATTAACAAAACTGAGATTTCTTCCTATGATTCACAACAGCCTCTGCTGAAGAGAAACTATTAATTACTAGACAGACAGTCAGCTTACGAGCGAGCTGCATTTTAAAAACCTCCTTTAAAATACAATTGCTAAATGCCTTACAGTGCTGTAATGTGAGACAGGTTCAAATCTTATTACTTCACTGAAATTAAAACCTAAGTTTTAATACTGTTCAAGTCGAACAATGATTCCACACTTTATTGCTTTTGAAATCCCTTGATGATCATAGGAAAAAATGCCCTCGAGAAAAAGAGACTCTGTTTTCGATAAACAGAAAATACAGTTTGCACTCTTAGCCTCTTTGTCATCACAAAAAAAGGATTTAATGCCAATTCTTTAAAAAAAGACTTTTTTTTCACAAAATGTGCACCTTGTGTGCCATTTGTAAAATCAGCTCACTTTCTTTTATTTATTACTGCAGCGCGGCAAGGCAATAAAGCAGGTACTGATAGCTAATAAATTACATGCCTTTTAAAACAATTCTCCAGCTACAAAAACTTGTAACTACAAAGGCTTACATTTACATGGTACATCGTCTGAAACGCCTGTATTTATGTTCTCTTTAACCACATAAATAAAATCCGACTCTTTATTAAACGGCCGACTATGAAACAGGGGCTACAAGGGGAGATTAAACAAAAGGAGAACTTTAAGGCTTTACTACAGATTTACATAATTCAACATAAAAAGTAACCCAAAAATGGCCTTGGCAGTTCGGATGCAAAGGATTGTAATAAAACTCGCTTTTAATTCTGGCCTTTAAGGAAAAAAGCGATCACTGATTCTTCAATTATGACGTGACAACGCTGGTATACTCCTGAATCAAAAAAACTCACACAAGGTTTTCAGTAATAATCACAATGTATTACCGAAACATGAAACAATAATTCTCCATCATATACCATGAAAAACAGGATTTGTATTTTTAATTAAATACCAGAGCTTTGGGAAAGCAGGGTTGGGGTTTTTTTTGTAAGTAGATCTAAAGCAGAAAACCCCCTATTTCCTCACATATCTCTCTACGAGAAATGCCTTAAATCTATCTATTAAACTCACAGAGCTGCTCTCAAACATTTTACCCTCTTGGCTGGCCTGGCACTCCATACTGACCTGCATCATCTCACTCTTGGAAAACATTATTCTTAAGCTGATGTGCTAAATTATTTCCATATGTCTGTTTTCTGTTCCTTACAATTTGATTCTCATAAATCATTAAACTAAGCATTTTGTTCTTCTTAACTGTCTCGATATATTCATGCATCTGAATTTGGGATGTACAGTTCTAACACAGATTCCCTCCCTTCACAGTTATTTTTATGGCAACTCTGGCTTTGGATTTGCTTTGCTCACACAACTTTTCCTCACTGCTGGAGTTCCAACAAGAAAAGTTCTTTAATTAAAGGATAAAACCAAATCTTCATTTCCTGTGACTAAACAGCAACATTTAAAACAAGTCTAAGCTAACAACCATGACATGTTAGTAAAAACATGGTGTAGTTCAGAATTGCTCACCAAACACCACACCATCTCAGCCGTCAATCACCTGGAACGGAGATGCTGTGGGGCAGATCTTTCAGTCTGACTGAGAGTTGCTTGATGCAAAATGAGACAGGAAATAGTTCTCAGACACTTTTCTACTCCCTACATCCTAGGGCCACCTTTCCCTATGGTAACCAAAAGGTTTACTCTGCTAATTTGGGTTTTCTTGTATCTTGTACATTCTACCGCTGTTTAAGATACAAAGACAAAAACATTTGTTATCTGAAGCAGTCAAAAAGGAGGTTTAACAAACCAAGTGACTGGGTCAGTGAACAAAGCCAAGCCTACAGTTCCTAATTCAGGTTAGCCTGCCTATTTATGGGATGAAATATAGGCACAATTTTAAGATGGTAGAGAACGAAGAGTGAATGGAGCCTGCTCTATCTCTACCAGAAGAGTGTTCCTTGTGTAAGAGGATGCTGAGAAAGTGTTGCAAAGAGCAGAGTGAGAATTTAACAGGCCTCTTGGAAACAGCTAGTTGGTTTGAGAATAGTTACAGATATATTTAAATACAAAAATAAATATGGATACTCAAGACAGTGAAAATCCAACAACTCCTAATTTCACCCGAGAATTTAAGCTCAAATATTGCAACACTGAAACAAAGCAAGAGCTGAGAAGAAAGCAGCAACATGGTCCAAGGTGTGAAGAGGGCTATTTTGAAAAGAACACTGCCAATGTAATTGGTTTTAAATCAATCAACTATAAATGCAGCCAAAATGTGACACAGACTGTCACATTTGTAAAGTGAAGGCATTCCAAAAACAGCATACAGGTAACACAGGGACTGATCCAACTCCAGTTCACCAACAGGGAACAGAACTACAGTACATCAGTGTTTACTGAAAAGCTAAATGGAATGGAATTGGAACGGAAACTAATGAGACTGATCAATCAAAATTGGCCAAAAATTATAGAATCATCAGTCTATAGGATCATCTAGTCCAATCCCCCTGCCACAGCAGGATCACCCAGACCAAGTCCAGGCAGGTTTAAAACATCTCCAGAAAAGGAGACTCCACAAACCCCCCAGGCCGTCCCCTCCAGTGCCCCATCACCCTCCCTGGGAAGAAGTCACAGAATCGGTCAGGGTTGGAAGGGACCACAGGATCATCCAGTTCCAACCCCCCTGCCATGGGCAGGGACACCCCACCCTAGAACAGGCTGGCCAGAGTCTCATCCAGCCTGGCCTTAAACACCTCCAGGGACAGGGCCCCAGTCACCTCCCTGGGCAACTCATTCCAGGCT
>VZRI01000042.1:123536-134043 GCA_013397515.1 Upupa epops | reverse complement strand
CTTCCAGTCCCTAATGCTTCTATCATTCTATGATAACCTCCTACTACTTGGTATGGTTAAGTTATCTGGGACAAAAAGAATCTGATACACCAAAAGACCAGAGCTGGTTGTGCTCACTGAAGTAATGGCTCTTCCATCTTGTGGGGATGGGCTGAAGTGTATAGACTTATACAAGTTCTATGAACTGGGCTCTGGATGCAGAATCCAGTCTGCACCATGCTATTAAGATCCTCATGAAAACTGGAGAGCCATTCGCTATTGTCATGGTTCCAACTAATAACCATCTTACTTACATGAGTTGTTTCGTTTTATTCTGGGATTGTTTTCCTCTCAAACATTCAACATTAAAAAGCCCCAACCAGAACTGGTGATAAGCAGATCTCCTCAATTAGAAGGACTGTAGTGCTGGGATTTAATATTCCCTTATTGAATTGCTGGGCAGAAGTATTGTCTAAGCACAGAAGAAACATCTGTGAAACCTGTCCAAGAGCCAGGAAGGGATTTGGAGTTGTGAGACTGATAGACACTGTTGCCCCGTGGCCAAGTTTTCTTGGCTGGTATTTTTCAAAGCAGTATGAGTTTCCTTGCCAAATTCTAAAGTTGTAACTCCCTCTATATTCACTAATGCACAGAAAATCTAATGCCATGATCTTCCCTTCCCTGTTCCTGCCTTGTCTAATATCTCTGCTATTTCAGACTGAAACCATTTTATAGCTACTTTGCTAGCAGTCTGCTGCTGCCTATCTCCTGTCACACACAGCTGGAAAGTACCTTTTGCTGGGTTGGCCTGTACCTGTGCTGCTGAGCTGGGTCTTACCCTTGCAGTGGGACAACTAAGCTGGCACCAGGACTGAGGTTCTGACACTTGAGTGGACTCTGGAGCTCAATGAGACATGTCCATGGTGGTTTTTGAAAAAGGTGAAGTTTAAAAGAAATGTGCAGTGATACAGTATTGAGGCACTCAGTGATGTGAACAGACACTTGGTGGGGCTCCTTAGATTACAGTGAGAAAACCAGTTACCAACATGGACAATCAGATTTCAGCTAAAATTAAACTTTGTGATGAAAGGACAACTTATTTTGTTGATCAAAACTAAATGATCTGTGTTAGTCTCATTTCAGTTTCCAGTAATCCTAGTGCAGTGCAACAGGATGGCATCTTGGGATTTCCGCACTTAACATATTCAGAGGTATCTTGATGTTTATTTTTTACGAAGCCACAGCTGCATTTTCATTTGGCCTTCATTCTCCCTTTCCTCATTGGAAAGAGCATTGTTTTTTTCCATCTGTGTTGAGCTAGAACTTGAACTTATCTATATTGTATTTGCACTTTCTTAGATAACCAAAAGCAAGTCACACTGGAGGCTGTGGCTCTGTAGGACGGGGAATGGAGCGGTATCCCACGTCATTCTTAATATTGTGACAATCATTAAAACATTCCATTCAGACCTCTGCATATTCCCTTCCTGTCTGAGAGCAGCAGATTTGCAGTACCTTGTACTCATTTTTTGCTTTGTGCAGGGCCTCTGCATGAGGGCACCGTGATCATGCAAAACCTTTGTTGCTCTTATTAGCACACAAGAAACTGCAGTCTCAGCTCTGAAAAACTTTTAGCTGAGCAAAAAGAAATCTGTCATATCAAAGGGCAGTGCACACAAAGAGAGAGAATCAGGGATGAATATGAAGAGTAAGAATTTAATTTTGCAAATCTGAACGTAAAAAGCCTGCTCCTGCTTACATACAACATGCTCAGTTACTTGAAATGATTGGGTTCTAGAAGGAATCGTGGTCATATCCACTTACTCCCTACAGCTACTTAATTAACTGGTAGAGAAAATCTCAACTTCTATTTTCTGGTTTTGACAGATCCTTACAAAAAGGAGACACAACCATTCTGAACATGCACAACATATGCAGTCATGTCCAGTCACATGGTATCAGGTTGTCCCTTATACTGTCTCCTTAGGCAAATGGGCAGCTGACCCTTTTGCTGTTTGGGTAGGTGACAAAGATGTGGGGTTGCCACTGTGGCACGGATGACTGCATATCTGTAGTTGCAAAGCTGCACTGCTCAGCCTTCCCCTCCTGCTCCCTCCCCTGTTCAACTCCCTGTGTCAAATCTCGTGCAACAGAAGCATACAGGACTACGTTAACAAGACTCTGGAAGGTAACTACAGTATCAAAATATTTATGAAATGGATTCCAGTTCCTAAACCTGTAAATAAAGTGCAGTTGCAAAGGTTTTCCCTACATCTGTTACTCTTGGGCTGCAGCAAAAAATGAAAAAGTTCTGTTTGGGCAAGTAACAGTCATCTCACATTGTAATGACTCATAACCTTCAACAAGGGATTTAATGAAAAAACCTGGGTTTCTGCTTTCTACTCATTTTGTAACCCCAAACATGGACAATACACAAGAAACTCAAGTCACATTTCCTAAGAAAGAATGAGATGTGTGCAGAGCCTTCAAGCCAGGCTCTGAGGGCATAGGCTGGCACTGGCAGAGGAAAGCACTTAGTGCCTGTTCTGTTGCTGCAGAAGAGAAACAACTTCTGCCCTAGGTGGTTCAGTATTCAACTATTTCAATTTTATGAGTATCAAGTAACACTAAGTGAAATACAAGTAGAACTAATACAGTAGAATACTGTATTAGTATAAAATTGAATTAAATACTTAAGAGATTTAAAAAAATATATATTTCTGGGCAGGCTGTATTTTTAATTTGTAGGGTATATAAAGTCTGGCACTGATACCTATTATCGAAGAATGATGAAACCAACCCCAAGGCAGAATGCTTACTTTCAATAGTACCATCTAGTACCATTTAGTGTAATACTACAACTGTCTGACTTGGTAAAACAATCCTGGCAGCCTCAGCAGCAGCAAGTGGAATAGCCCAGGACACACACAGGTTGCAGTTCCCAGCTCTCTAAAAAACACCTGATAAACCAGAAAAATTAATCATGTGATGTAACTACTGGGAGGGAGAGTTATGTATGGCAGACCAGCAGTCAGATACTATCACAGCTTATGGCCTCAACTCAGCAACACCTGCTTATCTGTGAAAGTGGGCTCTGCCTCCTCCCACCACTGTGTACCTTCCCCCTGTCAGGAAAGCAATCATGCCGGTACCCATGAGGAAGATGTGGTCAGGCTGATTTACAGAATTGCAACAAGGGTCAAATAGTTATTGGAATTCAGGGCTAATCACATTTGATAAAGCACCATTTCTTTTTTTAACAAGTAGATCACTTGACTATACCATCTTATGGATGAGTTAAACCCAGATGCTGAGTGCTGCACATTGTGGCACTTCAGTGTCACTTCTCAAAGTGCAATAGTGAAGAACTTGGTTTTGTACCTGGCATTAAACCATTGCTGCCAAATCCATCAATATTTGTTTTACAGAGGTGGCTGCACCCAAACTTGTCACAAAAGCCTCTCCTGTGTTTATTCAGATATTTGGAAGAATGTGCAGTCTGGACTCCTATACAGAAATTCAGGTCTCTGGACAGTTTAGTGGCCACAAAAGAGATTGCCACTTCTGAGCCAGGGAGAGCATTTCTTCCTAAAGTTTGGAAGACAGAAATGGTTGGGTGTGTGCCACTGGAGAAAGTTATTCATTGGATTCAGGAACAATGGAAGACATTATTACAGTTCTTTCTGGATAGAACCATGGAAAAGTAAAAGCAATGCCTAATAAGATGATTATTCATAAACTGTCTTTATTCCTTGCTTCCTCCACTAATTCAGAACTGGCTGCTTCTATGTCTCTTCACAAAGCTCACAATAACAGGAAAGTATTCTCTGCAACTTTGCCATCTGGAATAACTCTGTTGTATTTCTCTATCTTGCCACTTCTGTCTTCAGACCTTGTAAGAGTTGCTGCTCTGCTAGAACAGATGAGTTTTGCCTCAGTTGTTCTGCTAATTTTTCATATGTAATTCCAAGCATGTCTAAGTATCTCACTTGTAAGTACCTGCCATTGTCTGCCATCATACATGAAAATAGTTTTTATATGGCAGTCCAGGGTTTTTTTAAATCAGTATGAGTTGTGTGAAGTGGCTAACGAGTAATCTTGCATATTTTATTTAAAACATAGAGTGACTCCAGGCCAACAACCATGGCAGGCTCTGGGCTTCTTAGAGGAATAAGCAAAATAAGCTGTGCTGCCTTGAGAATGGATTGCCTAAGTTATACCTAGAGCTGCCTTTTTCTGCTACAGACAAGTGAACAGGATGCAGAAAAAGCTCACATAACCCATTTTCCCAAAGTAGCTGCTCTTTTATAGATTCTCATCCACTTTTCCTGACAGCAGCAGCTGTCAGTCTGGTTTTCAGGGCTCTGCTAGGGCCCATTCTGCCATCCTTATTGCTGCCTCCTTTACCTGTGCCCAGATCCAGTTCTGCAAACAGCAGGAGAGTAGCTGCATTCAAAGAAAAATCCCAATCTTGACTCTGACTTTGCTTTCTGTGTATGTATAAATTATTTCTACAAATCAATGAACTTGCCTGCCAGACACAGTATGAGTCAGTTTCCACCTTGTCTGTGATTTAATTCAAAGAAATCCACAACATTCTGCTTAAAAGAAGAACCCCCCCCAAAATTTAAAAACAAAACCCAAACGCCCTCTTTTAGTGGGTCACTACTAACTTCTCACTGGAAAATTAGGGAAGCATGTACAGCTACTGACATGTTCACACAGACATCTACTCAATTCAAAAGGGAAGGTACTTGGTTTGTGCCTTATTAGAATGATCAAAGTGTTGCAAGGGCACTTGAAAAAAATCCCAGTAAAACAAACTGTAAATCCAGATAAGCACAACGCAGGTTGCACAACAGTTAAGGGCCTAAGTATGCCCCAAGTTCCCCTTTGGATAAAGGGTCCAACGAAATAGACTGGATGCTTCATGATTAAAAAATATTTTCTACACCTGAAAAATCCTACAATACACTGAATCCCCTAGCATAACACTGAAGTGATATGAGAGACCACACACTGTTCTCCTGCTGTGGGATACCTTTTTTTCTTACCAATTGACCACAAAACACAACGGTTCACATTCATTGTCATGTATTCCAGCAAGGGGAAAAAGCTTCAGGGACCCACCCGTACAAGTTTTGTAGAGGTGATGCTTTTGCAGTGTTCTTATTCCCACTTAGTGCAAGTTGAGGAGGGGGAGCAGATAATACAATGAAGACTAACCCTTTCTGGGAGGAATAAAAGTCTACATTGAGCAGAGAATGTTGTCATTGAGATGATGAATTCAATTAAAACAGTAGTTTTTCAGAATTCATTACATGGGTCTGTTCACCAAAGTCAAGACAAGCTGTCTCATGTCCAAAGTGCTGGATCTGCTACGGAAAGGAAGGGGTAGCTTGGCAGAAATAGTAAAGCTGGTTAGGGAGCAAAGGAAAACTGCCAAATCCACAAGTCCTGATTGTATTTAGTAGATTACACAGACTCAGATATGAAGTCTTTAAAATGGAAAAGATTAGAGAATGTTTAGTCCCGTTCTAATGCATGTAGTTACATCCCAGTACATTAGCTGCCCCAGGGCTTCCCCCTCTATGTGCACAGGTAGTAGAGAAGTGATTGAAATGGCCCCTTTCAGGGATCACTGTCCAGAGAACAGCCTTGATGTGCAGCACAAGGTTGGGTTCCTACAGAAGCACTAGGGACATCTGCTCCAAAGAGAGGGAAGGACCAATACCAACTATCCTTTGTTCCCCACCAGCCAGGAACAGTTAGGGAAACTGAACATAAGTGAGGCAAACCATGAGAAACTAAAATGCCCCTAAAATAAAACAGGACAAAGGTGTCTCACAGCTAAACATAAAATTGAGAGTCAGGGCTGTTGCCTCCAGTGCTCAGACATACCAAAAGCAGCAAAGCTCTCAATAACCACTGCTATTATCATTTTTAAAGGCTGTTAGATCATGATTAATTTCAAATACCAACAAGAAACCACAACAGTCAAGAGGTTTATCAATGATGTAAGAAGAAAAAGTCACTTGGTTTTGAAGCAGCCTAAGATTTATTTCCTATTTTCATAGGAAATAAAATAAGGGAGGCACTGATTTTTTTATTTGTGTAAAATTATTTCATGCATTTTATATTTTATAGTAATTATGTACTGTCTGTGCTTGCATATGAAGAGTACAGAATTTTCGTTTTACTAAGTGAAGATCTAATTTGCTGTTCCCATGAGGGAAAATCTGATTATATATGAAGTTGATAACCATGATTGATTAATTACTTGGTTGAGAATGTTAGTCTTATAAAGCCAGTTGGGTAAGCACAAACAGCAAGAGGTACTCTGCTTAGAGGAGAAAGCAGAAATAACTGCTTCTACACAAATACCCAGAAAATGCCTCTGCAAAAGAGATTATCACAAGATCTAGGTATCATTTAAGAAGTTAAACCTAGGCCATCCCAAGATGCACAAAGAAATAGAGGTATCTTGCTCAACACTGACAGGCAAGGACTCCACTTGCACATTTACCCTTAAGATAAGTTAAGCAGAAGTTATAAATTATGTGTGATTATACTCTCCCACTTAATGCCAAGAGTGGCTCTTTTCTTCCCACAGAGTCCTTGTACAGGCTGATCTACTTCAGGTTTTTGCACCTCAGCGATACCAATATCACAGCTCTGAAGGCAGGCACATATATGTAACTCCTCTTGTTTATTTCCCATGCTTCATGCATTGGCCTAGAGGCATTTGTGCCCTCTTCTAAGCGGCCTTACTGGCAGGGCTTGTAACTGTACACATGCTTTCCTGTTGGCCTGTGATTCTTTTCCAGGCTCAAGGTATCTGTTAGTGGTTCTGGCCTCAATATGATGGGTGTGGGGTGAACTCTCCCATCCTTCCTAGTTTAAAGGCCTCCTAAGTTGGCCAAACTCTAGACAAAGAATCTTTTCCCCTTCTCTGACAGACGAATCCCATTAGCCCTTAGCAGTCCAGGATTTATCAAAAAGAGCTTTATGGTCAAGATAACCAAAGCCCTGACTATAACACCACTCCTTCAACTGTTGACTTTACTAATTGTCTGTCCTTTCCTGCCCTTTTTCTTTGATGACTGATGGGAAAACTACCTGTGCTCCTAAGTCCTTCACTGATGCTCCCAGTGCTCTGTAATCCTTCCTTATAGTTTTCATGTTACCCTTTTCTGTATCGTTGGTGCCCACATGACCTATGAAGAAATCCAACTGGTTTCTCAGAGTGTATGGTAAGAGCAATTTTAAAGGACAGCAACCTGGTTCAGCAGAAGTTAATACTCAGCAAGTCTTCCCTTTTGCTCTGGAAAAAGCCAGAATCACAAACCTTTGCAAAACACGCTCATACCTACATGCTCCAGTCTCATCTGCTTATAGCATCCAGTCAAAACACCAAGGCACAAGAATGAGAGAAGTGGGCTGGGGAATGAATGTAGGTACTTCCCTGTTGGCCAAGATGACTGACATCTTCCTGTGCTCTGCCCTACCACATGCCTTACCTTAGAGGTAAGCTTCCCAAGACACAGCTCCATTTTCCTGTAATTTCAATCCTCAGTTTTCCAGCAAAGATCAATAATTGCAGCAGTGCTGGCTGCCTGTAGAATCCTGGGGCCATGCCACAGAAATCCCTTTGTGGCCATAAAAAGAAAGCAGAAATTGATCAGGAGACACTGGAAGGAGTGACGCTTATTAACTCCTCAAACCTGAAGTATCACATGACCCCAAAGCTGATACTCTGAGATGGCTTTTCTCAAGTGAAAAGTTTTCAAATAAATATTGATTTTTCAAGAGTTATGCTGCTGGTACACACAAGGTTTATCCTGTGGGGCCAGATGTTAGTGCTTTATTAAATGCACACATTAGGGGAGACTCTCAGTAAGGAATAGTGTGACTGCCGCCAGTTTTATTTTGGAAAGCCTCCAGCAGGAAATAATCCTGTGTCAGCCATAGCTCTCTCTTCTGCTACTGCACAGACTCAGACAATGCATCTGTTGGATTCATTTAAATATGTCCAAGTCTGTTTCATTGTTCTAAAGCATCAAAGGCTTTTGGTGTTATAAATCATAACCAATAATCAGTAATTCTGAACAATAAAGCCACACAATAAAAATGAGGTGCAGCTGTTGCCAGTCACCAAAGGAAATTGTAAAAGAAAAAGAAAATCATTATGTACATTGTAATGCATGTTATCTAAATGACTTGTTTGAAGACAAGGTGCTAACATCTCTCATTTCAAAGGGAAAGATTTTTCTGTAAGATGGAATCACCCACAATTAAAGAAATACAGTAAAAATATACTCCAGCAACACACCAGAATTTCTATTGTAATATCTGGAGAGTCAGGGATATGGCAACATATTTCCTAAAATACCTGGCATTGTTCCATGAGCTCTATAGCATCCTTAAATGCAGGTCATTGAAAACACCACCCTTATTGCTGCATGATATAAATTACAGACAAAGCAAAAAGTTTAGCATAATTTTATACCAGTCACATCTGATTTGGATCACTGTTGGTAATACTGAGGCAGTTCAGAAAATTAAATCCTCTCCTCAAAGTTGCAATACACTATTTCCATGTACCCAGTGCAGAAAACTTCATGTTCTTTAGAAACAGACAAGAAAATAAATTATATGAAGGGATAAACTTTTAAAAATAAATAGTAATTTAGTAGGTACCTTTAAAATCAACCAGGAAAAGGAAGTATATACTCAGGAATACCTGGAGCCCAAGGAGTCTGTTTTACATAGTGCTTCTATTAATTAATGCCTCACTAGACACACATGGGTTACTTTCTGATTCTTCCTCCAACAGTTTTGAAAACATGACAGTTGTTTGGCTCATCTAGGCCAAAATGTAATGCAGTTACAAACATTAATGTTACAATATGTTTTGTCAGAAGCCCCAGGGAAGTTGTAATCAAAAGGCCATTTGGGTTGCCTTTTGAGGGATAGCCAGACAGACACTGCTGTTTGAGAACCATCAATTTTTTGATGATACAAATAGCACACTGGAGGGCAGCCAGACTGCTTGACTAGGGACCAGTTTATGACCTCTCCTCTGTGAGTACTACATGGCATAAAGCTGGAAGAAGAGCTATTCTTGTTTTTAGTGTCCTGACCTCCCATTTAGCCAAATCTGTGTTCTATTAACTTTGCCAGGAGTGGCATTTTCTGTGGGAACAAGATCTGCATCCTACTCTTCATTGTCTTGGAGCACTTGAAATTCATTTCCTGCAACACTAGGTACCAAAACATCTCCTTTATTTTCTGCATTCTTGTTCTTCAGTGTTCCTTGTCAAAAAGGTTAACTCTGTGAAATCAAAATCACTCTTTCGTTCAGAAATTACGTTTTTGGCAGGTGTAACTACAACCCAAAGGAAACCTCAAAGAGAAATTGCATATTAAACTAATGTAACCTCAAAGCTAAAGGAGTTTGGCAACATCATCTAATCCTAGACTGACAGACATTAGCCAGTCTTATTATCATGACTAAAATCAGTAGAGCTCAAACTCTTAATGAACAAGAAAAGAGGGCAGGAATCTCAAAGAAATTTGCCATCTTTTCTGAAACACCTACAGAGGAGTTAGTCAAGCAGAGGAAATAAAAAAACCCCAAAATTTTTCCAGTTATAAGTTATAAAGTCCAGTTTTCTAGTTAAAAAGTTCTAATTTCAGTAAATGTAATATCAGTGCCTAATCATGTATTTACCACAACTAAAGAGAGCAGCACCTTGCTCTTGTGCAGAATGGTAGTTTCCTAGATTTTTCTCAGCCCTACATTTTTCTGACTGCACAACTTGTTATCCTGTATTAGAAGGAACACCTCAGACACCTCTGAAGGCATTTGCTTTGTTTCTTGTCACTCTGATACATGTGCGTCTGGATGCTGGATACATATTTAGCCCACTGCTAAATCACGCTCCTAAGCTCCAGATCTACGTGACTTTCAAACAAACCCAGGGATGGTGACTCAACCCCATCTCCAGACAGCTTATTCCAAGGCTTGATGACCCTTTCCACGAAGAAGTTTTTCCTAATGTATAATGGTACAGGGGAGCCTGAGGTCACTATTGCTCTCCACACTGTAGTAAAATTCTGTTCTTTGGGACTGGGGGGTTTTAGCTGACATCAAAAGATTTCAAAATTGCTGATTGGAGGACAATGCAGTAGAGAGGTTTAAACATCCTTCCTGTGAACTGAAACAGCACAGAAACAACAGGTGATACAACCTGGAGCTGTGACATTGCATATTGTGTGAGAGACACATTGCATAGGAAAAGGCTTCACAATGAGGCTTACAAGGCAGAAAAAGCTAGTGCACTACTGTGCAGCAATGAAGCTGAGGAAGTTCCTTTGGATGCAGTGTTGCAGCCAGAAAATAGAATTAATTCTATGCAAAGAAGTGATCAATGTATGTTTGGTTAGGGAGAGCTGCACTGTTAACAGCTGGAAAGCTATTAATATGGTTGGGGGGGGGGGGGGGGGGGGGAACAGCCCGCTTTTT
>VZRI01000042.1:1306-122617 GCA_013397515.1 Upupa epops | reverse complement strand
CCCGGTCCACCATCGGTAGCTGTAGCCTCATCTCTTCCCCCCTCCCCCACCTTCGCCGCGCGGCGCCGGCACAAGCCGAGGGAGACGCGCGCCCTGCCTCAGGGGCCGGGTGGGCGGCCGGGCGCTTAGGCAGCATCCCCCGCCGCGCCCTCTCAGCTCCGTTGTCCTTGCGGCCGTGAAGAAGTGCTGCGCGGGCTCGCTGTGCCCTGAGAGGCTGCCGTCTTCCAGCTGACCGCGGTCCTGGATAAGCAGGGAGGTGGTCACCCCCACTATCACGGCCCCGACGAGGACCGCGGCCGGCGGAGATGTCTCCCTCTCACGCCCAGGTAAAGAGGGCCCGCGTCTTCGGCTCAGGATCGGTTCCTCTGCCGCCGGTTTCCGAGCGCAGCGTAGGGTTCGGTGAGTGTGAGCCGCAAGACCGCTCGGGCCGTACGGACTCCCCACACCGGGGGCCGTGCAGAGGGCGGTGGAGCGGTCCCGGAGTGATGACGCGCTTCCTGCCCTCCCCTCTCCTCCCCTCCCCAGTGGGGGGTCTGCGCCTAGAGTCCGCAGCGGCGGTAGCTGTGGGCGGCGGCAGCGGAGCAGGCGTGAGCAGCGGGGAGGACATACACAAGCGAGTGGCGGGACTCAGGCGCTCGGCAATGCCGCGGTAACGCCGTTCCTGGTAGGAGAGCCCGCGGGGACCCCCGCGTACTGCGCCGCTATCGCACGTTGCATGTAGTGTCCGGTTGGTGCGGAGCCGCGGGGAGCTGCACGGCTCCGCGTCGCGCTGAGGGCGGGAGTAGATCTGTCCCTGCGGCTGCCGCGGGGCTTCGTGTGCGGCCGCTGTTTGTCCCCAGGTGGGCAGGCGGCGGCTGCCGGTGTCCGATCCCGAGGTGGGAGCTGCGCTGGATCCGGCGCTGCCCGCACAACAAGTTGTTGGTTTCAGAGAGAACGGTGATAGCCTAGCTTGGTATCGTGCAGAGAGTCGGGCTGCTGGGGCCCAAAGGGGGGGTTCAGGCTCCGAACTGGCGGAGCCCGGGGAGGGAAGAGTGGCCCCGGGCTCACCTTCCTTTCCTCTGTCAGAAGCCGGGCCGCGGCGAGAGGAAAACCGCGGTCCTTATAGGGCGGGTGTGGGAGGGAGCTGCTGGGGCAAACCGCCGCCTCCTGGCCTCGGAGCTTCGCGTGGCTGCG
Organism: Upupa epops; assembly: GCA_013397515.1. NCBI lineage: Eukaryota > Metazoa > Chordata > Aves > Bucerotiformes > Upupidae > Upupa > Upupa epops. The sequence goes on along the minus strand of VZRI01000042.1, from coordinate 121,444 downwards.
CTGGGGGCGGGTTTCCAGAGGGACTGAGCTGTTGGCCTTTGGGTGCTACTCGCCACCGCGGTGGAGAGACCAGCTCTTTAGACTGCGCGTTGCAAATCGAGGACCTCCCAAGGACAATCGCGCCGTGCATGCTTCTGCATCCATCTCGCCGTGTGTGTGTCCGCCCCTCCCCATCAGATCTTTGGGACTGCTCGGGCGAGAAGCTGGTGGTAGCTCCGTCCCGTAGGACACTCTGGAGGGGAGGGAAGGACGTGCCCACCCCTGCGCGGGGTGGTAGGCACGAGATCCGCGCTCTGTGGCCTTCCCCTTTCCCGGACTGGCCTGGGATTGTGCCAGCGGCTCCGGGCTGTCTGCCCCGGTGCAGTAGAGCTTGATGCCTGCCGCTGTTAGAGGCGCAAAACATCCCTCGGTGTGAGGCGACGGTGCTTGTACAGGGCCTGGCCACGCTGTGGGTTGGGGTTCCCCTGTAGTGATAAAATCATATAATGATAGGACTTGCAGGAGATGACTGGAGCTCATGTAGGTCGACTCTCCATGGCACCTTTCTTACATGCTATCGTAATAGGTGACTGTGATGTGCAGGGCACGATCTTCCCGTTTGCAATACTGTGCCTGGTTAGGGGCTTCCCAATTCAAGAAAGACAAGAAGCTACTGGAGAGAGTCTGGTGCAGAACCATTGAGATGATTGGGGGCTGGAGCACCTTCGTTTTGAGGAGAGACTTCAGAAAACTAGGGCTCTTCAGCCTGGAGATGGAGGAAAGATATCATAAATGCTTATAAATAACTAAAAGGTCATTGTCAGGAGGATGATATCGGGCTCTTCTCCCTGTTGCCCCTTGTCCTGTTGTTGGGCACCTGATATAAACTGGAACATAGAAAGATCAGTTTGAACGTAAGGAAGAACTTTTTCATGGTAAAGGTACCAGAGCTTTGGCACAGGCTGCTCAGAGAGGTTGTAGAATCTGTTTCTGGAGATGTTCCAAATCTGCCTGCGTGTGTTCCTGTGGGATCTGCTCCAGCAGGGAGGTTTGACTAGATCTTCAGAAGTCCTTTTCAACCTCTATCATGCTTGATTCCTTTTGAGTAACAAGAGGATCCCACCATGGTGACATTGCCTGGGCACTGCATGCGAATGCCTGTCTAGGAACTGGAGTTTTTCCTGTCTTCATACTCATGCTTTAGTTCTGCTGACCACCAATTAGTTTAGGCTCTACTTTTCACAAGTTAAATCAGTGCTGCAGTGTCTAGTTGGAAAGGTGGGAATGTTCTTTGTGGCCGTGTCTATTGACTGAAAAAACTGGTCAGATTAAACAGTTGCTTGCTTCCCTTCAAGTCTTTTAGAAGTTTATTTTACTGACCTGTATTTTAAAGCCAAGTTTGAGCCATATTAAGTTTTAAACCAGAAAGCCAGTTGTGAGTTTCAAAGTATGTTAGTTAGAGGTGTCAGGAGTTCTGCCTCATCAAGACAGCCCAACAGCTATGGAAAGATGTCCATATGACTAAATAGCAAAATGCATTTCTGAGATTGCTTTTGTTTATTCACTTGTTATGGTAGTCTGTTGCAAGTCTGAGTACAAGGTGTCAGTGTTGTTGTCTATACCTTACACTTTGTAGTACTGAAAAGCATTTATACCTGAGGTAGTGGTTGGCTCTTCTTGGACCAGTACAGCTGTTAACTGAGTTGAGTAGGCTGAAATACCTTTTCTGCTTTAATTTTCAAAACATTTAACTTTCAAGGCAGAATTTTGAAATTTAAGACAGTGCAGTTCTCTTGCCTTTGACAAGTGCATTTAATGATTTTCACTGTAATTTATTTTTTGGTGTTAATTACTGGAATTTAATAAATAAGAATACTTCCTGTTTGTGGTTGCCCATCTATGTCTCTGAATTGACTGTGATAAACTTTGTGAATATTTAAGTTGTGAATGTCAATATAAAATTTGATAAAGATTATTTAAGTTTCATACAGGGGATCCATTCAGTTTTCCATTGAAATTACAGCAGTTTACCCTGAATAACTGTCCTGTGTGTTCTTAGAGTAACATCTGTTGCATGGTATCATGTAATGGAATGCGGTACAACCTAATTTAAGTTGATTTGAAATGTTGCCACTGCGCTGTAGTAGTGCCTTAGTGGGTGAGAGTCTTTTTGGGGGTGAGTAGATTGGTTAGGAATAAATGATGTTGAGAAAGATGAACTTGAACAGCAAAGGATTACATTTCAGCTTAGTTTGTTATGATAATTCAAAACTTTTGCTGCAAAATCCTTCTCTTATTTGGTATTATTTCTGCAGCGATTTACTGCCCAGCAAGGATATTCTGAAGCATTAGTATTTAGATTCTGTTGCATGTGCGTGCTTATCTATATTCTGTTAAATCTGTCCAAATGCAAGGTTTAGGCAGCTTCCAGAAATGCTGATACTTAATTAGTCATCACATCGAGGAAGTAGTACAGGCATCTACCTCCATTCCTTCTTGTGGCATTGTAGTGTTAGATAGCTGTTGGGAGTGTCACTGCTTTATGTTTGTGAAACGTGAGTGATACCATTTGCCAAAGGATCATTCTGATCCAGAATTTTAACACCAAAGTACCAAAAACACCATTTGAAATAATTCTCAGCTCTTCATCCTATTTGAATCTCAGATTTCAATACACTGCCAAATGATCTCTTTTAATATGCTGAGTTACTGGCTAAGAAGTTCTTGTCCTGATACTGACTTTGCACCAAGTCTTAATTAGGAAAGAAGTGTGAATGTGTTTACAGCCTACTGTATCTAGGTCTTAAGAAAGTCTCTTTTTTCTTGCTTTTCAATCTTTAAAAGGTTTGGCAGGTCTGCTTCTGCATGTTTCTACAGACAATAGAATGTTAATGCAAATTGAGAACAGCAAACAAAATGGTTGGATGTTGCTGGGAATAGAGAGAGGCTGTCCTAATAGACAGTATTTTGCACATTAGTTCTAGTTCGTTTACTTTTGGACTTTTAGTCTGTCTGGTGTTACCGATATGTAGCTGGAAATCGTGGTTTCAGGTTGTCTTGACAGTACCTGAAAGGAAGTGTAGTTTTTATGATGCTGGGAGACTGCTTTTGAGCACTGCTGAAAACCACTTCCACCGTAGTGTTGGAGAACCATTTCCCTGGATGTGTTGTGTGCATGTGTGTTTATCTTGGAGCTGAGTTTGAATTAGCCTGTGTGCTTGAATTAATTGTGATAACATTTTGATATTTTCCACTTCCAGTTGCAAGCTAGGATTCAATCCCCAGGGGACCACCCCCTCAGTTCTCAAAGTTTCAGTGTGTTTTTACCCACTTCGTAAAGCTAGAAAACACTGACTTCACAAGGAGAGCGTGACTATACCACATTAAGTTTTGTCTTAAAATATCTTTACAGTACTATAGTGCTGACTTCTTAGTTGTAGTCCTTTTACTTGGCAGCAACCAGTCAATTTTCTGCCAGGATGGGTCAAGCTGGCACTTGAAATTGCCTTGCTTGCATTCTCAGTAGGTAGCTCATCTTTCTGTGTTTGGGCAGCAGGAGGAAAGCTTGAACTGAATTGTAAATGAGCCCTGTGTCTTTCTATCTGGCAGATTTTGTAAGAGTGAGATTTCTTACTTCCAAGTGACATGTAACCCAGGAATAAACAGGAGGATCTTGGTATTCTAAATCACAGTAAATAACAATCAAGGTGATAAAGAATCAGTGGTTCTACACAGACAGGTTTGTTGTTTTTTTTTTCAAGCGGATTGAGAATATACACTTGTCAGCTGTGGAAGGGAGATTTGTTGCTATAGTATATGAAAGTGTTTGGCTGAAGTATTTGACATAATGATATCACAACCTCTTGAAGGTAGTTTCTGCGCCTTACAAAGGCCTTCAGAGATTTGTGATGACTTACTTTTTATTCCTGTTTATTTTAATGTAGTGACTTCTCTGTGTTGAGATTTGGTGTCCATAACACAGTAAACAACAGCTTGTTTCAGGTACCTCAAGAATAGCCAGCTAAACACAGCTATCCTGTGGTTTGTTTACTGTGGTGGTGATATGTATTAGTAGGTAAGTTGTGATTTTTATTGAATGTGAAACATAAATTAATGTCAACATAGCACAGTTAAAAAAAACCTTACTAGTAGTAAAAATGAGGCTTGTGTTTGTACACTGATTAGTCTTAAATGGCGACTTAAATTAGTCTCATTTATGGCGACTGCCTTTTACCTTGGGTCAGTTTAGATGTGCCAGATGCTTTGTAGCAGGAACTGTCAAGGTGGTACTTGACAGGGAATGGAAGCAGCAAGGGCAGGTTATGAGTGTCTGATGGAAATGATAATCCATGTTGAAGAAAAGACCTATGGTGATCCAGTGGGAAGGATTGTGTTAGGAATGTGGTGGTGATGTAGGGCTGAAGCAGAGAATGCTTAAAAACAATAAAAATGTTGAAATACCAGGACAGAGTAAAAATTCAGCTTTGGGGCTATGAATGAAAACACGAATAAATGATATCAGAAAGCCAAACTTGAACACTACCATTTGCTGTAGCCTGCAAATTTTGCACTTCTTCCTTGGAATTAGCCCTTTTATGATTAAAAAACAAATTGTAGATTAGTTTTTGCTCCAGTAGAAGGAAATGCCTCCTCTTGGCAAGGAGATACCTGAAATATGATGGAATCATTAGGGATTGGAAAGGACCTCGAAAGATTGTCCAATCCAATCCTCCTGCCATAGCAGGACCACCTAGACCAAGTCACACAGGAACATGTCCAGGTGGGTCTTGAACAGCTCAGAGAAGGAGACTCTACAACCCTCCTGGGCAGCCTGTTCCAGTGCTCTGTTACCCTCACTATGAAGAAGTTTCTTCTGATATTTATATGGAACCTCCTGTGTTCCATCTTGCACCCATTGCCCCTTGTCCTATCACAAAATGACCTCGAGAAGAGCCTGGTTCCATCCTCCTGACACCCACCCATCACATATTAATAGACATTAATGAGGTCACCCCTCAGCCTCATTTTCTCCAAGCTAAACAGACCCAGCTATCTCAGCTTTTCCTCATACGGGAGGTGTTCTACTTTTCTTCACCAGCTTTGTTGCTCTATGCTGGACGCCCTCTAGCAGCTCTGTGTCCTTCTTGAACAAAAATTGGACAAAGTACTCCAGATGCGGTCTCACTAGTGCAGAGTGGAAGGGCAGAAGAACCTCTCTTGATCTGCTAACCACACCCCTTCTGGTGCACCCCAGGATGCTCTTGACCTTCTTGGCCACAAGAGCACATTGCTGGCTCATAGTTATCCTGCTGTCCATTAGGACCCCCAGGTCCTTTTCTCCTACACTGCTCTCCCAACAGGTCAGTCCCCAACCTATACTGGGACCTGGGATTGTTCTTTCCCAGATGCAAGACTCCACACTTACCCTTGTTGTACTTCATTCAGTTCCTCTCTGCCCAGCTGTCTCGCTGAATGGCAGCACAGGCTGCTTGGGTGTTGGCGGCACCACCCAGCTTTATGTCATCAGCAAAATTGCTGACAGTGCACCCTAATCTCTCATCCAAGTCATTAATGAATAGATTGAAGAGGATTGGTCCCAGTACTGATCCTTGGGGGACTCCACTAGATACAGGCCTCCAACTAGACTCTGTCCCATTAACCAGTACTCTCTGGCTTCTATCCTGCAGCCAGTTCACCATCCACCTCACTATCCAATCATCCAGTCCGCACTGCCTCACGTTGGCTGTGAGGATGCTGTGTGAGACTGTCAAATGCGCTGCTGGAGTCAAGGTAGACCACATCCACTGCTCTGCCATCATCTGTCCACCTGGCTATGCCCCCATAAAAGGCTGTCACCCATGCCAGCCTGCCCCTTGATCCGCACCCACAAACTCTCAACTCTCTCTTTGTCCACCTCTGGACAGAACTTGGGACGTTCCAGTTGCTCTCTCACGTAAAGAACAACTCCACCACCTTGCCTTGCTGATCTGTCTCTTCTGAAGAGGATGTAGCCGTTCATGACCACATTTCAGTCATGTGAACTGTCCCTCTCAGGTCTCTGTAATTGCCACCAGATCATAATCACCTGACTGGACAGAGATTGCTAACTCTTCCTGCTTATTCCCCATGCTGTGTTCATTGGTGTACAGACACTGTAGGGAGCCAGCTGAGAGCTCCGATTTCACACTAGGACAGTGAGAGGCCCCCTGCTTTTCATTAAGACCAGAGCTCTGTCCCACTGGTACGCACCCACCAACTTCAAACCCACTTCCCTTTGAATCTAGTGTAAAGCCCTCTGAATGAGCCCTGCCAGTTTCTGCCCCAGAACTCTTTTTCCCATCTAGGATAAACCTCTCCCATGTGGACCTGTAAGATCTGGTGTCTTACATAACCATTCATTATTAAAGAACCCAAAGCCCTGCCTGTAACACCAGTTACAGGCTAGATATTAATGGACTGAGTTTTTCTATTCCAGCCTGTGTCCTCACCCTAAAGTGGAAATAGTGAAGAAAACACAATTTGTGCCCATGCCTATTTTACTCAAACGTCCCGAGGCCTTGTAGTCCCTTTTTATTCCCCTCAGGCCATGGAGCACAGCTTCTTCCCCATCCATCTGGAAGAGCAGCAGTGGGCAATAATCATCTGATCTCACCAGGTTAGGGAGCATCCTAGTAATATCCCTGGTTCAGGCTCCAGGTAGACTGCAGACTTTGTTGTGATGTGGGTTAGCTCTGCATATTGGGCCCTCAGTCCCTTTCATGAGTGAGTCTGCAATAACTAGGACCCTTCTATTCTTTGTGGAGGAGGCTGTCATATTACTGGAAAATTTCCCAGATTTCTGTGACCTTGCTCAGGCCTCTGGTAAGTGTTCTGTTCTCTCTATATCATTATTGGACTGGCTGTCTTGTATTAAGGGCTCATATCTGTTACTGAGAAGGCGAGGCAGACAGGGGAGTTGCTCACCTTCTTCCATGACGCTTCACTAGGCTTCACTCACCCCTTCTGCTTGGGCTTCTGTCCTCCCTGTGAGAGGTGCAAATGATGAAGTGGGAACTGCTACTGCACAGCAGCATCTGGATCAAGCAGATAATAGTCCAACTTCTGTTTCAAGAAGCAAAGGCTTTGAGAAATGAGATGTCAGAGAGTTTAAAGTACTTTTTAGAAATGTTATATGCAACAGCTGAGGGTATACAGATGACAGACAAGAACCCATGATCTTGTAGTATGTAACAACCCTGAAAAATGTTTGTTTTTTGATTTAGTACCTTTTATAGGAAGATGCTTAGACATTGCTGTGTGGAAGAAAGTGGCCCACTGTTTAAAAATTCTTGCCTGGATTCCCATGCTTCCCACCTGGGTTGCCATTAATGATGTGGGTCAGAGACCCACACATCAGACACAAAGGGAGGGTTTAACAAAACTGTTTAGAAATCTTCAGGCAGTGAAACAACTCACTTTGTGCAAGAAAGGCATAGAGACATTTTAATTTGTTCCCTCCACCACACATCAGAAGAAACCCCACAAGGCTTAGACACAGTTATATGGAGTTTTGTCCCAATGCTCCTACACTGATTTGAGATCAGTCCAGAGTGTCCATTTGTAGGCTGTTCTTGCTTCTCTCAGAAATCATGGCAGTCATCCAACTTCAGTCTCAATCCTCCTAAGTCTTCAAAGTTCAGAATTCTCACAGATTCTCCAGTTGAACACCGGTAGATGAGTAGACCTTGACAGTTCTCCTGCACGTAAATTTTCTTCGGAAGTGATAACATTTTTCTCTCAGTGGCAGTGACACCTCTTCAGACAAACACCAAGATGGAGACACAGCAAAGGTGAAAATCACTGAGCTGAGAAAAAGCAGGGGCTGGGGTGGGTGGGCAGACACATCTTTTTAACATTTGAACCCAAACTTTAAACTCTTCTGTAGAGGACACACAAATTAGACGTACAGACTCTGCTGACCTTTTAGAGAATAACAAGCAGTCACAGCAAATCATCTGACATCAATACAAAGCTATCTAGTATTATGGGAAAACAATCACTTGATGTTTCTGTCTAGCAAAAATCAAGATACATGAAATAAGAAACCATGGGATTTAATTTGCACAGTTCTCTTGTTTTTGTGAAAGGAATTCTACAAGATAAAGTATAAAAATATTGAAGGGGTCCAGGCAGAAAAGGCAAAACTTTGGCTGACACGGAAGAACACTGCAACAGAGTGGCAGGGTTTTAGTGAGAAAGAGCCAGAAAAATACCTTGATTACTGTGTAAGTATGCCAGTAAGGTGAACTACTTGTGCAGTGGTTGTTGGAGGTGATTTAGTGCAGATAAGTGAAGCTTGTGACCAGTCGGAATGGTAGAAATGCCCTGAGAAGCCAAGCAGACTGCTACTGAAGCAACTAAGGGCAGTATATAAATGCAACTGAGAATATCGCAGTAATGATAAGGTTGGAAAAGACCTTAAAGATCATCCAGTCCAACCTAAATCCAAACAACCAAGTGAACCGAACATCTAGATCATGCCACTCAGGACTTCATCCAGACTAATCTTGAACACCTCCAGAGACGGTAACTCAACCACCTCCGTGGGCAGCCCGTTCTTCACTGACTGAATATCTGTGCAGGGCAAGTATGCTCTTATCTAATGCTATTACTCACTTTCAAAGATAAATTGAAGTTTGAAGCATTCAGTATGCCATCTGTCTATGAAGGGAAAAATACATTGTACTTAAGGCTGAGAACTGAAAATGAAAAACAAACGTGTTTTGTGTGGATCTGATTAAAATCAGCAATGGCTGGTCGCTTAACAGTCTAAAGATGTTTTGATCTCATGCTTAACAGTAAAACACTTGTGAGCACCCCTCCTAATATGTGTATTTATTTATAAAATATACACTTATACCACTGTATTCATGTTATATACATTATAAAATATGCCAAAAGTAAATTTGATGAAGAAAATACTTAAACATTATTTAAAGTACTTATTTAATAAAATACTTTTTGTGAGATCTATAGGATTAAATATGTTTCACTATTTTTAGAAAACATCCTGATTTAACACCTTGATACTGACATTCAGAGTCCTGGATCTATGTTTAATTTGTGACAATACTTGGCTTTATAAGGTATCGTAGCTGAAGAAGACACCTCACAATGACACACAGATCCAAATGGAAGAAGTGCATTGTTGGTTATGGTGAAGTCATGATATTAGTTTTGCACTCCCGTATACCAACCATGCAAAAGTTTTTTTCTTGGAATTGATCCATTTAAATTTCCCTGTTTCCTCATGCTGATCAGTTGTCCATGTAAAGTAATGTGAGGGTACTGCATTCTTCTGTGTTTAACACATGCATTCAAGTGCCCCTGAATTAAGTAGATTAGGAAATTCTGCTTCCAAGTCTTTTAAGTGTGCAGATTCAAGAGGCACGTCTTTCCTGTGGTGACTTGCAAAAACGTAATTTCCAGTATGTTTCATCACTGAAACAATCTCGCACATACTGTAAGCTGAGACACAGGCACATCTGTGCTTTCAGCCAGCAAACCTCTCCCACTGGTTTCTTCAAATCTTTGTCTCTTTCCATGTGTCTTCCAACAGCATTTGCTGACAAGGGAATGCCATGTTGTTCTTCATGCGTTTCAGCCATTTTTTACTGCAGAAGGAAAACCAGGTGCTTTTTACCCTTTGCTGCTAAGTCAGAAACCTTAACAGAGGCTTCTGAAAGCTTAAGTTCAGTGGGGTTTTTTTGGTTGTTTTTCCTTTTTGTTTTAATGAAGTACTATATTGAGTATAGCATGACTTGAAACCAGTGCTGAAAAAAATGTAGACATTTGTCCTTGTGTTCTGGCTTTGGAGTTTTTAAATGTCTTATTAATTATAATGGCATAATACTATCATTAGGTAATATCTCAAGTGTTTACTGAGGGTGAGGTTCACCATTAAAGTCCCTATTTCCAGGTGTAAGTACACATTTCAAATGGTCATCTTCATGGTTGCAAATTTTGCAAATGTGTCTTAAAGAGAGCTTGTACTAGAGGCAAGGAAATCAGTTAAGGCACATGGATTTTGAAACACAAGAAAAATCTGTTATAGCATCTGTGTATCTGGCTTCTGGGTCTTCAAGAATAGAGGCAATTGAATACTACTGCAACTGTAGAGGGCCCTAAACCATTTGAGCATTTTCCTGAATAGAATTTCTTGTCTTCACTTGCCTCAGGTTCTTGCACTTTAAAATATGGTATTTAATAACATGACCAACATGTCTTGTGACATCATGCAAATTTTTATGAGCAAATGGTTGTGAAATGTGGCCTTACGTCACACCAGGTAAACTTCTACATGCAGGCATTTTGAAATTACTTTGCTTAGTCGATTTGGGATTTTTTTTCCATCTGAGACTTCCGAGAAGGTGCAGCAATTCTTGCTCAGTCTGCCATATATTTCTCATTCTGCCTGAGGCTACGGTGTCTTCCCTTAAAGATACATTGCAAGTACCAGAAAAACATCTGCTATCAGGCACCACTGCTGCCTTGGTACCCATCCAGTAAGTGTATCTCTTCATGTACAGCTCAGCTTTGTGTAGTACAACTTTAGCTCCTAAGAAGCAGCAAAAGCAAGGTGGGATTGCAGATAACAGTTCTTTGGGTAAAAAGAGAAGAAGATAAAGCACAGTGTTGCTTTTTGAAAGTTGTTTACAAAACATACCTCTAAAACCAAAGGAAAAGTAGAAGTAAGGCAAAAAATAAAAAGTAAAAATGAAAAAAAGCATCCTTTTCTAAAAAAAAAATTCTTACAGCTTTGTAAAGACTGAAGATTTGCAATACTGTGGTATGCACTAAATGCTGTGTTTGTGTTGTTTTTTTCTGGACTATCTAGTAATTTCAAATTTCTTGCTTAAGGTGTGCCTTTAATTATTTACATCATACTTGTATTTACTGACTGTGAAATAGTCTTTGTCCTGTTATGATCAGATACAGACCATAGAATCATTAGGGACTTCAAAAGATTATCTAGTCCAGTCCCTTGACACAGCAGGATCACCTAGACCAAGTTGCACAGAAACATATCCAAGTGGGTTTTGAACTTCTCCAGAGAAGGAGACTCCACAACCCCCCTGGGGCAGTCTGTTCCAATGCTTCATTCAATTACAGAGGACAGCTGTCTCTTCAGACTTTCTAGGATTGGTGTGATATTTGTACCAATTATTATTTTGAATGTGTTTAATAGAGGTTTTTTTTCTTGACTTAAATTGTTCTATAAGGAGAGTCTCCAATTCAGCTTTATTTTATTTGGGACATTTTTCTTTACATTATTCTGTTAGACCCAATGTGCAAGTGACAGGTGAATCAGGCTGTTAGATATTAGTTCAGGTTAAATTTATCCTCCTTTTGGAACTGTAATTTTTAATAGAAGTAATTTGTTTTCTTTCCTCCTCTCTTTCATCTATAGATGTTTTGTATTACTTGTGCTTGTTGGAAGTTTGCCATTTGAAATTGAAGCAATTCATACTTAAGATATCACCAAGTAGATTAGCAGTAGAAAAGCTGGTTTTTTTTGATAGCATTCAGATAGTCAACTAAGCACTAGGAAAATCCTTCTTTCTAAGTAATAATGCAGTGAAAATCTAGTATAATCAGGGTTGCCTAAGAAGTATCACTGTCTTGTTAGTAGCTAGTGGAATGCAGTCTTTTGACAATATTGGCTGACAATCTTATATTTTGATCACTAACAGTTAGCTAAACAATTGCATGTATGATGGAGAACCTGCAGAAAGTAGGAGAGAGATTGATCTTTGCTTCTCTTCAGCATTTCTTGTGGTTCAGAGATATGGAATTCTTACATGAAACCAGCTTATTTTCCAGAATGCAGCTGGTGTAAAATGGGGCCAAACTGAAATAAGTGCAGAGAGGTGGTGATGGGGAAAATCTTGGTGAAGAATGTGAAGAGGTGAATCTGGGTTATTGCTAGGCATACTCTGGATGCATAATGTCTTGGGAACAATGAGATTGAAACTCAGCTGGTATGGTGCATCTTGGTGTGAGACCCATAGTCCAAAAATTCTAGGGGTTGTAACTAGGACTCTCTCTTCAGCGAAGAACTTTAGTGTTATGTGGAAGGCAAAAGTCCTGACTGATAGTTAATTGAAGAGTGGGTTTAGAGCTTAAATTTGACTATTAAAAATGTGTATTTCCAGCATTCCTTTGTTTCCTTTGAAGGCTTGTTTGCTTATTTAGGAAACAAAAGTAGGGATCAAAGATGCTATCAACAAGCATTGACCTGCGATCTAAGTGTGGTGTCAAAGGACGTGGATGGCTCCAGATTGCAGCTAATGTGGCTGCCTATGCTATGCGAGGTTACAGCACACATTCAGATAGGCACTGAAAGGCTCTTTTGGCACACAGAGGGGAAAAGCTTCCCATTTCTTTTGTGTTGGAACACCTGAACCAGTATGGTGCTCTAAAGCTTCCTATCAAGATGCTTTGTGTAAAAAAGGGTACCCTTAGGAGGGCTTTAATAATAGCTGCTTTGTCAAAGACACCTTCACTATTACGCCAATCTTTACATTACCTGTCCAACACACAGTGGACTGTGGCTACTACCTCCACTCAAGAGGGTTAAAGAGAGTGTGCTTAAGATTCTCTAGCCTAGGTATTACATTGCACATAAATGCTTCATAGAGGAATGAATTAACTAATTAAACAATTACTTGCTTTAGAGGAATCTGTTTTTTGAGCTGGAAGAAATAAGTTCAAGTTCTGTTGTGAGATTCTTTGAATAAGTCTAGAGGGTGCAGCAACCTAAAAGTACAATAAATCTTGATTTCCAATTGATTATACTGGAAGCTAGTGTTTTGTAAATGTCTGTTCTTTGCTTGTTTGGGAAAAGTCTTGTGATAGTTGTCTCCCGTAATAGAACTAAATATTTCTTGAGTATTTGAGAGAATATATGCAAAATGCTGCCCTTATCAGGGAATGGAGAGAACTCATCTTTGAAATAGTCAAATCACAAAAAATATTTTTTTTTCTCATGGGCTCTCCTTTTCATATGCACATTCTGTTCTGCTGTCATGCCTTACTAAACTGATTCCATATAGATAGAAATGTTTATTTAGTCCTGTGTAAAATAAAGTTATAGACAGGAAGAGGTTTGCACACATCTGTATTTTTAAAATGTGCGTTAATGTTGATACTTCATACATTGAACTAAGTTGCTCCATTTTCTGAGCTTCTGTTTCTTCTCGTCCCACTAAGATACCTCAAAGTATCTTAGTTTATACCTCAAAGTATCTTAGTTGCTCAAAGCAACTGCTTTGAGTCCACATAATGTTTTTAAGGTGGTGTTAATCATATAAGCTGGAAATGAATTTTTATTGTTTAGGTTTCCATGGTGACCACTGGATCCTAAAATTTAAGAAAAAAGTTTTTTACTTTCTCGGGCCTTAGGTTGCATCTAGGCCCTGTGGGTTTAAGTTATTTATGAGATGGTGAAGCTGTGCTTTTCACTGCATGTATGCGGTATCTTCTAATCTACTGAACACAAGTGTTCAATTTTATCGGCATGAGTTAAGGCCTTTGAATACCGTAGAAATGTGTGTATGGTAAATGGCTCTGAGAGAATGTGTCTGTAAAGTAAGTATGTGGATGATGTGTCGAATCAATAGAGCCTGTAGCCTTAGTAGTTGACTACTTAATAATATTTCAACACAGACATCAAAATAAATCCACCTAATTAGTGTTGATGATCAGAAAAAAACTATATATTCATTTCTTTTGAAGAATGGAAATTAACTTGGAGATCTGTTTGACCTTTTAAGGATAAATATGAAGACTCAGGAATAGATGATATTGATTTTTGAATGCTTTAACATGGTTATTATGAGTGAGAGACAAAGACTGGTCTTTGTGCTTAGGCTGCCAGAATGTCTAGACATGAATTGAAATGTGGAATAATTTTTGCAGCTTTCTCTTACACAAAATGATGATGTGTTGTACCCTATATCAATGAATTACTGGCATCCATTTTTGGCTTATGCATTCTCTGTTAGAGAAAAGTTTAAAAAGGGTTTAAAGGTTTTTAGGGTTTAATAGTTTAAAGCCAAGTTCTAGTGTCATCTGATACTTCATTCTCTTCACATACCATGTAGCCAATCTGGACTCTGGTGCCTTTGGGGCTCAAAGCTGGGTAGCCATATAGGCAGGATTGATGTGGTTATTTATGCTACGATAGAAGACTTCAACTTCAGCCACAAACAGCACAATTTGAGATCATAGGGGTGAGCTTTTTTCTTGCAATGCAGGGTGTCTCAGTGATCAGGATTTTACCCTTCTTGAGAGCATTACAGGGGTGTAATTGATCTGTCGAAGGTGAAGGCAGAGACCACAATGGACAAGAGGGAAGTAACTGTGTGTGTCACATTGAATTGAGATTCTGAGCCCAAATGTCAGGTTTAAATGTGAAAATTTAGTTTGAAAAACTGACTTTACAGGCATATTTTGACCTATGGCTGGAAATTGAAGCTTTATTAAACTTACATCCCTCTATCCCTTCTTTCACATCCTATTCGTCAGTAATCTCTCATATACTTACTGAGCATGACAGAAGTAGTAAGTCTGAGTTGTTTTATTCTGATGATTCTTCAGGAACTTTGAGCATTTGTTTTCCATATTAGTGGTAATAGTATTAAAGAATAGTTTCTTAATTTGCAAAAGTATATGTTTTCATGTTTTTGATTTTTGGTTTGGTTTGGTTTAGTTTGGTTTTTCTAGAACATGGAATACATTCAAGTAACATTATTTAAAAGACAATATTTAATACCTTTAATACATTTAATACATTATTTACAATAAAACTAAAAAACCTGACAGCTTAGGGAGCTAACTGGCTGCTACTGGTGTTTATAGTATCAATGAACAGGGATTACCCAAGATTATTATTAAAATGTGGCAACTTTTTTCTTTATTATAGTCTTGGATATCCATTGTACTGGCATAACAATCTGAAAACTGCCACTGAAAAGGCATTTATCAGTATTTTTGCCAATGCTCTACAGTGGCAAACTGAGTACTTTTCCATCATGAGTGTCTTTTGAAACCTGATGAGTAAATTGCCATCTTTTACAGTGAATGTCAGTGAACTAGACCTAATCACAGAATGGTGATTAGCTTGTTTACATACTTACTGATACTTTGTCTTGAGGGAGTCAGTAATTCAGGAAAGGTTACACCTGTTTGATCCATTTTGCCTGGGGATATAGTTCTCTTTTTGTACTCAAGAGTCATGTATCTTAAAGCCCTGTAACTTAAAGTTTATTCAGCTTCCTCTGCACTAATGGCACTTGCTCTGAATTGTAAGGAGGCTGCTTTTACTTCTGTCCTGCTCTCTATTTGTGTCTTGTTCAGGATTTTCTATGTTTTATGTTGGTCAAAATCGGAATGATTCCTTCAGTGTGTGCTTTTACAGTTCTTGCTTGTTTTGAATGGCAAAGTAGAGGAAATGGTAAGATCTCATTAACCTTGACTTGCACCTGAAGTGTAAGGAGCCCATTTTTAGTGTGCTGTAAATACTTTGTATACTTAAGGTAAAACTGGATCCACTCCCAGAACTTGAAAATAAGCTTCTTTGTATTTTGGTGGTTAGATTTTGGTTCTTATTTTGCGGACCCTCTACAGGTTTTGAGACAATTTTTTCCCCAAATTGCTGCTGTGGTAATCACTACTGAACTACTTAGTTGCAATATTGGAGTGTAAGGGTCATTCCATGGATGATCTACCTGAATAGCAAGCACTGATTTTTTCAGTACATTTCTAGAAATACTTCCTGTGTTTCTGTTTTGAAAGAGTCAATCTTTTTCTGAAATTTCAGTTTTACTAATAAAATGTGTGCCTTTAGATTTGGGTTGTACTGTTGTAAACATAATTTCTTCACTTCTGTTACTGAGGGTAGACAACTTGGCCTCTGTAAGAAGTAGTTTTTTCTTTTGGCGGGTTCACAGATGACAGGATAGACACTTGCTCTTATTTGGTTGTTCTGTAGCCACCCTTAGTAAGGAACGTTTATTTGATTTGCTTGGTGTTAATGCTAAAGACAATCCTTGGTTTTGTGTTTGGTGATAAAGTTCTCATCATAATCTTTTTATAATAAATGCTCGCTACCAAGCTGTTCCAGCATCACACAGCTACTCCATCCTTATTAAGTAATTGTCATTGCAGAATCACAGAATGGTGGGGGTTGGGAGGTACCTCTGGAAAATATCTGGTCTCTACCCCCTTCCACTGCCAAAAGCAGGACCGCCTAAGGCAGGTCACACAGAAAAGTGTCCAGGCAGGTTTTGGAAGTTTCCAAAGAGGGAGTCTCCATTGATTGTTAACACTGTTTTCTTCTCAGTTGGCTATTTTCTGTATAAAGTGAGGGATCTTATTAATGCATTGATGTGTATTGAACCTTTCACAAACTCGGCTGTCAAATCACATGAACGGGAGGGATTTAACCATGCAATGACTGTATGTGAACTAGTGAGGAGCCTAACCTTGCTGTGGAGGTAACACGTTCTGTGTGATAGTGCACACAAGGAAGTACAGTGAAGCTGGAGATGGTTAAGTTATGTGAATGGCTGTAACTTATCATCTTTGTCTCAAATATGGTGTTTGGAAGACTTTGGGTCTGTTATTCCACAGGAGAAGATGTCAGTTCAATCAGTAAGTCTTCTGTGGTCCCATAAGCTGGAGCTATGTTTAAGTGAAGCTCATCAGCAGTAAAATTGCATGCACATATTTCTCTGAAAACCCTTTTTTTTTCTGTTAAATAAAGTCACATTGGTTTGCTGTTGGTACCAGTTTGTGATAGCTGCTTATCAGAAAGTGTGAAACATTTTGTGCTAACTCTGAAGAACAGAATTTCTATTAGTGTTCTGTATTAAACACTCTGCTAAACATTTGACCAAAGCCTACTTTCAGCTTTAGATGATAAAGAATGCAGAACTCTCGACTGGTTATTGTGGTTGTGACCTATTCAGTTTTTCCAGAAATTAGTAGCATAAATTGCCTGCAGTACAATATCTTGCTTCTTGATGTACATGGTCCAGAAAAATATTTGAATAGTGTATTGACAGAAGACTCATTTGACTTGCAGTGTACCTGGCAAATTAAATTATCTTCTCAGCTTTTAAATTTAAAAGTTTTCTTATGTTGGTAATGTTAAGTTTAAATTAGCCAGACCCTGTTAGGGCAGATTATGCCTGACAGTATGACAGAGGTCTTGATCTACTGTGTGCTTTGGTATTTTGGTTGTGGGGAAATGAATAACAATGTATTTCTGGATTGAACTAGAAGCTGGAGATTCCCTCTGAAATAAGATGTT
The DNA here is from genome assembly GCA_013397515.1 of Upupa epops. Classification (NCBI taxonomy): domain Eukaryota; kingdom Metazoa; phylum Chordata; class Aves; order Bucerotiformes; family Upupidae; genus Upupa; species Upupa epops. The sequence goes on along the minus strand of VZRI01000042.1, from coordinate 104,109 downwards.
TCTCAAGATTTATGTTTTTATGAAACAAACTTGCAGCCAGCACAGACTTCCAAATGAGTCCTGAAAAGCAGTAGGAAATCTAGTTTTAGTTCTCCTTATTTACTCCTCAGCTTAGTGCAAAATGCTTACATGTTCACTTCATTGACATCAAGATAGAAATTATACGCAGAACACTAAATGTTGACTTTGACTTGTTCATGTTGTAGGAATGAGCAAAGCATGTCTTGCTGGGCTGCAGAGCTTTCCAATACCACACAGTATTGCATTTGAAATACTTGTACTTTTAATTTTTCTCTTTCCTGCAGAAAAGGCTGCTTTAAGAACCAATTTTTAAATTGGAAATTACCTTACTTTCCCTCTTGCTACTATTAATAACTGAGGGCATGACATTCCCCTGCTGCCACACCTCATTCATGGCTTTCTATTTTGGTTCAAAATATGTCTTACAATGTACTTTGACTTCCAGTTCTTAACATGCTGCAACAAATTTGGTTGTGCTCCAAAAACTAGGTATTTGAGGTCATGAACAAGTGTTATGGTTTACCCTGTGCATGGCTAAAGCATTATAAGTGAAGCAGCTGTGCTAAAATATTTTTTTTTCCTTTCTGCCTGGGAGTTAGTGTAATCAAAGATGCCACAGCATTGGTTGAAACACAATGTCCTCCTAATACTCAGTGCCAGGTGCCATTTTGTGTACTTCATGCATTGACGTGTTCTGTGTGGAATCATGAGGTGAGAAGCTGTTCATGGTGAAATGCTATTGTATGTGAAATTTGAAGAAAATAAATCTTGTGTATATAATCGCTTGACAGGACAAACTTGGACACATTTGGTGTCCAAGTTAAGAGTGGGCCATCCATTCTTGTAACATCCTAACGGTTATTCTTGTTGGCCTGTAGAGCAAACTGGTTAAGCTTACAGCAGTTCAATGTGTGCCAGCATAGTTACTCATTGATGAAGTGCTGACTTGAGTATGTTCTTTAATTGCGTGAGAATCAGGTGTAAGTAGAGTGAGTGTCTTCATCCTGGAAAATACTTGCCTCCAATACTAAACTTGAAGAAAGAGAGTGTTTTGTGTTGTTTTTTAAAATCATGATAGTGTGCTTAGAGGTGTAAGACTACCATAGTATTACCACATAGTACATTTTTAGGATGCATTTTTGTCATCTTGGGTGGTATAAAGTGATGTGAATTGTGGTGGGCTTGAATTGACATGAAAGCTGTAGCTTTTTGGGATATTGTCAGTCATTCCAATGTTGTGAGAAGGCACATTTCCAATTTCCGTGTACAAGCCAGTTGGGTAGTTATTTTTAGCAGATGTTTTTCATCAGCTTTGCTCTTTTAACTAGCCCAGACACAGAGTGATTTGGTTATTTGTTTGTTGCTAGTATTCAAGGCTAGATATTTTGGGTAAAATGCACCAGCGGTGGCAGAGATATTAAATGTGTTTTTCTCTTACTGGTTTATTACAATTTTTAAGGATGAATGTTTTTCCTAGTATGTCAAGAAAGAACTGTAACCTTTTTGATGATGCTAACATTTGTGAATGACGACATTGTTAGCTCAGGTAGGATATGCTTTTATTCTTGATGCATTTGGGGTACAGTGTGGTTTTCTTTATTTGATATGTGTTAATTTGCAGGGAATCTTTGTGAGCTGATGTTGGATGGACTGTAAGTCAGAACAGGTAACAGATGTGAAGAAGAGTTAAGACCATATTTGGTTGATTTTTAATTGTCTTTTTACCACTTCCACTTTATGTAATCCCTCCACCAAGAAATCATTGACTTCTTTTGTTTCTTTTTACTTTTTATTGCAGCTATTGTGTCTCAGTATCAATAAGCACAGAGATACTGAGAGCTGATTGCATTTAACCTTAAAATCCTGAAATAGTTTCAGGCCTTTGGTCAGACTAATTCTATCTAGAACCTGAAAAAGAAGAAATGTGTTGTTTATCCATCAAAATGTTCTCCTCTCCAGTGGGTTGATGCATCTCTAGTTCTGTAGCTGAAACTCTTGCTCTTTGCATGGTCTAAGTGTGTGAACAGTTAGAGAATGGATGCACTTCACTTTTGTAGTGTGCACTGGTTTAAGTATATTAAGGAGAGCTGAGGTCTGAGGCTGCCTTCAGAATGTACTGTCGTGCATCCTTGTTGGACCTTAGTCTTTAGTATTGTTCCTAGAATAGTTTTGTATTTAAGATCATGCTTTAGGGTAAGTTACTTTGGTTTCATCCTGGTATTCTTTCACATGGTGTGGTTCCCATATCTGGTTTGAGCGTACTCAAGCATAAAGACTTGATCATTTTAAAAAGAAAATTCTGGAAACAGCTGTTTAAGGAGGATTTTAGAAGGGGAAGCAGCAATGGAGGGATGAAATTTACAAGCTGTTTGCCATTTCCTTAGCTTTTGTACAGTAAGAAGAGAAGCAACTGTGAAAGGACAGAAGCATTCTGCAGGACCTTGCTTAGTATCAGGGGGCTGCTTCAATTCACAGAGAAATTAGCCCACTTTAATTTGATGTTCTGAACCTGTGGGTCCTGCTCATGAGATGGGGGAAGGTGACATTGCCTCACATGTCCTACTGACCCAAATGATCGACTAATGTTTTCTTCTCCCCCTTGTAGCTTACAGAGTGTGTCCTGCGCTCTTCGGCACCCTCTTCATGTGTTTGGAGTCAAATAAAGTTCATTATGAATGTGGGCTGTGTGCAACTGCCCTGCTGGTTTTGTTAGGCCACTGCTGAGGCAGAGAAAACTGGGGAAATGTCTTTCTCACAGAAACTTTAGAAATCTACCACCTGACTGGTGGGTTGGTTTGGGGGTTTTTTACAGGGAAAAGTTATCTACAGATTTTATGACTTCAGAATGAAGTTTTATACTTGCTTTAGAAAAAAACGAAACTTACACTCCATGAGAAAAAAATAATAGGAAACAGGCTGAGCAAAATAACACAGATTTGCTAGCAAAAGCACAAATACATCTGTTTCCCATCCCTTTCTAATCAAGGCAACGTAATTGCTCTTGCTTTGTTTTTCTCTGACATCAGCCACCTACTTGGTGTCTGGAATCAACATCTTGGGGATAATTCAGGGCTCACTGGTGTGAAAACAGGGGGTACATTACCACTAGAGGAGCATCTCTTGAGCTGTACAGGCTGCACTCAAGTGTACTCTGTGTCTTCATCCTGCATGTTGGCTGAGAAATACTTGTTTGCACTGTGGGATTGATGGATAAGAGCTGCTACTTCGGGGTCAAGCACCTTGAAGCCCTTACTCCTGCACTGCAAGCTCTTGTAAACAGCCCCTCCCCAGCTTTCCTGTAGGCCCTCTTCAGGTACTGGAAGGCCACCTTAAGATCTCCCCAGAGTCTCCTCCAGGCTGAACAACCCCAACTCTCTCAACCTGTCCCCATAGGAGAAGTGCTCCAGCCCTCCAGTCATCCTCATGGCCCTCCTCTGGACACATCCCAACAGTTCAATATCTTTCCTGTGTTGGGGGCTCTACAACTGGACACAGTACTCCAGATGGGATCTCACGAGAGAATAGAGGGGGAGGATCACCTCCCTTCAACCTACTGGTCACGCTTCTCTTGATGCAGCCCAGGACATGGTTGCAAGCAAATATTGCCGGGTCATGTTTAGTGGAGTATTTTTGGTCAGAGTGAGAATTGGGCCATGCTTTAGTATCAAGCAGTGCCAGATAGCATTCTTAGTAATTAATCCAGGCCATTGATGCACAGGACACACTTGGAAGGTGAGGTCCAGTGCCTATTTCATCTGAGTTGTGACCTCAAAATTTAAAGCTTAGAATGTGGGCAAAATACATGCACTTAGTTCATCTTTGATATAATTTTGTCTTGTGTTTATGAACATACTTGCTTTACAAAGGTAACTTTTGGACTTAAATTACTGAAATATTAAACATTTGGAGGTTTTTTGGTCAAATAGTAGAATTTGTTTTTAAAAAGCACTGCAGAAATTTGAATTGCCCACATAGCCTTTAGCAGAAAGCATATCATACACTCCAAGTTCTCTTTCAATGTAATTCTCTGCACTTTTTCCTTTAGCATGTGCAGTCCATGTTTACATAGATGTTTCATATTAATGCAGAACTGTTATTTTAACTTGTCACTTCTCAATGCTGTTACTTGCTGAATGAAATAAATTTGTTGTATTGTCATCCTTCTCCTAAGCCAGTTCTCTTCCATGAGATCTTAGCTTTTCAGCTTTCCAATAAAGGGTTATGGATTTTAAAGATGTAATGGAGATGAAGGCTGTTTACCAAGTGGTAGCTATGTACAGGAATCCATGAACGTTTCTTGGATGTAGAAGAATACTTATCATAAAAGTAAAAGATAGTGGGGGCAGAGCCTGGGAATTTTACAGCTGTGTATATTTTGTACCAATATTTTACAGCATAGCTTTGCTTCTACAAGTTGGACAGCCAAGCAGCTGTTCTTGTTTCATACAGCTACATTTCCACTGGCTACATTTTCCCACCTTCTAAGAGGTGTTTTGAATTGTAGCATAATTCAAAACAGAAAAATTGGAGAAGTGGTGGTGCTGCAGGTGGTACTAACTCAGCACATGGGAAGGGGCTTTGGCAGTGTCAAGTGGAAATATTAAAGAAATTATCTGCTGTGTTTGTCACCTCATTGCTGTTTTCTCGTCTTAGTTCATGATCTTGGTCCTAACTTCTGCTTGTTTACAACTGATGTTGTAAAATAGCTTTATCAAGAAACTATTGTGTGAGGAAGTTTTGAAAAGGTCAAAAGTCACTATATTCTTTTTAATGAAATAGCATAGAATGTGACGTGTGAAAAAATTAGGCTGTTTGTATTACAGATGGGTTATTTAGGTGGTTCTTTCTCAACTGTCTAATGCATAGACCTGGTGTTAATGGAACAGATCACTTGTCACTCAGAGTACAGCAGTGAAATGCCTTTAATACTTCAGAAAAGTGGTCTGCAATTATCATCTTTTTCTATTATTATTTTTGCAGCATAGTAATTTGCTTGAGGAAGTATTAGTGGCAATTATGAAATGGTCAGAGGAAACGAGACTAAAACCTTTTAAGTCTTATTGTGTAATCAGAATAATATGAAAAAAACAGGTGACAGTGCAACTTTGGTCCAACAGATCTGTGTTAATTAGGTTTGGGGCCCCAGAATGGCACACAGTACTCTAGAAAGGGTCTCATGACAGTTAAGTTATGGAGAGCCACCTCTTTGATCTGCTGATCATGCATCTTGAATCACAGCACCAGATTTGGCAGGCTTTCTGATCTACAAGATGGTGCAATGTGACAGTCAGGTAGACTAGAAGTATTAGTTATATGCTTCTAGGTTGTGCTTCTGTGGTGTATTAAGTGTTTGAAGGTGGAAAATGGCTCATATATTAGCTCTTCAGTTTTGACAGCTCCTTGACAAATGCCTATCTTGTAAGTATAAAGTCACTAAAAGTTGAAGACCCTCATGCTGTTGCAATTCAGATTGCCTCCTTGTCAAGTGTGTGGGGTTGGTCTTTTTTCTGTTAGAAACTTGTAAACAAAGCCACTATTAACTCCAACTGAATGGCAGCTAAATAGAGTAGGCTGCAATATCTATGGCCTTTATTAAGAGTAGAGGCTTAAATGAGAATTGGGAGGACAAAGCCAGCAAATTCCAGAGCACTGTAGCTACCAAAAATTCCTGGGGTTCTTGTAAGGCAGGCTGTTTGTTTCCTTGTGTTGATGAAGACGTGTTGTTATTTAACTGTACCAGGCACTACAAACTTTTATGTTCATACGGAGCTTTGACATTTGTAGCATCTGTGCAACCAGAATGTTTTTGCCCCAAAGCTTTTTTGTGTTTGCCCTAAGCTCACGTATTCGGTTCTCCACTAGTGAAAGTTTGTTGTCTGACATAAGGAGAGGACAATTTCTACTTTAGATTGTTGTAATTAAGAAACAACCACAGTCAAAGGTTTTTTTAGTGCTTGGCAGTAGTCTGAAATACTTAAAGGAAGACTCTCAATCTCTTCTTTACTTAGTCGTTGTGTTGCAAGGAAGGCCATTGCTTACATGTACAGTACACGAAGTGCATCTTTCAGGTGTCAACATGCCCTCTGTGAAAGTGCAGGAAATGATAGAGTAGCAAGGTGCAATTATGCTGTCACAGCAGCATCTCTCTCTTGGGACAAGGCTAATTTTAAGGTAATTTAGGGTTATCAGATTTTGAAGTACTAACAACCATCAGCTATCTTTTTCTTTATTGATGAAAACAACAACAGATCAGAATATTTGTATAAATACAAATATACCTTGCCGAACTGCATCTAAATGAGGTAATTTTTGTGTTACTTATCTGTGCTTCACTAAGATGAATCTAATTATTTTTGAGTGACTGGCTAATCAGTATTCTTTACCTTGTTGGTGTTTCGTGCTCTCAGTAGTCACTTGAAGGCTGAGTATGTACCATGGTTTTTCCTCAATGTTGTCAGGATGTTGATGCTCCTGTTTGTCATTAGAGAATTTGACTAGTCTTTCAGTACTATTTGCAACTTGCTGCTAATATCTAGATGCTGGAGGACTACAAGTCCTTACTGTTTCCTATCTGTGGTGGGCAGTACATACACAGGAGGAGGCAGCTCTGAGTGTTTGTGGTGGAATTTTGTAGTGCAGTGCTACAATTTGTATCTTTAAAAATACAGATATCTTATTTTAGGAACAGCCAATCTTGTAAGAATTCTGCAAGAGTGCAGTGAGTTCACCCAACACTACATCAGTGCTGGCAGTGCTGTGGTCCCTGAAGTTTTCATCTTCAGTTGCAGTAGCGAGACATCAATGTCCAATGTGGTTTTTGGTGCTCTGAGGCACTATTTTGCCAGTATCCCTGACAGTTTAGCAGTATCCACTTGGATTAAAGATAGTGACAAACTAAGATGGCATTTCAGAATGCTACTCTTAGCATTTTAAATAGGAATTGGCCAGATTTACAATCTGGATGTTAAAGTAAAGTTCCTACAGTTACTGTCTTCTGTGGTGATGGAAATGACAATGTTCCCTGTGACCTTTTTTTTTTGGGGGGGTGCGTGGAATGAGGAAAGAGAGAGTAACTCCAGGGTTGGACTGGAAAATCTTTGGAGCGTTGAACACTTAAGAAGGTTTTTAAAGTGAGTTGTGCCTACTACTGTTGGTCTAAGCAAATAGCCTGCAAGGCAGATGTACAGGTTTGATTACTGGCAGTCTAGAAGATTCTGTAGCAGTAGAATAGCAGTAATTTATGCTGTTAGCTGTCAAATGTGTTAGGGAAAAGAACCGTAATTACTTCATCACATAGCATTTTATTTTTAAGTAAATGTGTGACCATGAATTCCAGTTGTGAAAGATGACAGAAATATACTTCTTGTGCCTAACATGACTTTGTTCTTTTTGCTATAGAGACATTAGTTTGTTTTTTGCTTTGCTGAAAGGGCTACCTGAGTGGCATATTCTGTTAAGTTCCTTAAGAAATTACACTGAAAATTTTACCTGACTTTGTGTGCCAGCCTGAAAGGCAACTTCAAGGTCAAACCAAGTGTAGAAATGTGGCTTAGTGTGAACCAGTTTTGGAGATGAATGAACATGTGAACTGCTGGGACTGAGCGAGGCAGGGAGAAGCATGGCTAGGATGGTTAGGTTTTTTTCTCTGTGGCTGAACAAAGGGTGAACACTGCTAACTGCTGCTCTGACATTTCTTAGTAACCTTTGTCTGCACCAGAAACATACTGTGAATAAAAGCATGGTGAATAGAAGATAGTCTCTACAATGCCTTTGGCTGTTCAGGGGGAGTTTACTAGTAGCTGAGCTGCTCAAAGGAGGTGATAGCATGTATAGGGTAGACTATGATTGGGTTGGCTTAACTTTTAACATTCCTTAAAGAACAAGCTTCCTGTCAAGCTACTTTATGTGGGGATCTGGGCATTCTAGACTGTCTTAGACTGTGCCCCGTGTCACACAGTTCTTTGCCTTCTAGCAGAACAGAGATACTGACAGTTTCCCTTTTGGGGCACTAGGATGGTAGACTTTTGTAGTGCCAAAAATGTCTTCAAAGCATATAATGGGTTCTTTAGTTTCTGTTGCGAGGAATAAGTGACAGTGCTTCTAGAAGAGAGGTGCTTCTGCTGATCTAAACAATGCACAGAAGGTTTTAGAGCACTTGATCAGTTTTTGCATAAGGTGAGTATACACACGAGGGATGATCCAGTCGTTCTCAACCATTTAAATCATCATAAAGATGCAAAATGCACAAAGAAATAATATTAAATGTCAAATCAGTGAACTGTAAGTTGATGTCTGGTTAGTGTTACTCAAGTAGACAAGTCACATGCAGTTTTCGGTTACAATTGCACATATGTCTTTGGTAAGAGAGTCATTCTTTTAGGATTAATTTAGACTTTTTTTTTGCTACCCCATGTTTCAAAACAGTGCAACAGAGGTTAGTAAAAGAAGATATAATAGGTCTGCTGGTTTCAGACAGCAACATCATGGTTCCAGTAAGAATTAAAGATAAGATAGTTAGCTAAGAATAGTTTACAGTGTAGATTTATTTTAAATCCCCAGTATTTTTTCTGGTATGCCTTCAGTATTTTTAGGTATAATTATCTTTTACCTCCGAGATGAAATATAAAGTCATCTGTCCATAGCGATGAAGTATCTCTTTCTGCTGAGCCTTGAGACTGATGAAAAATTTTACACCTCTTTTTAATTAAAGGCAAAATCTAATGTCACTGTTTTTTAATAAGCTTTGTACTAGTAGTTGAATAATAGTGGGCTTTGATATCGCTCTGCACTGGAGGAAAGCAGGCAGGCACTGATGCTGTGAATAACTGATGCCTTTTATAATGTCCTGCTCTAATACTTAGGGGAGCAACAACCATAATGTTGGCAGCTGTAGTTTGAAGACCAACAAATGACTTCACTGCTTAAGGTTAATTTTTTTAGTGTTTTTTTTTTGTGAAAACATCACCGCTTTTACAATAATCCTTGGAATCTCAAACAGCAAAGTGAGGGGGCCTGTTAATTGCTGAGTCTGTGAGTGAATCCAGTCAGGAGTAAAAGGTACACTGTGTGTCTTGTATATCTACACACATATATGTGATTGCATGTGCATTCACATCACCAGATAACAACTTCAGCAGTTTCTGAGTTCTATTCAAACTATATAAGTAGTATTCTTAAACTTTGTGAGCACACTGAAAGTTCCAAAGGCAAGTATTAAAACAAGGAAAGTTATTTGTTAGACACATGTAATCTGAATTTCAATTGTGTGAAAGGGAGATGAGCTCCAGGAAGAAGTGCTTTGGTTGTGGATGGTACATTTCTCCTCAACACCTTGACACCAGTATTCTAACATTCACGTTGACTGAAAACCTTTGTTTTGATTGTAATATTTACACCTTTACTGGCTTTAGTGTAACCTTTTTTGCTAAGGTTCCTGTGTGAAGTGTTATCCCAGAGATTTCTATGTTGAATGGATGTGATTTTTTTTTTTTTTTTTTTATCATCAACTCACTGTACAGAGGCAAAAATATGAAAATGCTTCAGTCAACATGTGGTTCAACTGTTGTAAGCAGTGTTCAAATGTGCAAACTGTTTTTCTTTTGAAAGAATCTGATGTTTTCATCGGTTATCCCGCTTTGACAATTATTTTCTTGATCAGATTACAAGCACTGTGACATCTTACCCCTTATTTATAAATTACTATTTCCTATGCTGTGTCACTCTGATCTTAAAACTCTGGCTTTTCTTCCTACTGGGTTGTGAAGTCAGGAAAGTTGGATTGATCCAGCTGCCTCACTGTTCATTTTGCAGATAATTCTCTTCAAAACCAAACCATTCTATGAGATAATTCATGTTGGTCTTAAGTTGAAATAATGGGCTAAAGCGCTTACATTTTAAATGCATAAGCAGAGTTTGAGTTGCACCTGATATGCTATTCATTATAGGTAGGACTAATCCCATCACTATTTGCACAGCGGTACCAAAGCGTCTTTGACTGCTGTTCAGACTGAATTCTAGGAACTTTGCCAGTATCTTGAGCTTTAACTTCTTTAAAAAGCTGCCTACAGCCTCAGGTTATGTATCTGTGTGCTGCTGACAAGCATAGTTTGTTCCAAGTGCACTAGCTGGATGTTACAACTACAAAAATGTGCAACTTCTGGTTTCATATTTTTGTGCTGACTATCCTTGTAACAGTGCATTAAAATGGACATAGAGGTCAAAGATGATTCTAAAGGTTCTTTTAGTGAGGCATATTGAAACTGAGAACTGCTCAGTGTTGCTGTAATAGATTGCATTGTAAGATGCAAAGCCAGTTTATACAGTAGTTTCTTCTATAGGAACTAAAATACCACGAGTTTTATAAAGTCATGTCAAGTTCTATTTGAGGAAATTTAAAGCTTGTAAGAAATTGTGCAGCCTGCTGTAAAGCTAAACTGGTGTTCCTTTGCCTTTTGTGGCAGCAGGGAAAGAGCACTGAACAGAACTTGAGATATTTATCCTGAGGTTAAAGTTAAGGCTATGTTCTTATTTTATTGTAAAAAATATAAAAGATCTGTTAAACCAGGTATCAAATAACTAAACTCTATGTACACTGCTTCACATTCTCTGAACCTCTTGGCAATCAGGCCACCTGACTTACCAGTCATGTTCTTCATTATGATACACCAGAAAATTCTCCAGATGCTGTTCTTAGTTCTGCTAGGTGTTCTGTATTTTCAGCTGCTGTATCTTTAATTTTATTTGAATTTCACTTTCTCCTTTTATCTTAACATGTGCCACTAGAGTATTTTACATATGATCTCAAATCTTTTAATTCTTGTGTCTTACGTGAGGTAGTTCCTGGCTACTTGTGCTACATGGAGCTTCAGCTTATGTGTATTGCAACATATTTTGTTAGAGGAAGAGGCAGATGCCACAGGGATCTGAAGGAATTTAGAATTACTTGGAGAAGAAAGTGTTTGAACTAAGGCTTTATGCCTGTAGAAAACCACATTTGCTAGACATACTTCTCAAAATCAACTTTTTTCATCAGTGTCAAGAGCTTTTACTTCAAAGGTGAGGGCACTTTGCAAATTCTTGATGTGACATTTTTTGTGTTCCTCTTCTAGACCAGCTGGAAAACTTACATATATCCCAAGGCAGCCGTAGAGTTCTGCTTGTATCCCAGCTTGTCCCTGCTTTCTCCTCACCAAAATTCATCTTGCACCACTTGAGTTCAGTTGCTGAGGTCCTTGACTTCTCATGGCAGCCACAATGAGGAACACTTGGGGTTTGGTTTGTGTGGTGCTGTTTTATTTTGGTTTTGACTGAAGGTGGAGGGGGGGGGGGTTAAGTTGTTGACTTTCTTCATTGCTTTGTCCTTGCTTCATTTTTCTGTTCTAGTCTGGGCTTCTGACACTTCTTGTGGCAGTGTCCAGACTGTTTATTCTGTTTATCTGATGTCTTTCTAGGCACTTTTGTTTAAACTGTTGGTGGGCTTGCTAATGGTTCATTAAATGACTCACTGGCTTCTGCTTTGAATGAAGAGTAGTTCAAGTGGTTTACATTTATATTTTCTCCTATAAATTTTCATGCTTCTCAGATGTAGCTTGCAGAGAAGACTTTTCTGAGGAGTAAAGAAGTGTGTGTTTATTTAACTTAAACTGAGGTTATCTCTCAACTGGTTTTCTAAATTTTTTTTTCTTGTATATGCTTTACATATTCAAATAGATAATAAGTAATTCTGGCAGGTTGATTTCAGGATGTGCCAGAAGCTGTTTTCCTCATAAATGAGAAGGTATCTTTTGAAAATGTGCAAAGAAATACTGACCTCCAAGATTGCTGATTCAACACAGTTAAATAAATGAACAAGACACATTTTATGTGGGATGGGGAGATAGAAGGAAAGCAGAAACATTTTCATGTCAGTGAAATAATACAAAACAAAGGTATCATTATTCTGATATTAGACAATATAATAGTCTAATATATTAGGCTGTATTATAAAGAAAAATGCTTTTATTTTCAAGTCCAGCTTTAAGGGCACTTTAACTTAATCTGCCTCTTCAGTAACAGTAAAATCAAATGGGAAGTTTGTTTGCTATTTAAGTGCATGAACCAGAGCCACCAGGCATTCTGGAGCTGTACCATTTGGAGTAGTACCAAATTATTATTCGTGTTGAATAATGGAAAATTTGTTTATATATTGCTACTGTATCCTGACAACAACGTAGTTCTTTTCCTGGAATCTGAGTTGTTCAGGTTCCAGAAGTGCAGCAAAATGGGAGGTAATCTGCAACTACTTCTGAGACTCAGAATGTCATTGGCTGTGAAAATAGAATTGGTTGAAAGGAATTACAGGCATCTATGATTTGTAGGGCCTTTTCATCAAGGGTCCTTTAAAGATCTTACTTACATAATACTTGGGACCAGAGTTAAAGTTGTGCTTTCATCACTTTGAGTGTTCAGTATTATATAAATAATCTTTTGTCTGAAATTATGTAAGATAAGCTGCTAGTGGAGTTTAATACTCAGAACTTCAAAGATTTTTTCAATAAATGGGGGTGGAATCGGGGTGTTTATGCATGTTCCTTTTTAGCCTTATAGAGAAAAAATTGTGTGTTGTGTGCAAGAGCTCTGTAGTAGGAACCATTTTACCCCTTTGTCACCTGCAGATTTGACTGCTGTCCAAGAACTGCATAGCTTCTTATCCCTCTGCAAGATCAATGACTTGTTGAAGAAGGCAAAAGCTGTGGAAACTAGCTCTGCACTATAGGGTTTTTTCCATATTTCCACAACTGTTCCTTTGATGGGTGGTAATTTCATAACCAGCTACTGTGATCAGATTCTTAGAAAATCCTGAAGAACTTTTTTTGAGAACTTGAAACCTAGAACAGGGTCTGCATTGTAGCTACAGACATCATAGGTCATAAAAAAATGCATTCCCTGCATTAAACAAACTGCTTTGCTTTTGTAAGGGTTTTGCAAGAAACCTCAGTGAAACCTGAAGCATAGATTGCTTTTGTATACTTCTGCTCTTCAGTTTTGTTTTTCAGCCAAGCATGTAAAGATGCCACTTCCTCAGAAATCCTGGACACAGTTTTAATAAGCAATTACACAAAATAAAGACAACTTCCTGTTAAGTATTTATGTGTGGGGGTGTTTGAGGTTTTTTATTTTAATTGTTCTGCTTTGACTATATTATTAGATATTCCCCGTTTTAAACAATATTATAAAATACCAGCCTGAATTTTAATTGCATGTGTGGTCTTGAAAGGGACTATAGTTCTAGAAGATGTTTTCATGGCAAGGGTGTATATTGGTGTCCTCTTCTTTTAAATCTGTGATACTATTACTATATTTTCACTGACAGAGTATCAGAAACAAAATTTCTTGCCCTTACTTCTATTTGGGAACTAGCAAAAAATACGAAGAGTGACCAGAAGAGTATAATAACTTTGGTTTACTAGGTAAAAGTAAAAAAGTGATACAGAGTGGAGTGTGGGACAGGAAAATCTGAGAGAAATAAGCAACAAAGGGAGTGGTTAGCAGATCAAGGCTGGTTCTTGTTCCCCTGTACTCTGCACTTGTGAGACCACATCTGGAGTATTGTGTCCAGTTCTGGGCCCCTCAGTTCAAGAAGGACACAGAACTGTTTGAGGGTGTGCAGCGTAGACCAACAAAGATGATGCAGGAAGTAGAGCATCTCCCTTATGAAGAAAGGCTGAGGAAGCTGGGTCTCTAGCTTGGAGAAGAGGCTGAGGGGTGACCTCATTAATGTCTATGAATATGTAAGTGATGGGTGTCAGGAGGATGGAGCCAGGCTCCTCTCAAGGTCATATGGGGATAGGACAAGGGGCAATGGGTGCAAGCTGGAACAGAGGAAGTTCCATATAAATATCAGAAGGACCTTCTTCAGAGGGTAACTGAGGATAACTGAGCATTGGAACAGGCTGCCCAGGGGGGTTGTGGAGTCTCCTTCTCTGGAGACATTCAAGACCGGCCTGGATGTGTTGCTGTGTGACTTGGTCTAGGTGGTCCTGCTGTGTCAGGGGTATTGGACTAGATATTGCGAGGTCCCTTCCGATCCCCAGTGATTCTATAATTCTATGATTATGCTTTGTGAGAAGATCACTACTGTAATGTGAATTTCTCTGGAAGGTATCCTACAGTACAGAACACAATAAAAAACTTGATACCTGTAAAGGCTGTTTCATAGACAGCCTGTTGCCTTCAGGAACTAATTGATTCATCTTAGTGTTTAAATTGTTATCTTGTAATTGTCAAAATGCGGAAGACTAGTCACACTAGGCTCTAGGCTGGTATTGGAGCTAATACAAACTGCACTGTAGTTTAGAAGGGAACATTTCTGGTTTTGCAGCCTGAATGACCTGACTTGGCATTTTGTCTGCTTGCTGCGCAAAGGCTTCTTGGGGAATCATCATTTAATGTCTGGTGTCCTTACCATAACCACTCTAATTTGATTTTATTTTTTTTATTTTCTTTTTTCAAATCTCGTAACCTTTTTTGTATGCTCAGAGGCCTAGTCATGTTGTTACTTAGATTTGATAGTAATTATAGGGGCCACACATGACGTGTTGGTTAGTTTTTCTGTTGGGAACTAAACCTAGCTAAGATTTAGTTAATATTGCTGACATTCATGTAGCTACATGTAAGGAGATATATTTCTATCCACTGCATCAAAATTAAGTTGGTTCATCCTAGAATCTGAGCTCTGAGCATAAGTAAGTTATTTGCTTGAACTGAACTTGAACTGGACAGGAGTTCTGATAGGGCAGCAAAAGCTGTAGCTCTGTGTAGGATTGACTTGCATACGGCAATTTTTTTGACAGCCACAAATTGTGCTTTGCTAGTTGTTTGGCGTTCTGTGCCTGAGCTGATGTTCTTAAGCTTCTTAACACCAAACATGGATGCCACCATGTTTTCAGAAGAACTATCATGAAATAAGAATTGCTGCCAAATTATTTCCTGTGTTTTCCCTTTCAGCCTGCTGATTTCTATTCTTTGGCCTTCAGATTACATACTCATTAGTGGTTGGATGTTCATTACTGGTTCTTACACAGGCTGTAAGGTTTCTTTGGAAAGGGCAGTGTTGTGACTCTCTATAGTCAGATCCTGCAGGCAGATAGAACAATCTCAAATCAAGTAGTTGTGTTAGGCTGTGTAGGATTTCTTAGGCACATAAAGGGAATGCTCAGTTGTGGTCCTCTTCCTTTTGTGGTTTGTGTAGATTGTTGCTCCTTCAAGGGTATGAGATTGGAAACAGCAGGGGGCTGGAAACTATAGGCCAATCAGCCTCACCTCTGTGCCTGGCAAGATCATGGAGTAGATACACCTAAAGGCCCTGCAGAGGCCTATGGATAATGAAGAGGTGATTGCTAACTAACATGGCTTCATCAGAGGCAAAACATGCCTAATTAATTTGATGGCCTTTTGTGATGGTGTTACAGCACAAGTGGACAAGGGAAGAACAACTGACATCATCTACCTAGACTTGGGTAAAGTGTTTGTGACGCACATCTGGGTCACCAAACTAGAAAAATATGGACTTGATGAATGGACCGCTTGCTGGATGGTCACACTCAAAGACTTGTGCTCAGTGGCTCAAAGCCCAAATGGAGAGCAGTGTCAAGTGGTGTCCCTCAAGGATCTGTACTGGGACCAGTGCTGTTTAACATCTTTGTTGGTGATATGCACAGTGGCATTTAGTGCACCCTCAGCAAGTTTGCCAATGCACCAAGCTCTGTGGTGTGGTGGGCACACTGGAGGGAAGGGATGCCAGAAGGACCTGGATAGGCTTGAGAGGTGGCCCAGTGCCAACCCCATGAATTTCAACAAGGCCAAGTGCAAGGTCCTGCACCTAGGTAGAGGCAATATTCCAGGCACAAAGCCAGGCTGAGTGGTGAACAAATTGAGAGCAGCCTTGAGGAGAAGGACTTGGGAGTGTTGATTGATGAAAATCTCAACATGAGCTGGCAATGTTCGCTTGCAGCCCAGAAAGCCAGCCACATCCTGGGCTGCATCAAGAGAAGCGTTCAATAGGTTGAAGGAGGTGATTCTTTTTGCCCACATTCTAAGCTTTAAACTTTGAGGTCACAATTCAGATGAAATAGGCACTGGACCTCACCTTCCAAGTGTGTCCTGTGCATCAATGGCCTGGATTAATTACTAAGAATGCTATCTGGCACTGCTTGATACTAAAGCATGGCCCAGTTCTCGCTCTGACCAAAAATACTCCACTAAACATGACCCGGCAATATTTGCTTGCAACCATGTCCTGGGCTGCATCAAGGGAAGCGTGACCAGTAGGTTGAAGGGAGGTGATCCTCCCCCTCTATTCTCTCGTGAGACCCCATCTGGAGTACTGTGTCCAGTTGTAGAGCCCTCAACACAGGAAAGATACTGAACTGTTGGGATGTGTCCAGAGGAGGGCCATGAGGATGACTGGAGGGCTGGAGCACTTCTCCTATGGGGACAGGTTGAGAGAGTTGGTGTTGTTCAGCCTGGAGGAGACTCTGGGGAGATCTTATGGTGGCCTTCCAGTACCTGAAGAGGGCCTACAGGAAAGCTGGGGAGGGGCTGTTTATGAGGGCTTGTAGTGGTGGAACATGGGGTAATGGCTTCAATGTAGAAGAGGGTAGGTTCAGACTAGTAGTTAGAAGGAAGTTCTTCACGATGAGGGTGGTAAAATACTGGAATAGGTTGCCCAGGGTGTTGTGGATCCCCCTCCCTGGAAGTGTTCAAGGCTAGATTGGATGGGCCCTTGAGCAACATGGTCTAGTGACGGATGTCCCTGCTCATGGCAAGGGGCTTGGAACTAGATGATCTTTAAGGTCCATTCCAACCTGAACCAATCTATGAATCTATGCTGTTGTCTGGGAGCTGTTGAGAACATGGTCCCTATTAACTGTGGTTATAGGAAGAAATTCCTCACACTGAGGGTGCTGAGGTGCTGGAACAGGTTGCCCAGGGAGGCTGTGGCTGCCCCCTCCCTGAAAGTGTTCTAGGTCAAATTGAATGAGGCTCTGTGCAATCTGGTCTCAGTGAGAGATGTCCCTGCCTATGGCAGGGGGTGAAACTAGATAATCTCTAAGATCTCTTCCAACCTAAGCCATTCGTGATTTCAACCTGACCCTTCTCCACTAGTAAGGAAAGCACTTAAGTCTGTGGAATTGAGGAATCCTTACAAGTACATTTGAGAGGTAAAACCTGTGACAAACAAGCTGTCTGTGTTCTCCCATGTAATGCCTAAATTTTCTATTTCTCTGTGGCTTACCCAAGTTCTTTGTATTAGGAATTTCATTAGGACTTGTGTGCTTTACCCTTGGCATTTCCCATAAACATATGCATTGCTTTTTAGATTTAAATAGTAGTGCAATCTGAGAGCTGTAGTGCAGCAGCTAAATATATCCTTATGGCATTGCCAAGAAGTCCTGTATTCAGTAATCAATTTGTGCAAATAAGAAGTAAACAGTTGTTTTTCATATGGTAGTGTAATTGAATTTTAATTTATTAGTATGCTCTGATGAGATATGGCTAGTTGTTGTTATAATAAGGTTAATGTACAGTAAATCAATTTATGCTAAATGGTAATGTTTAGATTGTGGGGCTATGCAAATGCATAAATAATAAGGTGTCAGAGTTGAAGTAGTTTGAGGTGACTGTCACATTTTTCATGTAATGCTGCTAGACATGCAAGATAAATAAAAAACATTCCCTTTGACAAAAATGACATTGAAGCTTCCATAGTATAATGTGCTAATTGAATGTTAATGGAAAAATGCATGGTCATCGCAGATTTATGTGTAATTTTTGTGTCAAATATTACATGCCAATTAAGCAGTTCAATTTTGTCTAGTCATAAGAAATGTGGAATGGTGGAAAAGTAATATCTTAAGGAAGCTTGAGTGGTTGCAGTTTCATTTCATACAGAAATGTTGATATGAAAGAATCACTGGTGGGGTTTTTTCTGTTTGTTCTGTTTTGTCTCTTTTCATTATGCTGCCAACTGTGTCAGTGCTGCCCTGATGGTGTTCTACCTTTCTCCTATCTACTTAGCTAGGCTATCATTTAGATGATAAGAAAGGATGCCCCAAAATTGATGCATCAGATGCTAGTGCTAAAAATAAAAATCTGCCTTTCTCCTGTTCAAGAGTTCCATTCAAGAATTCTATTCTAAGAGTTCCATTCTACAAGAGTCTGCTGTTGAGACCTGAGTTGCCTTGTTTTGTGACACAACAGTTCCTGCAATGCTCAATGGTGCCTCAAAGGTGAAGCTAAAACAATGGGGCCTTTTGATCCTGGACTTGGAAGTACAAAAACTTCGTAGTGTATAAAGGAGTTGTTTTTTTAGTTTTTAACACTACAAGGGAGGGTTTAAGTAGCAACTGGGTTTTGGATTCTTCAGCTGAAGAAGTGGCTCACTGTAGTGGTAAGAAAACAAGCACAGACATTATTAAATGTACTGAGGGTTCTTTAGGAGTAACCAGCTTGTCCTTTCCTCAAACACATGATGTTCAATCTGCAGCTAGGCAAATCAAACCGTGCTAGAGTCAGAAGTGATTAATCTGTCTTAGACAATACACCGTTCAGTTTACCTGCTTTGCAGATCTGAAAATGTATGCTAACAAAGCACACATAGCATATTAACAGGTATAAAGGGTATTAATATTTGATTAGGGCATGCCAGCATGGGTATTTTTTACCCCAAATATAAAAATATTGTTTGCCGAGAAATATTTGTGCCTAAGTTGAAATTGCAGCTAACAGGGGGTGGAGTTCTGCTGCTGCTGCCTTACATTCTGTGAGCAGAGCTGAATCAGATTTTGTCTTTTACTTCATGCTCTCACCATGCACATGGAGTACCACACCTGACATGGGGGTGTTGAGACTAAAACTGTTAAGTGTGGAACACTTTCTGATTCAAAATACCCTGAGGATTTTTTTGGAAATGTTTTTGTAAGAAAAATAATTTTCTTTTTTTAAGAAAAGAAACAAAGCACTGCTCCTCCCAAGAAAACTCCCCACTAGCGTCACAAAGCCCCTTGCAAAAGCTTTTTTCAGTGGAAAATGTTTTAGGTCAGTCTAACATCATAGATTCCTGAGAAATAATATGGGAAATGTATCAGGATGCCAGATAGTTCAGTGAAAGAAACTACATTTTCTGCTGCACAGTAAGTAATTATCTTGCAATTGATACTTTGATTTTTAAAATGTAGGGTTGTTTTGTAAATTCACTACTAATTGAAGAACACTGACTTAACTATTGTCTCCAAATCTTGGGTTTAGTTGCAGGGATTCTAGAGCAACGGTGTTGTGAATATTGTTAAAACTTGCAGGTTGTGTGGGAGGAAAAATTCCTTGGGACATTGAACTGTTTTGCAAACTCTCTCACTACTGGAAGTTCTTTGTTGCTGCAATATTCAATTTGGAGCAAGGAAACTTGGAAAATTTCAATTTTAGAGTTAATAACCACAAAAACGTGGATTTTATTCTCTGGGCTACATTCAAGTTGTGTTTTAGCTTGTATCACCCCACAGCAGTGTAGCAGATGAAAGTCACTGTTGGAATTTGACCACATGGCTGAAATGTGCTTTGGTTGTTAACTGTGTCTTCTCCTTCTCACACTGTATTGCTGTGCACACCACCTCCTGTGAAATAAAGTTCTGGAATGATAATATATGTTATGGAGGGGCTTTGATAACCGCAAAGGAGAACATGGAGGCAGAAGGTAACTTTTTTGGTGGTGTCTCATTTGCTGTCACTGCTCAGCCTTATTCTAAAAGAAATAGTTTACTTGGCTACAAATGTTGTGTTGTCTTTAAAGGGTAGTTTAGGACCAGGGCATCTCTGCTGTAATTGTCAGCACTTCTACAGGCTAACACCTTACTAATTGTGATCCTCAGAAGAGTGAATGCATTCACGAAAATAAAAATAGACCACATGAAAATGGTCGGTCTTGGACCAGTGACGAAACTGAAAGTGCTTGTAAATTCCAGTGAGGAGTGAGAGAGGGACCTTGCATAAAATTCTGAGACTTGATTGTTTAATGGTGTGTGGAATTGGGAAGCTATGGTGGAGCAGTTGCTGCTGGAAATGGAAGTTAGAGGGGAAAAAGGTCTCCTTTGCAGCTTGAAGAGTAAAGCATCTGGGAAACTGGGCTCAGGCTCAGAGACAGTATAGAAGTCTCTAGGAGTATAATAAACCTTTCTCATGTCCTTGAAGAAAGGCACTGCTTTTTTTGAGTACAATTGGCTTCTTGTAGTGCCAGGAATCTGGGGTTTTTTGCCGCTGTCCTTTTTCTGCATGTCACTGTATCACCAGCATTACTTCCTTTCATCTCTGAAATTTCAAAGATCTCTTATTGTCCCAGAATTGTAATGGCTGGGCAGGTTAGCATGACTAAGTGTCCCTTTGTTCTCTGAAGCCTGATTTGTATGACAGATTCTAGCAGTGAGTGACATGTCAGTTCAGCTGAACAAGGCAAGAAGTTCTTCAGGCGTGTTTCCCTGCAGATACAGTGGTTAATTTTATACATTTTGAGCTATCTTCATATTGTTGTAAGCGGAATCCATATTTGTACAGAGGCATTTCTTTTAAACTTTTCAGTTTATCAGTATCATTTGACAAATGTCATCTTTTTCGTTTGCTGAATGTTGTCTCTGCTGATGGGGGCGCAAACACATTAGGATTGTAAAGATTATATGCATTGTACTTATGTCAAGGGAAGACCATTGAAGAAAAAAGTTAGAGCTTCATTTTTTGTTGCTTGTCTTCCATCCTTTTTTTACTGCTTTCCCAGTGACTAGAACTTTGATATCGTAATTTAATGAGTTCTATCATTTCAGGTATGTGTATCCTTTGTATAGATGATGTAGAAGTTCAGAGAGACAGGCTGTATGTCATAGGGCTTGTTACTTGCTTTTCCAACTATCTGAGTCTGTGATAAAATCTGTTCTGCTGCTTAGATTCCATATGCTTTCTTTTCTGGATCCATGTCCTAAGGTGTTTTCCAATCAGAGGAAACTACTCTACATTTTTCCCATTTATGTGCAGCTGTAAAGACATACAGAGGGTGGGAATTGGTCAGTCTTTTCTGGATTGCACTGGGGAACTTCTAGGCCATTTTGAAGGCTTCTTTACACTTCAAGGTGCTGTATCCTTGGTCCTTTATGTGAGGTGGACAGACACACCCTCTCCCACCCCTAGCAGTTCAGAAATGTTCCAGAAGAACTGGATGTCCTTGAAGTGGTTGTTTTCCATTGGTGAAACTTTGTCCTCTGTCTGTTGTGTGTTTCTTTAAGTTTACGCTGAAGCCATGCTGCATTTAATTTAATCTTGGAGTCATACTTTCAACTATAAGAATTCATGTTTCATCTTCAATGCCTGCAGAGTGACATGTCCCCTCTTGGTTTCTCACTGAGAAGATAGTTGCCCCTCCTAAGTGTTTGCCAGTTGCAAATTCAGGGCAACATGCCAAATGGTAAATCTGTCCAGCCACAAGTGTGGTTCTTCCCTGTGCACCTCCCCCTGCAAGTCCAGAAAGAGGGTTTGGCTTGCTTGTTCTTAGCTAGAATTACTTCCAAAAGCTTGTTGTCCATCTGTTCATACAGCTAAGTGCTGTCTGAAGAGCCAGTAACACGTAGTTGTAGGAGACATGAATGTTAATCATTCATGAGAGCAGCTGGAGGGTAAGTCAATCCAGAAGGCAGTTCTGAATTATCTCACACTAAATTTTGATGTTAAAGGATAGTTTGCAGATTACTTTCCCTTGAATTACATAGATGAAAAGGTGGTTTTAACATCTAGATGCACTTCTGTTGCTTTGAAGAGTTTGTTTGCCAGGTGGTAGCTCAGAAAAGCTTGCCTGCCATTTAAATGTGGCCCTGTTAATTCTGGTTTACCTGGCTGACAATGATTACCTGATACTGAGCTCAGTAATAGCTCAGAATTATCGCAGGCTTCTCAAGTTGTGTGCATTATATCCCTGAGTTGGGCTGTTCTGAATTTTCAGACAAATCCGGAGCTTTGCTTCTGAAGTATATGATGTCTGAAGTGAATTCTATCACTTACAGGTGCAATGAGGAGCACTAAAGGTTGTCATTATAACATTCATGTAAGAACTGAAACAGAGATTTAGAATCATAGCCATAAAGACGGAAGTTGAATTCTGGCAGTGTCATTTGGCCTAGTGACCTGCTAAGAGCTACTTACCAAAATAGCACCAGTGTTCGTGAACACTCTCGCTTCCTCTGTTCATCCAAACTGCTTACACGTAGCTTCATGCAAATCATTTACTCAAGGTTGTTTTATATTCCTGTGTTCTATGGTCAGAATTAATGTTCCTTAGCAGGTAGTTTAGTTATCACATTCAACCATCTGTTCTCTTTGTAGTAGACTCTTGTCTTTTAATATTAAGGTTTGTGATTTTTAAGAGCAAGAGATGTCTGGGAAGTTTCAGGCTTTTTACAGCTGTGAGTAGTGTCTATTCTCTGGTCTAGGCACAGGCTGATAGCTGGGCTGTTTCATTACTGAACCTTCAGTTATGATTGTTCTACATAATTTATTATTAACTTTAGTACAACTATGTTAACTGTTGCTCTTGTTATATTACATAATACACCTGTCTGGGGCAGTGAAGTCTGTTGTTACCTATTTGCTAACTTGATCCAGTAACACCATGAAGTGCAGATTGGAAATGTGTCATGATTACAAAGTGAATTCTGAAGGTGAAGCTTCAGATTTTTGACAGAGAATGGCAAAAAATGTTGGGAATATTATATGCAGCAACTCACATTTCTAAATACTTTGTGTGTGTTTCAGGCAGCCTCAAGAGAAGTTTTGGATTTTGTTCATCTTTCTTGTTAAATGGATTGTTCTGTCTAGAACTTAAATATGAGCCTTGCATGTTTGGAGAACTAATACACAGGAAATGTGTTTACTCTGGAGTGAGACTGGGATGAAAACCAGAGAGGCTTGAGCAGAGCTGTTAAGACAGCTCAGCTGAGTTATAACAGTAATTTCTCCTTTCAAAGTCTGGAAGCCATAAATGCTTCAGCTGTGCTTGCTGAATGCAGTGGAATCAGTCCCATGGGCAGACAATGTATGAAAAAAAGCCCTTTGGATTTAACTTGGGGTGTCTGCTCTGTGATACATCGAATATACTAAATGCTATCTGCATGCTAGTGCTAAGAATGCACTGATTAACTTCTTCCTTTCAAAGTCTCAGTTCTGTTAATTATAACTTAAAACACAAATGATTACAGTAGCTAGAACTAAAATGTTACAAGCAGTGAAAGCATCTAGGAAATGATTATTTTGTGTTCTCCTATGTAGCTTAGACACTTCCTCAGTCTGCAAACATACATATGGAGAGCATAGTCCTGTCAAGACAAGACATCTCTCTAGGTTTTACTGTGGGAGGGAGCGAGGAGAAGATTTAGCTTATATGCTTGATTTCAATAGAATCGAAGCAGCATGCAATACTTTCTTATGTGTTTTCCAGCATTGTCTCTCATTCTTATCCTATTTTGGCATTCTCCATTAGGACACAATGAGTACTGTTCAACCCATCTGTGAACACTGCAGAGTGTAGTTCTTGTTATTTGGGGGACTTGAAGTGAAAAATAAAAATAACCGGAAGTGCTTGGGACTGAAAGATTTATGTCTGCGGGTGGACCTATGAAATTAATTTTAATCAGAATTCGTTTGGCAGCTGGATAGCTGTTCCTCAAATGTGAAGATATTATCCTCCAAGACATGTCAGGGAGAAAGAGAATTACTTTACACACATCTGGTGAAGGAGCACCCAGGTAACTATAGGCTGGTCAGCCTCACCTCCATCCCAGGAAAGGTGATGGAACAGTTTCTTCTGGACACTGTCTCTAGACACATCAAGGATAAGAGGGTTATTAGGGATAGACAGTATGGCTTCACCAAGGGAAAGACATGCTTGATGAACCTGATAGCCTTTTATGACGGCATAACCAGGTAGACAGATGATGGCAGATCAGTGGATGTGGTCTATCTTAACTTCACTAAGGCATTTGACACAGTCTCACATAGCATCCTCAGCCAAACTGAGGCAATGTGGACTGCATGATAGTGAGGTGGATGGTGAACTGGCTGCAGGACAGAAGCCAGAGAGTAGTGGTTAATGGGGCAGAGTCTAGTTGGAGGCCTCTATCCAGTGGAATCCCCAAAGGATCGGTACTGGGACCAGTCCTCTTCAATCTATTCATTAATGACTTGGATGAAGGATTAGAGTGCACTGTCAGCAAGCTTGATGATGACACAAAGCTGGGTGGTGTCACCGACACCCCAGCAGACTGTGCTGCCATTCAGCAGGACCAGGACAGCCTAGACAGCTGGGCCAAGAGAAATTGAATGAAGTACAACAAGGGTAAGTGTAGAGTCTTGCATCTGGGCAAGAACAACCCCAGGTCCCATTATAGGTTGGGGACTGACCTGTTGGAGAGCAGTGTAGGAGAAAGGGACCTGGGGGATGCTAGTGGACAGCAGGATGACTATGAGCCAGCAATGGCCAAGAAGGCCAACAGCATCCTGGAGGGGGATCAGAAACAGGGTGGTTAGCAGATTGAGAGAGGTTCTTCTCCCCCTGTACTCTGCACTTGTAAGACCACATCTGGAGTATTGTGTCCAGTTCTGGGCCCCTCAGTTCAAGAAGGACACAGAGCAGCTGGAGGGTGTCCAGTGTAGAGCAACGAAGATGATGAAGGAAGTAGAACACCTTATGAGGAAAGGCTGAAGGAGATGGGTCTCTTTAGCTTGGAGAAAAGGAGGCTGAGGGGTGACCTCATTAATGTCTATTAATATGTGAGGGATGGGTGTCAGGAGGATGGAGCCAGGCTCCTCTCAAGGTCATATGGGGATAGGACAAGGGGCAATGGGTGCAAGCTGGAACAGAGGAAGTTCCATATAAATATCAGAAGGACCTTCTTCAGAGTGAGGGTAACAGAGGTTTGGAACAGGCTGCCCAGGGGAGTTGTGGAGTCTCCTTCTCCGGAGACACTCAAGACCCACCTGGATGTCTTCCTGTGTGACTTGGTCTGGGTGATCCTGCTGTTGCAGGAGGATTGGACTAGATGATTTTTCGAGGTCCACTTTCAAGATCCCTTCTGATCCCTAATGATTCTATGATTCTATATGACAACTGTGCTCACTCTGTAGAGCTACAGCACGTTCAGTCACTGCGGAGTTCTATTAAGTAGCAGTGGGTAAAACTACCTTTAAATTCTTCCCTGCCCCCCTGACAATCATATGGAAGAATTTGTACCTCCTGCAAGAAAACAAATCCTTAATCCTTAGTTTAGTAGCCACTCTGCTTTTTAATCTGTTCAGAGCTTCACTCACATGCTTTAATGGCTGTTATTTGGAAAGGGAAGTGCATTTAAAGTGATTTTAAAATCATAGATTGCCAAACATGAAATACTGTATAGGAAGCTTAATACCAAGTCATTGAGCTTCAAGTGTCCAAGAAAATGAAAAAGTGTTGTCTTATACATTCTCACCAAAGGTTATTTCTGATAATCTGCTCTGAAGAGCGCAATTCTTCATGTGGGGACATACAGAAGAGAAGCAGGTGAAGAGAAGCTGGTTCACTTGAGGCCTCCTTGTGTCAGAAAGTGCTTCAATTCACTTCTAGTCAACTACATTCAATTTTGGTAGATTCTAATGCCAGATTTGATCCCAACATGTACAGTCTTAAAAGTTTGACTGACATGACCCAACATGTTCATGCGCCTCAGGTGGCCTTTTATGGTCCCATTTTGGGCTGCTGACAGCTGTTTAAAGCACATGAGTTGAATTAGTAGTTGCTGTTCATAGAAAACAGTTTGGTTTTTATTTTTTTCACTTCTGATTACTGAGCTGGTAGCAGACTAACACAAACTAATCTTCAAGTTCATAAAGTGTCTATTTTCAACTTACTAGAAGAAATTAAGGAAATTATTTCCTGGGCGGGTAAGATCTTGAGCTTCATTTCTGTTACATGTTCAGACAAATGTATAGAGGGAAAAGATATTCTGAGGTAGGGAATACCTGCATAGTCTATGTTGCAGAAATAACTGTGGAGACATCTTGGAATTTTAGTTCTTCATATCCTGAAGCAGTGTGAAACTCAGACATTAAATAATATCAGTGTGTCACGTAATTATTTAGGGTAATTTGAGCTACAGAAATAGATAACTTTATCTGCAATAGGCTATATTTATTGAAAGAAATTGTGACAATTATATTTACTACAAAGTTTTGAAAACAGATTTTTATTGTGAGTAATTTCAACTCCAAAACTTGTAAGTAGTCACAACAACTACAAACTACTGGTGTTAAGATGTGTTATGGAGTCATAATGGTAAACCTACAAAGAAAGTTGTAAACTGCTTTCCAGAATCATGTTTTGGTACCTGGTTGCCCTGGACAGCTTTCTGTTCCTGTGGTCTGTTGGTTTTCATTTGTGGAATCCAAAAGCAAATTCTAAAAATACTTTCAAGGTGTCCTAAAAATTAGTGGTCTTTCCATGGGATTAATACATGCTTGGTTTTGATTTTTTTTCCTGAGGAGAAAACTCTGGCTGTGAAGTCTTAATGATCAGGTATGATGTATCTGTTTTTGTTTTAAGGATAGTTTTCTAAAGTACAAGAATAAAATAGAGCAGTGAATCCATTTTATAGTCATTGTAGTTGAATTTGGGAACTTGGAAAGTTTGTAGCAGGTTGGTATGACTTGACATAAATTTTCTCCGAAACTGCTACATGTAACACTGTTTGAGGCAGCACTCTGAAGGCAGTATAGGTCTGGGTACTGCTGGCGTTTCAGAAATACCATTTTAATAGATGAATGGCATCTATAATTATGTTAATGAAATGTAACTGTTGAATTTTTGAGGCATAAAATTCTTACATGAATCTGATATTCCAATGAGAGGAAGCTAATGTTATGACTGACTTTTGTTCTGGAAAAATCTAAAAGGTATATATAGAGATTGGATTCTTATAGTACATTTTGTCCATACATGGCAATTTCTGGCCTTGACTGGCTGTGCTGTCCCTGTGTGATGGAGTGTGGTTTGAAGACCTCCTAGTTAAAGCGAGGAGGTGTAAGACCTGGACAAGATGTATCAAACCTTTGTTGGCAGACTAACAAAAAGATTGAGTGGAATTTTGTTTGTTTTGGTGAGTTTGGATCATTCTGGTTGGAGTTTAAAATTAGTTTGAGTTTAAATGTATAAGCTAACATAAAGTTTGGGTATGTGATATTTGTGATTCAGCCTGTTTCTTATTGTTAGGAAGGCATTGGCTCAGGTAGGTATTTAATAATTTGGTTTGAAGATAAGGCAGTTTTACAAACCACTGCTCTTTAGTGTCTGTTCTTCTTAGAGGGTGATATAAAAATGAAAAATCCCACTTTTATTTCTGTCCAAGTTGGGTTCTAACACTTGATATCACAAATCTCTAAACCATTACTATACTAATCCCTTGGATTCAAATATAGAGCAGCCCAGCTTTCGAGGAATATATTTGGAGAGTTGGCAAACTTCCTGTTAGTCTTGCTGAAGAGGTAAATTGTCTGCTTTGTCTGCTGCACTGTAAATGGACCATAGTTATGTGTTGAACAGATTTAGCTGGCAAATTTTATGCTGAATATAGGCAGCTAGAGAAATTACACTATTAGTCTTGTTTTGATAACATGCTGCAAGGGTTACTTCCTGTACCTATCTGTCTTTTGTTATTTTCCAAAAGACTACATGAGTAAATTAGTACAGGAATACGAAACATGCAATATTATAAAGGCACTGATAATCTATGCATAATATTCAGTCTGAATCCCTGCTACTAGTCCCATCCTCATAAAATAGGGGTAAATTCCAAACATATTTAAAGAGAGGTTAGAAAAATATGGTCTATGCACCCATTCACAGAATACAGCAAAGAACATAATCAACAGGACCCGGCATAGTCCCCAAATTATATCCTAAAGCAGATTATCACCTTCCTTCAAAATGTCTCTCATTTATTTCCTACTGTGACTCCATTCCATCCCAAATCTTGGTTTTTACAGCAGTGTTTGGCTAAATATAATAATAATAAAATAAAGCAAAGAAACCAAATTCTCTGTGGAAAAAAACAAACCAAACCAAACCCCCACAGAAAACTTGGTACAGGAAAATACACATAAACCCAAAGGAAATGCATGGGCAGAAATATCTTTCACATTCAAAAATTATGGGATTTATTGTTGTTGTCTCAGTGAGCCTGTTATACAAATGCCACTCATGTAAAATACATTATCACTAAGAGTTTTGAAATTGCAGAATACCTAGGAAATATCTATGAAGGACAAAACTGCAGTTTACTGCAATTCACAATGTAGAGTTCTACAGTGGAATCGAGAGAGCACAGCTTCAGTGCTTTTCTTTATGCAGTCGTCACCTTCTATAAATAACATCACTTGAACCAAAGACACTTGATAGAACTGCTGCTGCACTTCAGAACAGGAAAAAAAAGGGATGGTGGAAGGACTCGTTAAAAAAAAATACTCCAGATATTCAGCCAGCCCTGTTGAATTTTGTGTATGCTCCCATAATTAGGTGCCTTATGCACTTAAATTAAGAATGTAAGTCAAGTCATGCTTGACCAAATCCAGGATTCAAAACAGCTGATTTGCTAACAGGGCTTCTGGGCAAGTGAGTTCCATCTCTGACTACATTCTGGGAAGTTAGGACAATAGAATAAACAGTAATTAATAGTTTTTTAGATTCTCTTTAGCTCTCTGTGCTAAGTAAAAAAGTATATGGCTGCTTTAGGAGTAATTACCCCACTTGAAAAATGAACGTTTTTTCCCAGTCACATTTGTTCAAGCTGGTCTTAAAACGAAACACAGTGTAAGCAGCATTTGTTCTTTCTCAGACTCCACAAAATAAGTGAACTTCTCTACTGTTAAATATTCAAATAACTGGAAACCTACTGTTTTAAATGTAGTTGTAGTTTTGAAACATGTTCTACTCACCATGTTGCTCTGGCAGTATGTGCAAATGCTTTGCATTTTCCTTCCTTTGGTGTAAATTCTTGAGAGCAGTTCCTTCGTCCCCCTCCCGATCATGTTTCCAATTAAGACTTGCATGAGCAGATAGACTCTCCTGATAAACCACAGAAGAGTTTCATCATATTTGGTTTATAGCTTGAAAAATGAGCTAATTTTTTAAAAGAGGTTTTCAATGACAATTTTGTTCTAGAACTGCATTTGAAAAAGAGCAGATTTCAAAGCAGTTTCCCAGCCATCTAAATCAGTGATAGTAAATGAATAATATGTATTGAATTTCTAAATTTATTTGGGGACTTTATAGTATCATAAAATGTTTCCAAACCTTCTGGCATTGCGTGTTAACACAGAATTCATGAGGTAGAGGCTGGTGATGCACCTTTGATTAAACTTAATTGAACATTATTTGTGAATAATGGGAGCCTTTGTAGGTGTTCAAAAGTTGACCCACCGCTGATTAGGGGCCTAAATTTCAAAGTAACAAACTAATTTAATGCTTATTTCAATGCAGATTTGGGTAATCCATTGGATGCAGAAATAATTGCGCTAATGTAGACCTCATTTACTCTAACCTGCAGTAAATTTGTAAACCTGCAGTTAAGTGTTATGTGGGCATAGAGCAGATGTTGCTTGGAAGCACATTGAAAGTAGAACACAGTCACTTTTCTAGCCAGCCACGACAAGATAAACATCCTACAATGATTTTCTCTTATCAGAAGCATTTTTGCCAGCTTTGGATTAAGTAAGAGTTCTCTGGTTGCTGTAAGCTTTTCTCAGCTAGAAGGCATTCCTTGGTGTGTGGCTGTATATGTGTGCTGTGCGGTTTTTTGCTGTTATCCCAGACAGAGATGGGAAAACATAGAAAAGCCCAGTTAATGCAAAATCTTTCAGAAGTCGATGTGTTTGTTTTATTTATGTTAACAGAAATGTGTTCTGCAAGTCTGTAAACAATTTGGAGGTCTTTGCCTTATTTATTAATCATTATTAATTGATGGCAGAGCAGTGGATGTGGTCTTTCTTGACTTCAGTAAGGCATTTGACATAGTCTCACATAGCATCCTCGCAGCCAAACTGAGGCAGTGTGGATTGGATGATTGGGTAGTGGGGTGGATTGTTAACTGGCTGCAGGATGGAAGCCAGAGAGTAGTGATTAATGGGACAGAGTCTACTTGGAGGCCTGTATCTAGTGAAGTTCCCCAAGGATCGGTACTGGGACCAGTCCTCTTCAATCTATTCATTAATGACTTGGATGAGGGATTAGGGTGCACTATCAGCAAGCTTGATGATGACACACAGCTGGGTGGTGTCACCAACACCCCAGCAGCCTGCGCTGCCATTCAGTGAGACCTGGACAGCCTAGAGAGCTGGGCCAAGAGAAATTGAATGAAGTACAACAAGGGTAATTGTGGAGTCTTGCATCTGGGCAAGAACAACCCCAGGTCCCATTATAGGTTGGGGACTGACCTGTTGGAGAGCAGTGTAGGAGAAAGGGACCTGGGGGATGCTGGTGGACAGCAAGATGACTATGAGCCAGCAATGTGCTCTTGTGGCCAAGAAGGCCAACAGCATCCTGGAGGGGGATCAGAAGGGGTGTGGCAGATCGAGAGAGGTTCTTCTCCCTCTCTACTCTGTACTAGTGAGACTGCATCTGGAGTATTGTGTCCAGTTCTGGGCCCCTCAGTTCAAGAAGGACACAGAACTGTTGGAGGGTGTCCAGCATAGAGCAACGAAGATGATGAAGGAAGTAGAAAACCTCCCTTGTGAGAAGGGCTGAGGGGTGACCTCATTAATGTCTATAAATATGTGAGGTGTGGGTGTCAGGAGGATGGAGCCAGGCTCCTCTCAAGGTCATCTGGTGATAGGAAAAGGGGCAATGGGTGCAAGCTGGAACAGAGGAAGTTCCATATAAATATCAGAAGGACCTTCTTCAGAGTGAGGGTAACAGAGGTTTGGAACAGGCTGCCCAGGGGAGTTGTGGAGTCTCCTTCTCTGAAGATGTTCAAGACCCACCTGGCTGTGTTCCTGTGCAACTTGGTCTAGGTTATCCTGCTGTGGCAGGGGGATTGGACTAGATGATCTTTCGAGGTCCCTTCTGACCCCTAATGTATCTATGATTAAGAACTTTTGTCTTTGAGTAATTTGGAAACCTAAATTGCATGGGTTTTTTCCTTGAAATTATAGCTTTTCTTTCTGACACTGCAAATTCTGGCTCCAAAAGAGAAAATGAAACTTTTAACTTCCTTTGTTGCTTCTTTTCCAGTGTGCTGGCAGAAGTTACTTTAGAACCAGAAATGAAAGGCGTGAAGGCAAGAAAGTAACTGGTTTTTATCTTGTGTTACAGACTTGCTTCTGGAAGCTCTCCACATGGTCAAGCAGTACCTTCAGACTTTTCTATTAAATAAAATTTAATTTTGAGGTAAGATTGTGTTTAGTTTTCTTTTCTATGCATATAACAACATATACTGATATACATAGAGTAATATGGAAACTCTCATAGTAATAAACATCTATCTGCTGCTTTTTTTTAGGTGTGTATATATAGGTATTTGTTAGTTTTACACTTTCTTTAGAAAATTAGTCAAATGTTTACAGCTATGTCCATGTCTGTGAGGAGAGAAATCAAGCTGGAAAGTAAATGTGATGCATGAATATTGATGCCCCAAGTAAACATTGTGATTAACACCCGTAATCGAACCTGACCATTACAGCTATGGACTATTTTTAAACAGTTTCCAGGGAGACTGGAGAATATGTTCATAACATAAAAGAGTTCCCTAAGCCTTAGGAAAAAGGGCTGTGCCTTTCACTGGTATGAGAACAAATAGCTGAGGTGATGACTTCACTTCGTTTCATCTTAATACATGTAAGAGAGGTGGTGTCAAGAGCGAAAAAAAACATCGGTGCTAGGATAACTTCACAGACACATTTCAATTTCTGTACTCTAATGCTGTGAGGAGAGAATGTCACATAGTGGTGAGACTGGCTTTGGGCAAAGTGTTGATAAATCTTCCTCCATGTTTTTTATGTATTGGGAGTTATTTTGACTTTGTGCATGGTACTGTTCTAAATGTGTTTTTGTCTTTGTTCATCTGGAAACAATACTTGTAATATTAACAGGTCACTAATGGAATTCTGTTTTGCTATTCTGTGTTTGAAAAATGTCTTCAATGAACTTTCAAAGCAGCCTATAATTAAAGCAGCATGGCAGGTTATATCAAATGTGTCTAAGGACAAGGTTAATTGATGCAAAATCACTAAAGAGTAAATACTTTTGTTCTTGTTTTTACACAGCTAGAGCTAAATATTTTTAGAACATTCTTACACTGAAGCCTATCAACGAAGACCTTGTAACTATTGTATTTTTAAGAATTAATACTGCGTTGTTCTTTTTTGGACTGTTTTCCTTATTTCACTGGTGTTGCTGTCAGTTCCCTGTTATCAATTGTGGTATCAAGTAACATGGCTAAAGGTCTTAATGTGCTTTTGATTTTGATTTTTATACTCTTTATGTGTTCAGATTAATTCTGTATGGCTGCACAACTGATTGAACTGGAATGGCAACTACTTGCTAATCAGACAAAACAGGTGTTTTTGGGATTATTCTTGGTTTCTTAGCTGTGAAAGGAGATTTCTCCCAGAAACTGTTTTCATTCATGCTGGTCTCATTCAGGAATGTACCTCTAAGACCACAGTGTTCCGTCCTTTTTGTATGCAGTACCTCAGTCCTGCTGGTTGCAAGTGTAAGGAAATGGTAGGAGATCGCTGCCTCTTCACATGGAATCTTGGTTAAGTGATGGACCAATATGCCACTTACCTCACTAGGAGAGTCGCTGCCAGTGGAGATTATGAGTAGCACAGAATGCTTCAATCCTTTTTCTTGTGTACACTGGTAGGAAAACAAAAGCCAAAGTTTCTGAAAACTTTGTTGGCTTTAAATGTTCTGTGATTATCTTTGTATAAATTCCTTTCATTAGAAGATGATGTGAGAGTTAATGGCATCATGTGGTTATATGGAATTCACCCAAAAAAAGGCCGTATCATCTGATTGCTGCCTGTCTGACATAATTAAGTACTTTTTTCTGAACCGGATACCTCCATTATTAAGAAATGAGAAATTCAATATTAAAGAAAACTTGCTTTTATACAGCTTTCGTAGGATGGCTCATTTGCCAATATTGAATGAGTTTGGAAAGTGATTTGTGGCTAGTGGCTTTCTCAGAAGAAAATCTTAACCTTTCTTAGTTTAGTTAAAAGCCATATCAGCTTATAAAACAAGCAACGTGTTTCCACTGGATGGCAAGTAAAGTAAACCCTATGTATAAAAAAATTCAAAACCAACAAAAATAGCCACCATGTAAAAAAAATCCATAGAATGTTTGCTAAATTCTTACGTGTGCTGAATTCTCCTGTACTTTTTCTTCATAGATGGAAAATATTCTAAAATAGTTATAGGAAAATGCACTTCCATTACTGTTTTAGTTATTGAAGGAAAAAACACAAACAAATCAACCCCCTGTTTTACTTGGAGCTTAGCTCACCACAGTATACTGTTTCTTTCTGTGAAACTGAGAAAAATGAAGTCACAATGGTTTTGGTATGTTTTGGCATTTTTCTTCTTTTAATTGCAGCGACAGTCAACCATTTTTAAGGAATTCTGGTACTGCAGTGCACTAAGTGTTTATGGACTTGTTAAAAAAACAAAGACTGCTGTGTATAATTTTAGTTCTGGGAATACATGGACAAAAGATGAAGAGGTCAAAATGAATGAGTGAAAAGTGAGGATACGCTACATTGATTGTTAAAATGTCTTATTCTGAGACACATTTATCTTTTGCCTATGTGATCCTAAATACAAATTAAAGCTTCTCATTGATGCCATTATTTTGCAAGAGTAAGTAATGAGATGACAATTGTTTTTCTCTCTTCAAAGTACATTAGAAATTATATTTAGCTTTGTTGCTTCTATTGAAATAGAATAAAAATTGACCTTTGAAATTTCTCTTAAATTTCCAGGGTTAACATTACCGAGACGTATGAGAAGAAAACCATCTTTTTGAATGTGAGAAAACCTTAAGTTTCCTCAGGAAAAGCATCAGGTAATGCTTTGTGGAAGGTGGCATTGCTTAAGACCTGTGCTGGTTCTGACAAAGAATGGGTGGGGAAGCAGTCTCTCAGGGCAAGGACACTAATCCAGGCAAATTGATGGCAGCATCCAAGTCTCTTTCCCAGAACAGTTTCTTAAACCCTGAACAGGATGTTACTCTCAGGTTTTGTCAATAACGTTACTTAAACATTGAAGTTGCTTTTCAGGCAACTGCTCTAGCATGTTTTGGAGCAGAAACAGGCACTCCAGTGAAGGAAGTTGTTTCACAGCACAGAAACAACAGGTAGGAAATGGCAGTAGAAGTGATATTCCTGCCACTGATTAGATTGCCTTTTTTAATATTTCAGTGCCCCCTCTCCCAGCCCTTCCTGCTTAAGTATGAAATGTACAATTAATACCAAAAGAATAGGGTGTACATAGAACTTGAAACTGTGAAGAAACGTATTGGATATTTTAATGCAAAATATAGAGTGGATTGGGAAATGGATTTAGGTTGTAGCAGGAAAGAAGGTGTTACAAGAGAAATCATTTTAGTCCTGACTTGTCTAGTCATTACGGTAAGGTATATCTTAGAGGGAAAGGTCTAGAGTGCAAAAGAAAACAAAATGCAGCAGCATAAAAGGACTTCCCCTGTAATGGAATGTTTCTGTAGGAGTAAGAGGGATGTGGAAGGCTTGAAAAAGTAGGTCGATTAATCTCATGTTTATGCATAAGAATTCTAGTGTAGATTTAAATTATGTAGCCCAATGCCATTACATTGTTCAGGTACATAATAATTCCAGTATATAGTATGAAATTCAGCAGAGTGTTTAATTCTAAATGTGTTTGGATATCTATGATGCTAAAACAATCATTTGTGGCATTTCTTTTATTGACTGTTAGTAGCCCTTCCTTAAAAAAACAAGTGAGGTAATGCCACTAGTATCAACAATTATATGTAAGTTTTATATACTTTTAGTTTTTTTCCTTTTGATATGTTTTCTATAGCATGCTGCCAACCATGGAAAAGATTGCTTTAATTTTTTTGAAGCATTGCATTGTGAAATAGACTGGAAAATATATAACTCAATATGAACAACCCAATGAGCATTCCAGTGTGACTGGATTTGATAAGCAGTGTAACTGTAAGTAGGTTATGTTTTAAATGCTTGATACATGGCATTGAGGTCTTAAATTTACCATTGAATTTGTAAACCATTCATTCAGTGACGACAGTGGAGGAAGGAAGACAAGGTGGCTTTGACCTTCCATGTTGCAACTGGTTGAGCTTGCATACAATCATGTTTTTCTTTTGTAACATGTACTTCCTTTTGAAGATCCATTCAAGCAAGCTAGTTTGCAAACATGCCTTTTGATTTAAAAAGTAGTGGTATTGCTAATAAGCTGGGTGTCCTCTAAACAACTCGTAATTAGTCTCAAATTATTTTGCTTTATTACATAATTCTAATTGGGGATAGTTCCTCGTGGATTCTTAGCAAGATAGATGCTGTTTCTGTGAAACTATAATCACACAATTATTGAGGCTGGAAAAGACCTCTAAGATCATCAAGCCCAACCTATGACCGGACATCACAACATCAACTAGACCATGGCACTAAGTGCCAGATTTACTCTGTCCTTAAACACCTCCAGGAATGGGGACTCCACCACCTTCCAAGGCAGTACATTCCAAGGACCATTCACCCTTTCTGTGAGGAAGTGCTTCCTAACATCTAAACTTAACCTCCCCTGATGCAAATTCAGACCCTTTTGTCTTGTCCTATCACTAGTTGGCTGGTAGAATAGTCCAAAATAACGTGTGAACGCAGGACAGCCCAGCAGACTGTGTGGCCATTCAGCAGGACTTGGACAGGCTAGAGAGCTGGGCTGAGAGAAATTTAATGAGGTACAACAAGGGTAAGTGTAGACTTTTGTATTCGGGCAAGATCAACCCCAGGTCCCATTATGGGTTGGGGACTGACCTGTTGGAGAGCAGTGTAGGAGGAAGGGACCTGGGGGTGTGCTAGTGGACAGCAGGATGACTATGAACCAGCAATGTGCTCTTGTGGTTAAGAGGGCCAACAACATTCTGGGGTGGATCAGAAGGGGTGTGGTTTAGCAGATGGAGAAGTTCTTCTCCCCCTCTACTCTGCACTAGTGAGACCGCATGTGGAGTATTGTGTCCAGTTCTGGGCCCCTCAGTTCAAGGACACAGAGCTGCTGGAGGGTGTCCAGCGTAGAGCAACGAAGATGATGAAGGAAGTAGAAAACCTCCCTTGTGAGAAAAGGCTGAAGGAGCTGGGTCTCTTGAGCTTGGAGGAAAGGAGGCTGAGGGGTGACCTCATTAATGTCTATAAATATGTGAGGGGTAGGTGTCAGGAGGATGGAGCCAGGCTCTTCTCGAGGTCATCTGG
The DNA here is from genome assembly GCA_013397515.1 of Upupa epops. NCBI lineage: Eukaryota > Metazoa > Chordata > Aves > Bucerotiformes > Upupidae > Upupa > Upupa epops. Next base: position 67,533 of record VZRI01000042.1, on the reverse strand, counting down.
TGATAGGACAAGGTGCAATGGGTGCAAGCTGGAACAGAGGAAGTTCCATATAAATATCAGAAGGACCTTCTTCAGAGTGAGGGTAATGGAGCATTGAAACAGGCTGCCCAGGGAGGTTGTGGGGAGTCTCCTTCTCTAGAGATGTTCAAGACCCACCTGGCTGTGTTCCTGTGCAACTTGGTCTAGGTGATCCTGCTGTTGCAGGAGGATTGGTCTGGATGATCTTTTGAGGTCCCTTCTGATCCCTAATGATTTTGTGATCTGAAAGCCTGCTTTCACAGAGTCTTTCAAAGTTAGCGCTGCTTCACTTTTGTTTTAATGTTTTTTCAAGTACTATAGGTAAAAACTGTGAATTTTTCCTGAGATTCTTGAAAAATGTAGCTGTAAATTTGCTTCTCAGAATGTGTGCTCATTGGTCTTTTCTTGGGGCAGGAGGGCACATGAGCGGTTCTGGATTTTAATTGTCTGTTCACATTTACACAGAGAGAATTAACAATGCTTTATGCTGTACAGTGTTTAAGTTCCTTGTATTATAATTGGTGGAAGGATTAATTGTATCTGCTTGCTTGTTCAAGCTTCAGGGTGTCTGACTAGCCACTGCAGACAGCACATGGTGCCCGAGGTTGTCAGGATCCTTGTGACTCCTCTTCATACTCATTTGTCATTTTGAACATGAACTTACAATAATGCTGGTCTAGCCTTAATCTTTGAGCTAAGTAGATGGGGGAATAGAGGGGCTTTTTATTCCCCTTCCTGACCACCAGAAGAATGCGTACTGCTCCCTTCTAAACTCCCAGTCCAATGCTTAGAGATGTAGCATTTGCACATGGGAGACAGTTGTCCCTGAACCACTTCTACACACTGCTGTCAGCATGACAGAATAGCAGGCTAGTGATGACATCTTAAGTGTTAACGTCCATCAAGAAGTTGTTGATGAACGCCTTTCTATGACATATGGACGTATGTGTCAGGCATGCAATCCATGGATTATCATTCAGCACACATAATATGTTTTTGCAGCCTAGTGTTCTAAGAAAGCCTATTAGTAGCTCTCCTTATGCACCTTTAAGATCATTGTGATGTAAATGACCTACAGATTGACAGCAATGGAGCACTGAAGAGCAGTCCTCATTGGAAAGAAGCACTGTGACCTCATATCTAAGTGCCTGTGATGCCAACAGCAGTAAAGACCAAGCGGTGCCATTGTGAATTTGTAGAAAAGTGTGTTTTCACCCTGTGTGCAGTCACCTGCCCGCTTGCCTGCCTTGTGGTTCCATCATCCTTGACTCTGGAGGCTGACTCATTTACATTTATAACTTTGGAAATGTCCTCTGTAATTGTCAATACACCTGGGGTTGGTTGGTTTTTCTGAGCACCTTTTGCTTAAAGAGATTTTCCCATGCTCCAGGCCACTAAACATGTTTGGTGTGTTGCAATACAAGTAGGTGTTGAGCTGTCATGAACAAGAGGAAATGGGAGATGTCCTGTTGTGCTGGTGGCTTGTGCCGGCAGGCAGGTGGTTCGAAGACTCAAAAGAATAGAGAACATTAGTCTAGTTAATCTAGTATAACAATACATAACTTTGCCTTTACTAGCATGTACACGTGCAAGCTTTTCTTAGAGTGCAACAGTCTCATGACCTAGATTTGTGTTTGCTCAAGCTTGAACGAACCAGTTAAGAAATATCTCCAGGGATACATATCTTTGCTAAATCATAGCAGAGCTTTGCTTTTCACCATAGCACTGGCAGTGGCAATTTAGCTGTGTACGTATTGTCCATGTTTCACAGTGTCATTGTTAGCTATTTTCATTTGCCTAGTTTAGAAATGCAGATATTTTCGGATTGTGTTTTACTTCAAACCTATTTCCGAGGGTGTGAAATGGAAGGCACAGGAGTATTGAGAGCCTTGTAGCATTAAGCAGAGATGATTTTAAGCTGAAATTTTTGTGTTCTTTGTGCTTAGCAATGTAGTTCAGAATATACAGGTAAGGTCATGGCCCCATCATCTGTCAGACATCACAGACCTGAGCATAGAGATGGTATAGATGAAGCCAGGTGGGTATGTGAATTATCAGGGAGGTTGGCATTCACAGACTGGTCTCCACTATAAACATTGTTTTCCATGCATCTGGTAAGCCAGTTTTCTGCTGCTCTGCTCTATGCTAATAGCTTGATGAAAGTTGATTCCTGTTGAAGTACATGATGCAAACTTACGTTCTCATCAGTGTAGGGACATCCAGTTTTCGCCCTGGGTTTGTTTGTCTCTTGAGAGTCCTTGTAAAATGCTTAAGATAACTGAGCTTGTTCTTGCCTTAGTCTACTCCTTTGTACAGCAGCTCATCAAGTAATGTCAAGGTTACCTTCCTAGTCTGGCAAAGGTGGGCTCTCAGGTATGATTCAGTTTCTTGGGGAATCTTTTGTAGAATGTCTGTAATGACCATTTTATTATGGTGGTTGTTCTGAGCAAGACATTGTGGGACAAGACATGTTCTGTGTGTTGCTTGAGACTCACATCCCCAGTTTTCGTTTGTCCCATAAGCTTTTAAAGTAGCACAGACTAGGATACCTCGCTGATTCAGCTTTCATTCAATCAGCCTGACAAAACCAGATAAGCTTTCTAACTAGGGTAAGTCTAGCTGTGGTGTCCCTTTCAATGGAGCTTTGTCAGAATGGATTAAGTGAGCATCTGCTGGGGACAGCACACAATGCATCGTTTTGCCCTGCAAGCAACTGGGCTAGGCCATAGCAAAACACATCGTTATGATTTCTGATTTCTGTGATGTGTGATCACAGAGTGAAAATATTAATAAGCTGAGAAACTATTCCATGTATTTTAGAAGTTTTGGAGTTTTTCTTGTCTGAAGAAATGGGCCCTCTGTTTCAAAATGTCTCAAGACTATGACATGGTGCCCTACTGCCTAAACTGCTTTCAAGATCTGACTTTACTCTGGTTCTCATAGGTGAGATCAAATGTATCTGAATGCTCTGGCTTACTAAATGTATGCTAAAAGCATGAATGTAATAGCAGCAGTACAAACCACAAAATCATGATATTTTTTCCAGGAAAAAGTTAACTATTTTTTTTCCAGTTAAGGTTAATTGTCTGTTTTCAACATTTGTTTTTTCTTCCTCCCTTTTTCACACGATTCATGGCAAGATCTATTGCAACAGGACAAGGAGTAATGGTTCTAAACTAAAAGAGGGGAGATTTAGATTAGAGCAAGATGTTTTTCACAATGAGGGTGGTGAAACACTGGAATAAGTTGCCCAGAGAGGGGGCAGATTCCCCATATCTGGAGACATTGACAGTCAGGCTGGATTGAGCTCTGAGCAACCTATCTAACTGAAGTTGTTCCTGTTCACTACAGTGCTGTTGGACTCGATGACCTCTAAAGGCCTCTTCCAAATCAAACTATTCTGTGATTCCATCAGTGCTAGTAATACAGGATTTTTATGGTGTTGAACTTACAAGTCAGATGCTAAGACTTTTCTACCAGAAAGAAGTCATTCATGTCATTATATTAAGATTTTTGAGGTAGATCCCATGTTTTTACCTTAAGGAACTTGTGTCATTCACAGAGAGCTGCAATGTCCCTGTGCAACTGTATCATGCTCACTTTTGTGTCAGGGAATAGTTTTAGTTACCTGTTTGTCAGCAGAAGAGACACCTTTTAATACCTCTACTCAGGTCACTGTTTTAGAAGATAATTGTTGCATGTGCTTCTGGGTTTTTTTTTTTAATGTAACTGGAGTCATTCATACCAGAAGTGTAGATCTGTTTGCTGGTGTAACTTGATATTATCTCCTCTTTTCAGGGGGAGCAGAAAGCATGGGAGAGTGTTCAGAGGGATGCTTTAGAGTGGCCCTGCACAATGACCACACTGAAGAGGGAGCAGGAATTTTGGCTCACCACACTATAAGCTGGCATCCAGGTTCTGGAGATGATCTCTGAGTTAGAACTTCCTCCCAGGCGTCTTGCTCAGACTCCATTTCAAGCTGATCTGTCTCTTTTTTTCACCTGTTCAGTGTGCCACTTTTTTTTGTTGTTGTTAACAACAGTATAATAAGCGCAAATTGACATAATTATTCTTCCTCAGACTGTCCTGGGTGGTTAAAATCTGTGGTTTCTGGCGATGTTTTTTTAATGCTCTGAGGTTTGCCTGTATATAAATGATAAAGTGCTAAACTGAACCTAGTTGTGGTAAAGCTTTATGGAAATACTATGGAGATTTACTTTTTGTCTTGCATTTCTTTTATACCACTTGCTGTACAATGTGATTTGTGAAAGGTAGAGGATTTTTGGATTAGTTTTACAAACTAATATTTAGTAGTAGGGAGAGATCTTAATTCATCTATCAGTCCTCTGCTTAGAATGATCAACCCAAAATACAAAATCCTAAATTCTCAGCAGCTGAGAAAAGCAGTGAAGTCTGTACATGCATGTTTCCTGTATGCTTTTCCACTCATTCACCCTTTCCCCCTTTTCAGATGGTCTTATTTCTAGCTTTCTTTGCTGATAGTGGTCTTAGAAATACTAAAAAATCTGGAGTGATTTTCATTTTGAGGCACATATGGATGAGCTGCCATGAAAATGTGGGGGAGGATGGCATCTTAGAACCAAAGCTGCTCCTAAATGCCATTGGTAGTGAAATTGTTTGTCTGCTGCTTGTGCCTTGGAGAAGGGGATGCAATCACTGAGCTCAGTGTAGTCGTTAAATGTAAGTGGTGGTTTCTTTGCACTCCTAAAAGTGATTTTGCCAAATGACACTGAGTATTTGGGCTGTAAAAAGTGCACAACTAGGGTTGAATTTTTTAACTGCTCATATTATCATCATCAGTATTCCATGGAATCTCATGTCCTCCTGTATGAATTACATGTACATGAATTTATACAGGAAGGACTTGGGGATTCTGTGTTTGTGCAGAAAGAACTTCTGTTCTGAAGATTTCTTGGAGATCACTGTGGAAAGTCTAGTGATGGAAGAGGTTTGCAGAGTGACACTAAGGAAAGGCACTTGAGACAAAAGCCAGTCTATCTGCAAAATGAAACAAAGAAAAATAAACTGTAGTTTCCTGTTTCTGTAGACAAATGTTGTCACATTCAGTGGAGTTTGTGAAATAAAGCTGAAATGAAAAATAGCTCATTCTTGAAGCTCTGGGTAACTGCAATAGGATAAAAACATCTAGCAGATCAGTATGAAGAATTGGAAAAAAACAGACTCCACAGTATTGCGCTCTTCAGAAAAGTTAAGTGCTAAGAAAATCCAGCTTTATTGTCAGTTGTTACTCTAAGCTGTTAGTTACCACCTAATCTAAATGTCTAATAGAAAGTCATAGTAAGAGAACAATAATTCTCTATTACATGTAAAGGTGCTGGTAATATACCAAATAACTGCCTTGTTTTCCTAAACACCATTTTGACATCAATCACCATAAAGTGTTAACCTTTGGAGGGTGTGTACACAAGTTTTTGGAATATCTTTTTTCAATATACCAAGAAAAATACGTCTCTTGGTTAGTTACTAACTTGATGATGCCAATGAAAACGTAGCACTGCATTTGAATCCATATTCCACTGAACTACTTTTTTGTAATGAAAATTGTGTGTATTAAAGCAATAGCTGGAAAACTCTAAGCATTGATATAATTACTACTTTTTCAGATACTTTTGTAGAAACTTGTGATTGCTTGTCACAATGGTAGCCCTATCCTTGAAGATCTGCGTCCGCCAGTGCAATGTAGTGAAGACGATGCAGTTTGAACCATCCACTGCAGTGTATGATGCTTGTAGAGTTATTCGTGAACGAGTGCCAGAGGCTCAAACAGGGCAAGGTGAGTTACTGTATTTATCTGTAGTCAGTTTGTAGACCAATGGGTTTATATCACTGTTCTGTGCCTTGTCTTGCATTCAGGTTGGACGATTCGAGGGTTCTTTTAAGTTTATATTATAAGACTCTGGAGTGGAAGGCGCAAAGTGTAAATCATTTTTGAAATGACAGAGGCTATCTGTATTCTTTTATACAGACACAGAGATCATTAGGGATTGGAAGAGACATCCAGGAATCATTGAGTCCAACCTCCCTGCTTGAGCAGGATCATAGAACCTAATACAGAAATTACACAGAAATGCATCCAGGCAGATTATGAAAGTCTTCAGAGAAGTAGTCTCCACACCCTCCCTGAGCATTTCATTCCAAAGTTCAGTAACCCTTAAGAGTAGTTTTTTCTCATACTGAGATGGAATTTCCTGTGCTCCAGTTTACCCCTTGTCCTATCACACAGCTCAAGTGAAAACAGATTGTCTCTTTCTTCTTGACAAGCAGTCTTTACATACAGTGATAAAGTCCCCTCATAATCTTTTCTTCTCCAAGCTGAAAAGTCCTCAGTCTCCCATAAGGCAAGTGTTCCAGTTCCCTAACCATCCTCATGGCCCTCTGTTGAACATTCTCAATCAAGTCGCTATCCCTGTTGAAGAGGGCAGCCCAGAACTGGACACAATATTCCAGATGTGACCTCACTAGGGCAGAGTAGAGGGGGAGGAATACCTCCCTTGATCTGCTGAATACACTTTTCTTGATCCATCCCAGGATTCCATTGGCCTTCTTGTCCACAAGAGCACATTGCTGTTCCATGAATAACTTGTCCACAAGAACTCCAGGTTCATTTCCACAGAGGTGCTCTCCTGTAGATTGTCCCACAGCCTGTACTGATGCATTGCTTTGCTCCTTCCCAGGTGAAGGACTCTGCCCTTATTCTTAAACCTCATTAAATTCCTCTTTGCTTATCTTTCCAGTCTGTCCAAGTCTTCCTGAATGTCTGCACATCCATCAGGTGTACCAGCCAGACCACCCAGCTTAATGTCATTGTCAAACTTGCTGAGGAGACACTCTATCCCATCATCAAGGTCATGAATAAAGATATTGAAAAAAACTGAACCCAGTACAGATACCTGAGGGACACCATTGGATAGACCATTTAGCTAGACCATTCATCACCATTCCTTGGACTCTGATACATAGCCAGCTTTTTAATGAAGTCATATTCTTAGACTTTGAGAGGGCAAACTTTGGTCTGTTCAGGAGTCTGACTGACAAAGTCCTTTGGGAAACTGCCCTGAAATACTTGCAAGCAGGAAGCCTTAAAGGCACAGGAGCAGGCAGTCCCTGTGTGCTGAAAAATGGGCCGTCAAGGAAGATCCCCAGCCTGGCTGAGCGGGGAGCTTTTGCGAGAACTTAGGAAAAGAAAAAAAAAAGAGTGTATCAACTTTGGAAAGAGGGGCAGGTGACTCAGGGAGGCTGCCCTGAAAGGTATAGGAGTCCAGAAAAGTTGGACATATTTTCAAGAAGAAAGTCTTAAAGGCACAGGAGCAGGCTGTCCCTGAGTGCTGAAAAATGGGCTGTCAGGGAAGACGCCCAGCCTGGTTGAGCAGGGAGCTTTTCAAGAACTCAGGGTTAAAAAAAACAGTGTATCAACTTTGGAAAGAGGGGCAGGTGACTCAGGAAGCGTTTAAGGATAGTGTAAGATCACATAGAAAGAGAATTAGAGAAGCGAAAGCTCAGTTAGAACTAAATTTGTTATGGATAATAAAAAGCACTTTTATAAAGACATTAATAACCAAAGGAGGGCTGGGGAACATCTCCATTCTTTATTGAACAAAGAGGGGAACATGGTAATGGAAGACAGGGAAAAGGCTGAGGGATGTAACGCCTTCTTTGCCTCAGTCTTTAACAAAAATAGCTTAGTCATCCTCAGGGTAGCTGGGCTCCTGAGTTGGTACACAGAGAGGGGGAGCAGAATATCCCTCCTGTAATGCAAGAGGAAGCAGTGAGTGATTTGATGTGTCTCTTGTGTCCTAACAAGTCAATAGGTCTGGATGGGATTCATTCCAAGGTGCTTAATGAGTTGGCACAAGAGCTAGCTGTGCTGCTTATATTATTTATCACCACTCCTGGATGACTGGGGAGGTCCCAGATCACTGGAGGTTGGCCAGTGTGGTGCCCATCCACTCTAAGGGTCAGGAGGAGATCTGGGGAGCTACAGGCCTGTCAGCCTGACCTCTGTGCCTGGCAAGGTTATGGAGCAGATCATCCTGAGTACCAGCAACCAGGGAATCAAGCACAGCCAGCCTGGGTTTAGGAGAGGAAAGTCCTGCCTAACCAGCCTGATCTCATTCTATGAATGGGTGAGACCCCAGGTGGATAAGGGGAAGGCTGTGGATGTGGTCTACCTAGACTTCAGCAAGGCCTTCAACACGGTCTCCCACAGCATCCTGCTGGAAAAACTGGCAGCCCATGGCTTGGATGAGTACACCCTCCAGTGGGTTAAAAACTGGCTGGATGAAAGGGCACAGAGGGTGGTTGTGAATGGTACTGCATCCAAGTGGTGTCCAGTGAGCAGTGGTGTCCCTCGGAGATCAGTGCTGGGCACAGTTCTATTCAGGATCTCACTGATGACCTGGATGAGGATATCAAATCTCCCTTTAGTAAACAGGTGGATGACATCAAGTTTGGGGGGCAGTGTTGATCTGCTGGAGGGGAGGAGGATGCTACAGAGAGATCTGGACAGACTGGGTCAATGGGCAGAGGCCACCAGGGATGAGGTTTAACAGGGCCAAGTGCAGGGTCCTACATTTTGGGCCACAATAACCCCCAGCAGAGCTACAGACTGGGGGATGAGTGGCTGGAGAGCGGCCTGGCTGAGAGGATCCCAGTGGCATTCTGGCTTGTATCAAGAATAGTGTTGCCAGCAGGACTAATTCTCACTGTATACTGGGCACTGGTGAGGCCTCCTGAGTACTGTGTGCCGTTCTGGGCCCCTCACTTAAAGAAAGATACTGAGGTGCTGGAGTGAGTCCAGAGGAGAGTAACAAGGCTGGTGGAGGGACTAGAGGATATGTTTTATGAAGAGAGGCTGAGGGAGCAGGGGTTGTTTAGCCTGGACAAGAGGAGGCTCAAGGAGGCCTTATCACATTCTGTAGCCTCCTGAAGGGAAGTTGAAGACAGGTGGGGATCAGGCTTTTCTCCCAGGCAACTAGTGATAGGATGAAAGGGCATGGTCTGAAGTTGCACCAAGGATGTTTAGGTGTTGAGAAGCTCTTCCTCACGGAAATGGTGGTTGGACATTGTAATGGACTGCCCAGTGAGGTGTTTAAGAAAAGACTGGATGTGGCACTTAGTGCTACGGACAAACTTATTGTGTTGATGTCAGGTCATAGGCTTGGCTTGATGATCTCAGAGGTCTTTTCTAGCTCCAATTCTGCATTCTGTCTGTTCTTCTACCCTACACTTCCATACTTCTCAAGAGTATGTTTTGGGGGACTGTGTCAAAGGTCTTATTAAAATTGGGATAGTCCACATCCACTGGTCTCCCAGCATCTACCCGCAATGTCATAAGAAGGCTAGCAGATTAGTCAAACATGATTTCCCCTTGATAAATCCATGCTGAGTACTTCTGATTACCTTCTTTTCATCGATATTCTTAGAGATGACCTCCAGAATAAACACTCCATCATTTTTCCGGGGATGGAGATGGGAATGACTGGTCTGTAGTTTCCTAGGTCTTACTTTTTACCCTCTTTTTAAGACTGGAGTGATACTAGCTTTCCTTCAGTCCTCATGTACCTCTCCTGTTAACCATGATCTGTCAAAAATAATAGGGAGTGGAAGAGCAACAACATCAGACACATCTCTCAATGCTTGTGGGTGCATCTCATCAGGACCCATAGATTTATAAATATTTAACTTTTGTAATCAATGACTGTTCTAGTTCTCATTGACTACTGGAAAATCTTCCCTCTTGCAGACTATCTCTCCTACCTCCCGGGTCTGGACTTCTCAAGGGAAGTAAAAACCAAAGCCAAGAACTTACCTTGCACTTCTGCCTTCTCTGCATCGTTGGTTATCAGGGCTGCCACCTCATTCAACAGTGGTCCCACACTATCTCCTTACTCCTTCTTTTGCTACTAATATATTTCCAGAAGCCCTTTCTATAATTTTTTTAGCTTCTTTAGCAAATTGAGCTCTTAAAAGGCTTTAGACTTCTATATATCCTTCCTGCAAGTCCTTACAAGTTTCCCACACAACATGTCCTTTCTTCAATGAACTGTAGACCTCCCTCTTACCACAGATTTCCTTTAGGAGGTTCTTGATCAGCCACATAGTTTTCCTAGCACATCTACCTGCTTTTTTCCACAATGAAATACACTTTTTTGGGGTTTGGAGGAAGTGATATTTAAAAATTAACCAACTTTCTTGAACTCCTTTACCCTGTGGAGTTTTAACACATGGGATTCTTGCAAGTAAATCCATAAAAGGTGGAAAACTAGCTCTGTGAACGTCCAGGTTTATAATGCTATTTATTGCCTTACCTTTACCTTGCAGAATTCTAAACTCCTCCATGTCATGATCACTATCACCAAGACTGTTTCAACCTTATCCCAAATCAGTTCTTCTGTATTTGTTAATATGAGGTCCATCAGTGCACCCCTTCTCATTGCTTCCTCCACTACTTTCATTGTCACAGAAGAAAAAAACCAAGCTTAGGCATCAAAGGCTCCAACTATACAAAATCAAGGGCTTTTTCTTCCTTCAATCTTGACAAAGGCTTTCCTACAAAGGATGCTCTTTTGTGGAACTTTGACTTAGTAAATTGTTTGCTTGCCTGCAAGATGAAGTATGGGGGTTTTTTCCCAGTTTTGGGAAGAATTTTTGTGGTACTTTATGTTTGTATTAATGTTTGTGATACTTCTTTCTAAGAAAATCTGGGCTGACTAGTTTTTTGCTTCACCAAAATGAGGGATGACGAATTACACAAGAATGGATGTACATCTCAACCTTTTTACAGCTGTTTCAAAAATCACTTCTGGACTGTATGGAAAACTTACCAACAGACAATATTACTATTACTCAGAAATGCTTCTCCTTTGCAGGAGACCCTAGGAAGTATACTTATAGAACCTCAATTTTCAGATACAATCTGTGTATTTTTACCGTGCTCATCTCTCAAGGCAATGAGTTTAAAGAATGTTTGAATTCAGAGAAGCTGAGTAATAAATACCCTTGACCATAATGGACCTCATTAAGAAGCCTAGGAACTCTCATCAGATAATACAGTAGGGAATATCCTTTATATGTGATTGCAGTGCAATTACAAACTTAGTATTATTTTAAGTTTGATGCACAGAAATATAACATGTAGCTAATAGATCCTTTCCCCTTCCCTGTGGCTGCTAAAACATGTGTCTTTGCCTGTTAGTTCCAATGGATCAAACTGGTTTCTGCTCTGCAGAAAATTCTGTTGTCCTGCGTTATGCCAGGTGTGTTTCACTTCCCTAACAAGCCGATGTGCTGGTACTAGGTGGCCGTGGTGGTAACACACAAGTTGTACAGCTGCTATTTCATTACTAGGGAGCATTCCCCAGAAATAAGTGTCAGAGTAGTCTGTGCTTCCCTGGTAGTTCTGTTCTCTGTGTGAGGCACTTTGTATTTCTAAAGGTCACAACCTATTTATAGGCACAAATTCTACAACTTCACATAACTGCTTCTGTACTGAATTTGTCATAACTGTCTCTGCATATATGGATCACTTGGCTTTGCAGGGAAATTTTTAATTAAGGTCAAAACAAAACAGTTTTTTTTTACTCGTCTTGGAAGATTCTGTCTTGAAAATTGTGTGTCTAAGTTAGTTACATTTCTGTTAATTATGTGTAAGGTCTTCATTGTTCATGCAGGTATATGAATGGTTTTTGATGTAAATGCAGTTAAAAAGAAAGTATTGCCAAGCATGACATTTAAAGATGAAGCATTGTCCAAACATAGCTATTTTGCCTGACTTTGTGATCACAGTATCTGAACACGTGGCTTAAAGTAAACAAGGACCCTACACTGAGCTGTCTTAACAGGCTGCTTGCAGGCAGCTGGCCATCTTGTATGAAAAAAACTTAGCTTCAACTTTACAACTGTCATTGAGCTGGGCTCAGCTGATCCATAGTGGTTTATACTTTGTTTGAGGTAGCAAAAGCTATTCTGCATCAATTCTTCATGCATATGGATGGGCCTTAGGTTGGCAGCCGTGATCCTTCATTTTGTGTATCTGGAGCCTTTGAAGCCTAAGCTTGGGTTTGTTCTTCTGTGACAATGAAAGTTTTATCATTTATTTGTTTTTCTGGAAAAATTGATGTTCATTTAACCTATTACTATGGATACAATTCTAGAAGCCTTATGGGTTTTTTTAAGTGCCTAAACATGAAGATTCAACAAACATTCCAAAGTTTCTAATAGGCAAGGGATTGGAAATGAACTTTAAAAAAAAGTTATGGTTGAGTACTTCAGTAGTAATTGCTTCATATGCTTAAGCCCAAACTACTTGTTTTTGATTACTTGATGCCAGAGCAGCACCTATGAGTATCTAAAAAATGTGACCTTGAAAAGGAGTCATTAAAAACATAAATTATAGAGTAGACATGACATATTCTTATTTAGTGAAGCTTTTGTTCAGTTCTATAAACCCTCGTCTACTCTGCTATCTGCTGCTAAGCTAAAGATTTCTGAAGCACATTAAAAAAAAGCCCTATCCAAGTTCATTAAGAATGGAAGATAATGAGAGTTAACCTTGGAGCTTATTAACCTGGAACAAAACAATGTTGGCTTCATTAGGTTTGATATTTGTCAATGAATCTCTTGTCTTTTCTGTTCCACAGCCTCTGACTATGGGTTGTTCTTGTCAGATGAGGATCCTCGAAAAGGTATATGGCTGGAGGCTGGAAGAACACTGGATTATTACATGCTGAGAAATGGGGTATGATGCAAGTCTGTTGCTTCTTCCATCACCATATTTTTAGAAAAATCTTGTTTTTCCCAGGTAGAAGAAAATTGTTTAGCATTTGGAGTGGTGGGATGGTCTTGAGACTGTTGCTGAATTGGCCCATTTCTTTCCTTTGGTGCCGCAGCAGTTTGCTTTTTCTTTTCCTTGCTCCAATTGTGACCCTGAGCTACTATGGCCAGTGGTGTCTCCACAGAATGATTAGAAGAAAGGTAAATCTTATTACAAACTTTCTTTTTATATATATTTGAGGTGACCTTGCATTACAGTGTAGGTTTCTTCTGGACTGAAGTTGATGTGGTCATACTTGCTTGCATCACTGCCAGCTTGCTTACAACCAAAAGGCATTCCTATCCTTTTTAGATGCTAGAACAGTTTTTGTAGCATAAAGGTACTTTGATCTGTCCTTCCCTGATTAAATTTTGGTCTTGCCAGCTGGGACAAATTCTTGAGAAATGACACTGGCAGGACTGGAAGTAGTCATTTCTCAAGTGCGTTACAAGAGTAAGTTCACCTATACTAGAACACAGGAAGAATCCAATTTGGGGGATGATGAGGGAATCTAAAATTTAGACATCTAAGTTAAAAGGTTGGCTAATGATGGCTTCCAAAAGCATTTAGTAGAAGTCTTGTTTACTTCCTAGGATATATTGGAGTACAAAAAGAAACACAGACCTCAGAAAATACGTATGTTGGATGGTTCAGTGAAAACAGTCATGGTGGATGATTCTAAAACAGTTGGTGAATTGCTGGTTACCATTTGCAGCAGGATAGGTAAGATTGTAACTCCCATGTGCTTAAGAATTTGTTTTTCTGTCCTATTTGAGGGTTTTTTTGTTTTGTTTTTTTTTTACCAAACACTTCTGTGAAATCTGTTATCAGGGTTTTATTGAAGTTATCAGGTCTTTACTGAGTTGCTGTATCTGTTGTCAGGGTTTTATTGACTTAGGTATATCCTTAAACTTCAGTATTTAGCAGTTGAAGTCTCAAACCTTTCTGGTGTAATGTTTTTATTATGTGTTGCATATACATATGTTTTCCTGTTATGTGGTAAAAAAATTAAAACTAATTTTGTATTTCAAAATGGGATGAAATACAAATACTGGTAACCTTGAACTGTACCTGAATCTAGGGCTCTGTGGTGTTGCGATTAAGAGCTGATCACATTGCTGCATTTGTGAAAGTACACATGGAAGTCTTCCAGATCAGCTGGTCAGAAATTTGTCATACTGGTTATAGTCTCTCTGTCTTTGTCTAAATAGAGACATTTTTGAAAACTAATTCATACATAACTATAAGCAAGCATCCAACACGGTTTAGTTTAAATAATCTTAAACCCTTGCTCAGTTCTCATTTAGAATTAAAGCAGCCTTAATTTGATTTAGATAAATTCACATGGAAAATGGAGTAAGGCAAATTTAAGTATATCCATTTCAATTTTGTTTGAATGTTTTTACAGTGGATTCTAATGTGCTATATCTAATTTACTTCAAAAATTTTATTTTCTTGAATATGATCATGTAGGTGAGCCTTTAATTTGCTTTCCTGCATAATGTAAGAATGCCTTGCAAATGGTAGAAAAACCAAAGCAGAACAAAGAAATGGGAGCAACTTAGCACACGTGTTAAATGTTTGTGAACATTTTGATTCCGTTTCATGTAAAATTCATAAGAGTTAAGTGTTAAAACTCCAAATACAAGTCATATATTCCACATTATTTCCATTCCTCTGCTCTGCCACATTTCTTCTGTACATTGTGGGCAAACTGGAATTACTCTGCTCTCAACAAGTAGTTGTAGACATCTATTAAAGCATGTCTCTATTCTAGAATTTACTGCTATTTTAAATTCCATTGTAGTTTAAAACTGGCAGCTTCTCTCAGTAGATGACAAAAAATGTTTTTGAAAGTGGCAAATGCAGCATGTGACAAAGGAATGATGTATTGAAGGGTCTTGCTGGATAGTGGAGAGATGTCTTGAATGTGAAAGTTGCGTGTTAGTCTTGATCTCCTTTCACAAACTCTGGTTTAGTATTTAATCTGAAACATCTTTACCATCTTGAAATTAACCACTGGTATTGTGATAAACTTTTCTCTGTATTTCATCTGTCCTAAAATGTATTATTACAAGCACTGGATTTTTTCCTAATTGCAGGAATAACAAATTATGAGGAATATTCCTTAATCCAGGAAAGCATTGAAGAGAAGAAAGAGGAGAGTACAGGAACGCTTAAGAAAGACAGGACATTATTGCGGGATGAAAGGAAAATGGAAAAACTGAAAGCAAAGCTTCATACTGATGATGATTGTAAGTAGCATATTCCAGGATAGTGCTTCACTTAATGTTTTTCTGCAGTATAGTGCAAGAAAACCATATAGCAATAAATTTTTAGACTCTTGAATGTCTTATTTGATCTTTGCCTGTATTGTGTATCCTTTTATTTAAAACATTTTCTACTATGGCGTTATTTTGTGAAATAGATAAATACATTAATTCTTGCCTCTATACCTGTAAGAGTCAGTGCGTCTTTAGAAATGTTTTTTGATGTAGTAAGAATTACTTACTAGAACTTAGTAGAACTTAGTAGAAGAGTTGTAACTTAAGTATGAAAGGTCATCTCAGTGATGACCATTTTGTACTCTTCATTAAAGTTAGATGTTTAAATATTGTTGCCTACTTGAAGCCATGAAAAGGTGTTTTTTCCTTTTAAGGTATGCATTTTAAGTGTAAATGAATTTTGCCCAAGAACAAAGACAGTATTTTATTATTCTGTGTATAAGGAACCGTTTTTTCGGTTTCACATCAAGGCATTAACTGGCAGCAAAAAAAATTATCAGAGAAGTAAACAGGACAATTGGTTTGAGGATAAAGTGTGGTAAACTTTCAGGTCATGTTGTGAAGCTTTGAAGACATAAATTTAGTATTAAAACATGAGTGGAAATGAAAGTGACATTTTCTGCATTTTCCTTCCTGTGGAAATTACAATTATCAAGTGATTTTTCACAACAGCATTTAACCCTGGCAAAACTGCATATTTAACTGTTCATGTTTGCGGTTTTCTTACAGTGAATTGGCTAGATCACAGCCGAACATTTAGAGAACAAGGTGTCGATGAAAATGAAACACTGCTGTTGAGACGAAAGTTCTTTTATTCAGACCAGAATGTAGACTCAAGAGATCCTGTTCAGCTTAATTTGCTTTATGTTCAGGTACAGTATGTAGACCAGAAGTCCAGATTTTGCCTTGTCTGAGGAAACCTATGTAGCTTAATTAGAAAACTTTTCTTGCTGAAATACTCCTTCTTCTAGAATTCCAAATGGAGGTGCGCTTGGATTTTACTTTTTTCTATCATTTAAATAATGCATGATAGTGCAGAGACCTGGCTGATTTATTGGGGTTTTTTTATAACCAAATACTTTCAACCCAGTAATGGACAGTAAACCAGAAATCCACAGGAACATATCCAGGTGAGTTTTGAATGTCTCCAGAGCAGAAGACTCCACAATCTCTCTGGACAGTCTGTTCCAGGCTTGTGTTACCCTAGTGAAACAGATTTTCCTTATGTTTAAATTGCAACTTCTGTACTTCACTGTATGCCCGTTGCTCCTTGTCCTATTGCTGGGTACCACCTTTCCTCCTGACACTCACTCTGAAGATGTTTGTGATTATTGATCATAACTTCCATTATTTTCCTGCTGTCTAAACAGCCTCAGCTCTCTCAGCCTTTCCTCAGAAGGGAGGTGCACTAGCCCCCTGATCAGCTCAGTGGCTCTGCACTGGACTCACTCCAGTAGCTCCCAGACCTTGAACTGCGGAACCCAGAACTGGTTAGGTGCAGCCTAACCAGGGCAGAGAAGAAGGGGCCAAGAACCTCCTTTGGCTCTACTGGCCATACTTCTCTCAGTGCACCCCCAGAGACCATTGACGTTCTTGGCCGTAAGGGCACATCGATGCAGAATCATGGAATGGCCAGGGTTGGAAGGGACCTTAAAGGTTATCTAGTTCCAATCCCCCTGCATGTGCATAGACACCTCCCACTAGATCAGGTTGTTCAGAGCCCCATCCAACCTGATCTTGAACACTTCCAGAGTTGGAGCTTCCACAGCTTCTCTGGGCACCCTGTTCCAATGTCTCGCTACCCTCGTGCTAAAAACCTCTTCCTAATCTCCAATCTAAATATCTCCCCTTTCAGTTTAAAACCATTACCCCTTGTCCTCTCACCCTCTGGCCTTGTAAAATTTTCTCCACAGCTTTCCAGTAAGGCCCCCTTCATGTGCTGGAAGGCTGCTATGAGGCCCCCTGTGGAGTCTTCTCTTCCCCAACTGCCTCAGCCTGTCTTTGTAATCTTTGTAAGAGAGATACTTCTTAAAAGAGAAGACACTATTTAACCAAAGGCTACAGTGCAGTTGCCTGTAACGCATTCAGAAAAAAATCGGGCTTTTCAACTCTTTGTTAAAATTGTGTCTTTAAAGAACTCCAACAAGCAAAAAAAACCAACTAACAAAAAAATGCTTAACAAACAAAACCAAACAAGCCAACACTGAAGATTAAAATTCCATTTTAAACCTCTGAGGTGAAAGATCAAGATGGCATTGCTTGTGAGACTGCATCAAATTCTGCAAGTGTTTCAGAAGGCTGCATCACACGGAGATGTTCTCCTGACACTTAGATATTTCTTTCAGGCTATTGTTATGATAGAATGTGGTGATTCTGGCTTGTCATTGTTTTCTCTATGAGACTTCTATTGCTAGAGCTAGAAAATTTATTGTCAATGTGCAATAAATTTAAACAAAAGAAATGAAAATGCTGTTTTCCTTCTATGTTGCCATTTCCATAATATTAATCAGGTTTTTTGGGTGGTAAGGATAACGTTTTTCCAAGTATGAACGTGCATATGTATCTGTGTGCATATATATATATATCTCTGTTGTGTTTCATATGTCTGTATGGCAGGAAATGGGTGTCATGTCCTCTTTTTGGTAAAACTTGTTACAAAAATGGTTTCAATAAGTCTCTGCAGATACTCACCAAAAAACAATCTAGCCTTTGTTTATTCTGTTACTCATAAACACGTACAGAATGAAATAAAAAAGACGTTCAGACAGGAAAGGGTGGTGCTGGATTCTCAGTTTTGAAGGAATTTTAGAGATACAGTAGTCATTGTGGATGTCCCTGATGTGTCTTTACTTACTTCCTGTAGGCTCGTGATGATATTCTGAATGGTTCCCATCCTGTGTCCTTTGAGAAGGCCTGTGAATTTGGAGGCTTTCAAGCACAGATCCAGTTTGGACCTCATGTAGAACACAAACACAAACCTGGATTTTTAGAGTAAGCTCATGTAACTTCTACATTTGTGTGACCTCCAGACTAACTAATGTTGTCACAGACTAAATGCATTTTAGTACTTGAGGCAGAGGCAGTCAGATTCACTGTGATTTCTCTACGATTCTCTCTGTGAAAGGAGCATTGGTGCACAAATCAGCAACCACAGCTGATAAGGGGACCTTTGGCAGTGGCTTATGAAGCAGCACAGGACACCAATTTCCCGTAGGGTGCCAGTGAAGTGTTACCTGGTAATGTGGGAAAACTGGGATTTTGTTCTTCCTTAGAAGCTTACTTCTGCTTGCATTTGGTAATGCCATCTGTGAGCTAAGTATACGTCAGTATATATCACATAGGTTTGATCTGCTAAGGAAGTACACAAATGGAAGGATGATTTGTTGTTTAAATAAAGTTAATACTGCCCTGTGTACAGGTTCAGTTTTCCAGACATTTTGGTGGTGTTAATCAGTTATTCAGATGTATCCTGTCATGGTGTTCTGTGAATGAATGAAGATCTGTTAGGGAATTAACTCGTAACAAGCTCATATTGTGTCATGGTGATGATTTGAAGAGTTGGGTGTTCCAGCAGTAGTTGGGTTTAAGTTTTAAATAATTTGTCATAAAATTAAACTAGTTTTTGCAAACTGTTGTGCAGAATTCAGTGGATTAAATCCCCCTAGGTTTTTCTAGTTAACCACCTTGGTCTTTTCAGTATAAAGATTTATTTATTTTAAGCTCTGATGCAATAACTGCTGGCTGCATGAAATTTCTACTTTTCATAAAATGGTAGACACTTGGTCTGGCACAGAATTAAGTCATCACACACAAAGTGCTTTTGATTCTATGCTAATAGAAATTAAAGGTATAAATAACCAAACTGTATGTTAGAAAAATATCATTACCCCAATGGCAATCATTTAGAACTGGAATTTGAAAATTTAGAACCTTGTTATTTTCTGCAGGGCATTTTCTCTACTATTACTTTTATTTAAAAGGACTTTGACCATGCTAAGATCAAGTCTTGCAGGACATTAAGTGTAGAAACTCCTTGCTGTCCTACATTATAATCAGTTCCATAAAGTTAAGCATTTCTGATTTAGAAGTAGTTCTCATTTTGTCCTCTGTGGAGGAGTCTGGTCTGGAAGAGTAAGCCTCCCTAGTCATTTCCTTCTAATTTCAAGTGTACATGTGCATGATTTAGTGTTGTGTGCATTTGGCTGTTCATAACCCTCATGACATGAAGCCTTTTTGGTAAATGTCTTTTCAAATATGAAAGTAGTTCTGTTTTCTGTAAACTATGTTTTCTAGCCAAGCATGTAAGGTCTGTCCAAGAGGTGTCCATTCACTCATCACTGAAACCTGAACATGCTATACATGCCCTTAAGGGGAGAGTATGTCAGCTCATGCAGAAACCAGTGGGTAACATAACCGTCCTAGTATTTCATAGCATTGTTTTGAAACAGTATAATGTAGTTTGCCATGTCTGCACCATGTTTATACAGAGAGGTCTTCTGTATCCTTTTTTGTCATTGATGAATTATTCTTGGCACCAATTAAGTTTATTGCCTGCATCTCCTTAGCACTTTGGTATTGCTTGTTGGAATTTCCTTGAAGCTTATGCCAAAGTAAATTGTGAAAGCTCTTGAGCTATCAAATTGCAAATAATCCTTCTTCATGCCCTTCCTCGTGCTGCTGAATCTTGGCATTGCACCTCCAGCGGTATGCTGTAAATTTGCTGAGTATCTTAACAAAGAACTCACTATTCACATGCAGATAGGAAGGAGCAGCTAGAACCTACACCTCTGCTTTTTATTCCCAAGCATGCTTAGTGACCAGTAAGCAAATTTCCTTAATCTGGTTTATTCCATGCCTTAAACTGTCTTTTTCAAGAACTTGCGCTAATGAAAAACAGTATGTTATTGCTCATGTGTAACTTCTTTAACCAATTAGGAACAAACTCATAGTAAATTAAGTTCAATGAACAGTGTTTGCTATTAGATATGTTTTATCTGAGTTTATTTGCCATTGTAATAAGGTGTGATTAAAGAGATGAAAGAAGGTTAATTGATAATACATTTCAGGTGGTTTACCTAACTCCATTCAGTGAGCAGCTAACTAAACTATTGTTTATTGCATCATAAAGAGAATACCTTGATTATAGGTAGACTTAAAATAATTCCAGTCTGTTTACAGCTAGAATTTCACCCTTTCACCATTCAGTTGATGTAATGACTTGTCTGTTGACTGAAAAATTATGGAAGGTGAGGATAAAGGATCTATAATTGCTGACTATGTGCACGAGGAGATCCCAATAGCTGTGCAAAGTTGTTTTCTTTAACTCTTGTTGCTTAAGGAGCTACAAATGGTGTTTGTTCAGCACTGTCTTCCTAATGTGGATGTTAGTTAAATAAACATGCTTAGAAACGTAATGTTCTTGATAGCTTATCCACATATGGATAGCTGAGAAAATTACACCTACTTAATTAAAGGTAAGAATTGGAAGTGTTTGATAACATCTATAATTTTTCTGTATAAATCTTTTTCCAGTATTAAACTGGGTTTAACTCAGGTTTGATTTTATTTATATATTTCCCTTGAAAGTGAATTTAACTATGAAATTCTGTATAAAAGCATTAGTTGTTTCAGAATAAAGGCACCAGCTTGTAGGATAATCAGCTGTATTCAGTCCTTATCTACAAAATTAATTAGTCTCTTCATCCTTCCCCACCACATCATGTGTCTGTGTAAATAAGTCCTGAGAAGATATTTTACTATTGTGTATTCATGAGTTATAATGAGTATAACTGCTGGACTACTGGAGGAAAGAATAGCAAGGACAGTTCTTACTTTGGTTTATATTGCTAGAGATGTATGGAAAGAACAAGATGAACGATCTCAGTACGGAACAGAATTTTTGAAGAAAGCATGAAAATAATTATTTAGTCTTTTGATTACTTTGTTGCGTGCGATGGCTGGCTTTTGTGTTTAAATAAACACACAAACACAAAAAACTTGAGAAGAATCCAATCTACAAATCAATCAAGCAGATTTTTTTGCCCATCTTATTTAAAAAAAACACTCCACCATTCTCAAACTTGCTATTTCTTTGTATCAATAGTATGCTTGCTTACTGAATAAATCAAAATAAAAAGGAAACTCTTCACTCATACTTTTTGTGTGGTTGTTAACAGTCCAAATCTGGGGAGAGGTCTTCTTTGAACTGTAGAAGTGTCTTCAGGCTGAGAAGTGCTGCTTAATTCATGCTATAATTTCATCATAGTGTTCCAGATGGGAAGGTACAATCTGGAAAAGAGCTGATGCTTGTTAAAGTGAAATGTTGAGAAGTCTTCAAATTGGGATTGTGTTTGACTGAGATCAAGGGTTTATTTTATTGTACAGTAAGGAGGTACAGGGTGAGGTGTTTGAAGATTCTTTCTCTTCTGACTAAATACTATCCTGGAGGCCTGCTTAGTTTACTTTGTATTCTGAGACCTTGATCATCTTGGTGCTACACAAATGGTTATTTATGACTTTGTTGTTGAGATAGTGACTGGTATTAAGGGTCCACTTAAATGGCTTTGCAGTTTCTCAGTAAAATATTAGCGCTCTAACATTTTTTGGTAGATGCAGAGGAAAGACTTGGTCCTGTGTGTCAATAAAACAGGGCTACTGGAAAGTCATAGCAGTGTATCAGAGATGACTCTAACTTTGCGATTCCTTTCTTGCCCCAGATTACAAGTGTATTGGGATTTAGATGTGAATCTCTCTGAGCTGCTGAGTTTAAGAATGAAAAGTGCCCCAGCTATTAATTACCTTGGATATTTCAAAATGTGACAGGCTGTTATGTGGGGATGTAACTGTTACAAGGGAGTATAACTGAAATGTTTTTCAAATATAAGGTATCCTCTTACTCTCCCAGAGAGTTCTTAGCAGAATTTAGCAGAGTTCTGTTTGACCCTTTAGGTGTTTTATGTCCATTTTAGGAAGCTTCAAGGATTTACTGCCAACAAAGGAACATTCCTTCTTAAGAAGGCACCAGTTGTTAACTATGGAATTGTTTGGTTGTTTTTTTTCTAGCCTAAAAGAATTCTTGCCAAAAGAATATACCAAACAAAGAGGGGCCGAAAAGAGAATATTTCAGGTAATTCTGAGGTTGAAAAACCTACTATAGTTTCACTTCCTAATTTGTACAAGAAAGATGAGCTTTCATAGATCTATATTAATGTAATTGATTTATGTAACTATCAGAAAGTAAGTGTAAAGACTGATGCCATATCTTTCTTCATCATATTTATTGTCATAATCCTTGTTTTGCTTCACTGATGATTATTCAGTGTACTTTAAAGAAATAAAAAGGGAATATTCAGTATTTTAAAGACCTTTTTTCTCAGTCTCATTGAAACATAAGTTGTTTTTTACTGGAATAGAAGCATATTTGGGAAAACCAGTTTTAATGACAGGCCTTCATTATTCAAGCATGAGCATCAAGTAACATGTAGTTCTGCTAGCTAATTCTGAAGTTCAGTGATGTGTCTGGGAACCACACTGTTGTAAAAGACTCGAAGCAGTTGAGTATAAAATATGCTGGTACTGTTGGAAGTGGTCTGAGAATTTGAGTACTATAGATGCATTAAGTATCTGTACCTGCTGGAATACGAATTTGGCAATAAAATGTAATATAATAATATAAGTTGAACAAATTTGAGGTCAACAGCTAAAATCAAGCCATCCAACTTGTGGAAGGATATACCTGGAATCTGTGATCTCATCTTGGGAAATGAGTTAGAGAGCAGGAACAGGTCACACACTTTGCTGTGTCTGTTGCACTCCCAGTCTGGGAATTCTATAGCTCAATGAGTCTGTTCTGGAGCTTGCAGTACTTCCACATAGATATCTAACACTTTTCTGTATACCTTTAGCTGCTGGAAGTGATGATGCTGTTTAAGCAAATGAAGATTTATCCACTTTTGAGCATCTCTTATTGTGTTGTTTGTTCACAGCATGTGGTTTACTGCCAGTGCTGAGCATGAGCCTCAAGTAGTTTCCATCATTACTTAGTTTGGTGCACGGACAGGAAGCTCACCAGTGAGGGCGCTAAACCTGGGCAGAGATGGAATAAAATAAGCAAGCTTCCTTTTTTTTTTTTTTAATTTGTCTTCATCCCTCCTCAAATCAACTGTTTCTGTGATTTACAAAATTCTTGTTTGTCAGATCATTTTTTTGGCAAAAACTGCATCTGCAGCGACTGCATTTGATTTTTGCCACTTGCAATTACTTTGTCTGGATTCTAGCTTATTCGGGATCCTGCTTGTGTTCTCTGCACCGAATTTAACAGATATGATTGCTTTGTCCTTGGGATGCAGACAGGGGTTTTTGTATTGCAGTTGCTCCTCCCAGTTCTCCTCAGTGAAACTCAGTCAAAATGGTAACTTAAACTGGAGCAGTAGAGTGTTTACTACGTTCTTGCTGCTCCCCCTGCTGCCACCAGTGAGCATGAAAAGAGATGACAGTCACCTCTTCAGAGTAATGTGAGGGGTAGAGATGGTGTGATTGGGAATCTTTGAGATAGGATTTTTCACTGGAATGCTATTGGGTAGGGACACAGGTATTGAGATGAATTTTGAGTATGTATTATCGATAGCTGACAATATTCACAGGGAATAAAGCTTACTATTGAATAAATTGCTTAAATAATACTAAGAAATTGAGTTACAAGACGCATAGATAAGTATGACATGGTGAACTATTGAGAAAAATCATTGCTTCTCTTACCTGTAGGAAACTGTAGATAACATTGCAACTGGCAAAGAAAGCTAACTGGAAGTCAATTACAAGTTCTGAGGCTGTATTAATTAGAAGTTTTGGCCACAAAGCAGGAATAGTCTGTTCCTGGAAAAAAAATAGATGCTGGGACTCCTAGTTGACTTTTAACAGCTGACTGAAGAGATATTTGTTGTATGAAACAGTACAGTGAAACAGCAGAAATACCTAGAATTTTACACTGTTTCAGAAGTGGTTTAAATGTGCTTGATCTAAGATATAGATGGAACAGATGATAATCAAAGATGAGTTTCCATTTGCACACGTGGTTTATATTGTCTGATGTGAAGAATTACAGTTGTGCTAACATTTTCAGCCAGTGCTTCATTCAAATATTCTAATTATAATGATTACTAATGAAGTATCCTTAAGCAGACAAAAGCTACACCTTTGGTTTGTTTGTTTCCAGAAAGCATTAAGTAATACTGACCTTTCATTACAGGAGCACAAAAACTGTGGTGAGATGACTGAAATAGAAGCCAAAGTGAAGTATGTGAAGCTTGCCCGGTCCCTGCGGACATATGGAGTGTCGTTTTTTCTTGTTAAGGTAATGTAGATCTTGCTGGGACCGTACTGTGTGCCTGGTTATGTATTATTTCCAATTCCATGTTAAGCAAAGGTTAAAAATGTTCTTTCATCCTCCTGTCTGGAAGCAGCACCTGAAAAACATTGTCATTACTGTGTGGGGCAGAATTACTGTTTCACTAGAGATCCTTTTTCTGCTGCTTCCAGACAGGAAATTGCATCTGTCATGATTTAATTTCTTTAAGAACAAGAGCTGCTTAATATCAATACATTGCTTGATCATCACTTGTCTGTGACCAGATGGACTGAATCTGAAATTTTAAATTGTCTTCATCTGCACGCCAGTTTCCTGCCTTTGTCTAAATATTCCATTAGGCTTTTCCTTTCTCCTACGGCAAGCTCCATTTGAATGAAAAACAATCTTTTGCACCTTGTTACAGGAAAAGATGAAAGGCAAAAACAAGTTGGTTCCTCGTTTGCTGGGTGTGACCAAAGACTCAGTGATGCGTGTGGATGAGAAGACCAAAGAAGTGTTGCAAGAATGGCCACTGACAACTGTGAAACGCTGGGCTGCCTCACCTAAAAGCTTCACACTGGTAATCTTTTTGTATATGTTCAGTGGAAAAGGAATTTATGTGGCAAGGATGAAAGAAGATAGATTTAGTTTCCTTATTGTAACTTGGCTTATTCATAATTTTTTGCCTTTATACAGAATCACAAAGGCCTAAACTAATAAACAGTCTATGTGCCTCTAGGGTATTTTGATGTGTCTAGACAGAACAATTCAGCCAAAGTCCTGTTTAAGTCTGTTCCGTGTTTAACCACTACAACAGTTTAAAAGATTGTTTGAAGCAGGTGGGAATAAGACACTTATGGTGTTTGCCATCTGAAATGCCCTGTGTGATGTGCAAGGTGTGAACATAAATGCATATGATAATTAAGGATTTAAAGAACTTTCTTGAATGTGAAGTTTTATTAGTCATTTTATCTATAGGGGATCACTGCAAGGGGAGTATTTTGGATATGAGGAGTTGGTTTTAGTGGTAGAACAAGAGTCAGTGTCTAGGAAATCATATTCACTTTCATCAAGTATATCTAATTTCTAATTGCATGGATGATTGTGCTTCAGAATAAGGTTCTAAAGATGTTTCTCCTTTTGTCAATGACTGAGTGAAGTAACCACACTGGTCGTGTAGAATTTCTGAAATACCTGTTTCAGAACAAAAGAATACTTCTGCTTTCCTCCCTCATCCTCCACACAGACTAGTTTAGAATCTTGGAGTAATTATTGTTTTGTATAATTAAATGTCTATACAAGTATTTTTAAGATCTTAATTCTCTCATTTGTATTTGGTACTGTTTGTGTCTGTATTTCCTGTTTGAAGAGAGGTGAGTTTTGTTTTTTCCTCTTTTCCTTCAGGATTTTGGTGAATATCAGGAAAGCTATTACTCAGTCCAGACCACTGAAGGAGAACAGATCTCTCAATTAATTGCAGGTTACATTGATATCATCCTGAAGAAGGTATAGTATTAAGATAATCTGTAGTGAATATACAGTAAAAATAATTGCACAGCAGTGCCAAAGCTCAAATGTGTGCAAGCTATTTTTCCTTTTATCACAAAATTAGAATTTTATGTTTTGATGCTAGATGTTTTTAACTTTAAGTAATATAACCTCTGATCATTTAACTAAATGATGCTTCTAGAACTTAAATGCTTCTAGAAAATGGCAAGTCTGTAAGTGATAAGCAATAATATGGCTCAAGCTTAGTACAACATGCTCGGGCTTTATTTTTCTGTCTGGAAAGTGAGCTGCTGACTGAGTGCATATGCAGGGAAGAGTCCAAAGCTTCAACTGTGAATTTTAAGCTATGGATCTTAAGCTAAGTGGAGAATCAGGTGGGAAGAAATAGTCCCTTGGGAGCAGCATTTAAAAGTACATAAAAAGGACTACATAATAGCATAGTCTTGTATATAATTGTAGTATATTCATGTATATAATGTATCAAAGCTGAGAATCGTAGAATCATCAGGGTTCGGAAGGAACCTCGAAAGATCATCCAGTCTAAGACCCCTACCACAGCAGGACACCCAGACCAAGTCACAGAACAGAACATTACAGATAGGAAGCAGCCTGGAAGGATCATCCAATCCAATCCCCCTGCCACAGCAGGATCACCCAGACCAGTTCCAGGCAGGTTTAAAAAGTCTCTAGGAAAGGAGACTCCACAAACCCCTCCAGGCAGCCCCCTCCAGTGCCCCATCACCCTCCCTAGGAAGAAGTTACAGAATTGGTCAGGGTTGGAAGGGACCACAGGATCATCCACTTCCAAAGTTTGAAGCAGAAAGTTTGTTCATAAAAGAAAATATAAATGATTGCTTTAAAAATATTGTGATTAGTATAGCAAAGAATTCCATCTCAGTTGTGTAGCAAGAGGGATAAATCAGTTTTTGTGAAGAGGCCAGCCTGACCTGGAACTTGATTTTTAAGGAGTGTACCTTGCAGGATTGAGGAGGTGCTGATAGGTGTCTCCAGCATTCAACTTTTTTACAATAAAATACCATTTTGCCAACAGATGCAGAGCTGAATGGTCTAAGCACATAGAAAAGTGAGGTATTTCAAAGAGTTGCTCCTTGTCAAATTTGTACTTGGTTAATGTTCGACCAAACTGCATCATTATTTGCTGTAGTAGCTGTAAATAGTAAAGAAATCACAGAAAGCTAAGCAGCTCAGGAGAACATAGTGCCTTTGTTCATGCAAACAGTGTAGGACGTAACATCAAGCATTAGGAAATCAGATGTTGAGGAGGATTATAGGAATTAATCACAAGTCTTGCTTTTTATTCCAAAGCTGTCTCTGATTTAATAAATGTTAAATAAACTGCAGATTTCTATAGATGGTTTAAAACTTGATTCTAGCTTAAACTTCAAAAGTAGCTCTGCTATCTAATGCCAAATGAAAGCAGCCTTTCTCTCTTGATAGAATACAGATGTGTGTTATCCACTCTCTTCCTGCCCTTTGATTTCTTCTTTACAATCTGCTGACATAGCCAGTTTTACAATGAATGAATTGCTAACAGGTTAGGTAATAAACACCCAGGATGCTTCGTGCTGTGTAAGGGAAGCATGTGGTTCCCAACTGTAGAGTCCAGGTTATTTTTGCGATAACTTGGTCCCTCAAACTATGGTTTGTCTTTCTCAGTTGCATAATGTTGTTCGTTTGTTTTGG
Source organism: Upupa epops (assembly GCA_013397515.1). NCBI lineage: Eukaryota > Metazoa > Chordata > Aves > Bucerotiformes > Upupidae > Upupa > Upupa epops. The sequence goes on along the minus strand of VZRI01000042.1, from coordinate 39,818 downwards.
AGTGTTACTACTAATTTGTGTTGGTATTCATTGGTGATGCATTTTTTTCTACTGTAGTATTATTTGTGGACCCCTACTCCCCAGCCCTTTCTGTTCTGCAATCTTAGTGATAGGTCATTAATCAGTTTACAGGAAAACCTGAACCAGAGTAACTTTCCACATTTCTTAAATCTGGATATTTTTTTCCTTCACATTAATATCAAAGTAAGGTACCATCTTCACTAGAAATAGGCAGTTCCAGTTCATGAATGAACGGAATCTATCTCAGTAAAAAAATCTCTGGAGAAAGTTGGAAGGGGAGGTGTGTGTACAGACATGCATGAAGAGTTCCCATTGAATGTACTCAAGGTTGTAGTGGACATTTTTCTATTTATATACATGTAGACATCTATATATTAGGACTACAAATCACATAGCAGGGTGAGAAGCAGGCAATCATTACACTATTTCCCAAGCAGAAATAGACTAGTTTTACAAGCTGCTGCTTTTAAACCTGGGATAATTTCTAGTAGTTTAGACTTATTCCCTTATGTGTATTTACCTCCCTTTATATCACTAAAAAGCTGCCTCATTAAGTCTTGTGTGCAGACAGTCCAGAAGTTTGAAGCAATTATGGTAAAATAACTTGGGTACAGTATTAAGTCTTTATTACAATCATGTATTTCCTAGTGGTAGGTAGCACCATACAGTAACATTTTTTGATGCTAAAGTGTACTTGAGTTCTACTTCTTAAGTCAATCTTCTGTTCCTGAATTAGCAGAGAATGGGAAAGGGGATGGTACATGGCCTGTGCTGGGATTTGCTGCTGTTACATATCATTCAGTGCTCAGAACACCTTTTTTACTGTAAGGAAAGACACTGTCCAGCACTCTTTGTTCAAAGAGGCTCTAACAAGCTTTTTTCCTTTATGCCATCTGATAGAGCTTAGAATCTGTTCTGCTTTGTGATGAAGGGCACCCCTTCTGCAATGTAGATTATACTGTCACACTTGGTGTTCAGCACCAGACAAGACTACAAACTTTATTTGACTAAATATCTGGCAAACGGTAAGTAAATGGTGGAGAGAAACCAAACAGAAACATAGGTTATTGAACTTCTTTTTTTTTTCCCCTTCTCCAGAAACAAAGTAAAGATAGATTTGGGCTTGAAGGTGATGAGGAATCAACCATGTTGGAAGAATCTGTTTCACCTAAGAAGTGAGTACACACAACAGGAAGTAATGCTCTTTATTTAAGAGTGACAACTTTTTTTGACTGCAGCAGCTTCTTGCAAATAAAATAGCACAGTTCTTACTGTTAAAGAATTCTTTTCTACAGGATGTTTCAGTAGAAAGAAATACTGCCACCGCCCAGGCTTGCATCTGGACTCAAGGACTGAAGAGTGGGTATTTGTCACAAAATTGTTGGTTAAGGCAACCAGCAGTAGTACCAGTTTGTGGTTACTCAGCCCTCAAACAGAGGAGCTCAGATTGTAATTCAGTAAAATGCTAAGAAGTTAACAATTCAGAGCTGAAAATGTCATATTAGATTTTTGATCTTAATGTAAACACCTAAGTTTTAGTTGTTTGTGTCAGCTAAGTGCATGCTTTCCAGTAAATTTGATTCCACTCAGTTAAATTGTACCCTGGTTCATGAGCAGAGCTGGCTAATTTTGCCAGACTGCTCCAGACAAGTCAGCCATATGTGTGGTGTGGGTGAAGGTGAGGTTTTGGTATTGGTCCATCAGGCTATGATCTGATGGGAATATAGAAAGAAGCAAAACTGTAGACCTGCCATACCCTTCTTAAAAAGGGATTTTAAATCTTTTCTTGCAGTGAATGAATAGAAATCAGTTTTTGACATTATAAGATGTAATGAGCCACTCGAGTCTCCTCTTGGAAGTCTGAGAATGGCACTGTCAGCATTGTGTATGTGAAAAGTCTGTTTGATTTATTGATAAACATACAGTTCGTAGGAGATAGACTTGTTAGATATTTAATGTGGCCTTATGTGAAATTCCAACTTCTGACAGATCACACATGTTCAGATGAGCTTTCCTTTGACATTTTCCTTTCCAGATCACTTCCAGAATACACTGTTAGCTAAGGGCTGTGCAGAGAAGCCCAAATTTTTCACAATTGAAGTTACTTTTATTCCTCAGCAGATTGTTGTTAAAGCCAGAATTTCTGTCAACACTTCTGGCTGTTCAAGCTTGAACCATATTTAAATATGATCAGTATGTCTGGCAAAGCAATTCGTGAGCATGGATAACAGTAACTTTTATAATTCTTGGATGAATCCTGCCTCCATCCTATAATTTGATAAGCTGCCTGGTTATTAGCAAGTGCTGTATGTGCATGTGTATACAAAGAAGAAAGTAAGCATGTTAGTTTTGGTCCTATGTCTTGCATGCTCCACAGGATCTGTGCTTCTATTTTCTATTGATCATCTTATGATAGACGTATATTCTGGTTCTGTCAGCTACAAATCTGAAAGGAGTAAAGCTACTGTACTGCATAAACCCAACTTCTCATTGCCTTCTTTCCTTGGTGCCTGCTCATTAGTGCTATTAATTTGCCAAAAGCCCCAGAATACGTTTTTTTCTAGTATGTTAGAAAATTATTAGGAAAAAGAAACATCTGGCAAGACTTGATCTGAAGGAGCTAACAAAATCTTTTGTTTTGGTGGCTTTATTTGGTTGTTTTTTCAGACCTACCATCTTACAGCAGCAGTTCAACCGCACAGGGAAGGTGGAGCATGGCTCTGTGGCACTACCAGCTGTTATGCGTTCAGGGTCCAGCGGACCAGAGACTTTCAACATTGGCATCATGCCTTCTCCCCAGCAACAAGTCACAATTGGTCAAATGCACAGAGGACATATGCCCCCACTTGTGAGAAACCTCCTTGTTTTGTATTTTAAAACTTTTGGTTACGTTAGTACGTTTTTTTGTGCTGTGCAGATGTTGTACATATTACTAAAAGCAGAGGAGAATATCAAGTATAACTTCCTGGCTATCCTACTGATGTTTTGAACATCCCTGAAATACTTAGGGTATCACATTTTGACTTATTTCCTCATTTTCTTTAAAACTCAATCCTTCAGCCTCCTTATCTGAGTAGTTACAAGGGTTAGGAAGAAAGATGTAAAGACTGGTACAAGTAAGCAGTTTTAGGAAAAGGCCTTGCATTTAGATTATTGTTGGCCTGCCAGTTTAGAATTTTTAGTAGGTTTAAAGCTGATGTTGAGTTTTCTCATTTAAAAGACTATGAAAAGTCCTACACAAGCTGTGAAAAATAAAATAGATACTTAAGATCATGAGGTCTGGTGTGAGTAGTGGTTGTCAAAATACCTATCCAACTGCTCTTTCACTCCTGCTCCTCAATAAATGAGGGGTAGGTGGAGAAAATAAGATAAAGCTTTCTCAGCCTAAGTTGCAGTAAAGGCAGATCGCTGGTTACCTTCTTGTGCAAAACAGACTTAACTTGGGGAAAATACTGTCTGTTCAAATAAAAGTTGGGTGGTGAGAAACAAACGAAAACTAAACCACATTCCTTCATTTCTGACTATTCCCAGCTCCCAAGTGGTAAGTTTGTAACAGCTTTTCTCTCCAGCTCCTTCCTTGCGCTATTTGCCAGCTTCAGCCTGCATCCTTCTGTGAGCTGGGGTTCTTTTCAGGAGATCCTGGTCCAGTGTGGGTCTTCCCAGGCTTGTTAGGACACAGCATTAGCTTTCCATATTCTATACTGTTTGGTTTTTTTCCAAGGAAATACCCATATGCTGCTGTGTGGGATCTTTTGTGAGCTGTAGGGTTGCTCTCTCCACATGCTGCAGGGAAAATACCTGTACCACTGTGGTCTTTTCCACAGACTACTGAGGAGTATCTCTGCTGCTTGGAACACCTCCTCTCCCATCCTTCTCACACATTATATTTACAGAGTTGTTTCTGTACTTTCCCTTCACCCCCTTCTTCCAGTGCAATGTGATATTTTGCCCTTTTTTACCAGTCTTATTCCAGAGGTGCCACCAGCTTGGCTGCTTTGCTGTGGGGAGTTGTCTAGAATTAACTGTGCCTAGCATGGAGCAGCCCCTGATCCATCCCTGCAGCCAAACCCTGCCACAGAGAGACAAACAATACAGATAGGCAGCCATCCTGCTCTGTCTAAAGCCCTTCAGTTTTGTATTTGCTTACACATCTTGATGGCAGTTCAGTTTTATAATCAGCTTTGATTAATTAGTAGGCTGTTGCAGTAAATCAGTAATATCATAGAAATAAATTAAGTTTTCGTGTTCATGATACTGAGTGCAAGTCAGTAGGATAGCTTGGTGGTTCTGTGTGTGCCTGTTGGGAACCATTTGACCTTAGGAAGTTCAGCCTTTTGTAAATGTCTGCAGCTACAGTAGGGTGTACAATGGCATAGGCAGAATCAAGACACCGAGAGGACAGTTAGAGAGCTTGACACCGCGGAAAAGCTATCTGAAATGTCTAGGTACAAGTGTTGGATGGGTGTCACTTACTGTCTGCTCATGTATATGTACCCACCTGCATTTTGAACGTCACACTCAGCCATTTCCCTGTTTTGTCTTTCAGACCTCAGCTCAGCAGGCCTTGATGGGTACAATTAATAGCAGTATGCATGCTGTGCAACAGGCACAGGCTGACCTCAGTGAAGTTGATAACCTACCACCTCTAGGGCAGGACATGGTGAGTTTTTCTAATTCCTCACAGAAATGGATCTGAATGCTTTGAGGTGTTTACAGATCCATTTAGTCATTGTCCATGGATTGAAAGTGATATTGCAAAAGGTTTTAAAATGAGGTTAAAATTTTGTGATGTCCTTAACAAATTAGTGTTCCAAATCAGTAATCAGTATTCTGAGATTAGATACAGCAGACATCATTGCCATAATCATTTCTGGAATCCTATTTGGTTCATGTGCTTATGTACAATTAAATGCAAGCTGTGGACAGTATTTGTGCTGTGAGTGATGGTGTCCCTGACACTTGAAAAGTAGGAACAAAATATCATTCTGTTATTCCTGATCTGGGTTAGAGTATGAGGATAGATCAAGAAACTATTCCCTCTGAAGGACGGTCAGTCAAAGACAGTCAGCATTCATGGATGCAGTGTGTATGGCATTTACCTTAAAAGAACAGCTCTTGATATGTAATAACAATTCTATAGTGAACAGTTTAGCAAATGGAAATACTTGATTTCATGTTGCACTTTAAGGGTTTGATGTTGTCCTTTTTTCACTTGAAAAGTTTCATGAAGGAATGAGAAATCTGTATGGTATCTCCTCTTACAGAACCTCATTACAATCTTTAATTCTTGTTTTTATTATTGCTCCTCAGGCATCAAGAGTATGGGTTCAGAACAAGGTCGATGAATCAAAACATGAAATCCACTCTCAGGTGGATGCTATTACTGCAGGAACTGCATCTGTTGTTAACCTTACTGCAGGTAAATTTTAAAGGGAAGGATTTCCTAGCAGTGTCCTATTTATTTATTTATTGGCCTAATTCAAATAACATAGGGATTGAATATGGGGCAGCTGAAGAAAAATTTTCTTCAAAATTCTCCAGTGGATAAGTGCATTAATATGTGCTACAAGCTATATGTCACCTCAACAGTTTTTGTCTGCAGTTTCTCTTGCACTGAAGGTTTGACCATTGGTGAAGATAAAATGTAGGTTTTTTGTTCAACAAAGTTTGGTAGAGTGCGTTGGCCAGATTAGTACAGAAAGGGAGTCTTGATCTGAACATTCTTAAAGAGAGAGAGACATCATGTGTTCATTGATGGTGGCTATTTTTCTTCAGCAAGTTACAAATTGGAGCTAAGAGTGGCTTAAAGGAGTCACTACTGTATTACCTTGTATTCTTTCCATGTCAGAAGGTAACTGAAACTGTAATTGTCAGGAAATTGCATTGAATGAAGATCAATTCTATTAGAAGATAAATTCTTGTATAAGAAGAAATCTAGAAATTGGAAAAATGGCATCTGTTTTATTTAAGAGTAACAATGACATTACTTAGCAGGCATTGCTTGTATATTTTGAAATATCTGTCTTTTCACCAGTGCATATCTTGAGGCTGTTGCCTCTTTTCCCCTGTTACCACTAAAGTATTCTGATCATAAAAAAACCTTTGTGCTACAGGGGACCCAGTTGACACTGATTACACCGCTGTGGGGTGTGCAATTACAACCATCTCTTCCAACCTAACTGAGATGTCTAAAGGGGTGAAACTGCTTGCTGCTCTCATGGATGATGAAGTTGGAAGTGGAGAAGACCTTCTGAAAGCTGCTCGAACATTGGCCAGTGCTGTCTCAGACTTACTGAAGGCTGTGCAACCTACTTCAGGAGAGGTTAGTAGATGGAAACTTCTCAGTTTCCCTCATTGAAGTGCACAGCATTGGATTTTTTTGAGACCTGTTAGCTTTTAAGCCTCACCTGTTTAGTGTCACATAACGACTCCTGTGTAACCAGTTCTTTTGACTACCTTTTATTCCTGTTCTTATTCCTGCATTCTCTTTTAAAAACAAATTTCAAACAATACTGTGACCTACTAGGAAGTGGACAGTTGTTAAGTCATTATTTTTCTCTCTACTATATTTGTCTACTACTTTGACATATGCAGCTGTTACAGTTCTCCAGAAAAGACTGACCAGGACTTCTAGTTCATAGGTTTGTTATGAATTGGAGTCTGCAGCCACCTTGCCTTATATCTCTTGAGGTACGTATTTTTTTCAAGAACATGAAATCTAATGTTTGAGGTCAGGATCCATCTTTAATTATGCTTGGAGTTGCTACAACAATGTTTATTCAAGTTCTTCAGAATTACATGTTCTTCAGGAGCACGTCAGATGAAACCCTTGAAATACAAATGTGGTGTTGTACATGTAGAGGTGTGAAGATTTTCCCATAGTATTTCTTTTGTGAGGTTGTTTTTACCCATGTTTTCAAAATTTTTTTTGGTTCCTTGATAGAATCTAAAATTCAAGTAAAGCTCAAATTAATGTATTGCACCTTTTGTATCTTTCTAGCCTCGACAGACAGTTTTGACTGCAGCTGGAAGCATCGGGCAAGCAAGTGGGGAACTACTGAGACAAATTGGAGAGAATGAAACAGATGAAAGGTTCCAGGTAATGAAAGGGTTGCTAGTCACTGTTAGAACTGTGCAGCTTTCTAAAAAGGTTTCTCAAAGTGCAGGTAGGAAATGTTAGATTTGAAATTTCTTAGTATTAACACATGTACACACACAGCAACACAACTCCAGTCCTGGCCCTTCCTTGTGTTTCACTGTCTCTGCAGGCTGCTGTGACCTGGTATTAATGAAGGATGAATTAATGTTTGTTAATAAATACCACGTGTTTCTTATTAGATATAGGAGTTCTGACACAACCTTTTGGTAAACTGAATACAAGACAATTATTGTATAATAAACAAGATTTCTTTAATGTCATTAGTACTATCATTATCAAATCATAATGCCTTAACAGTGTTAGCTTGAGGCCATTGTTCTTAAATACTTCTATTACAAATGTGTCTATTTTTTTGTCCACTCCAAGCCAAGAACTGTGGGGTAGTAGTTTACAACAGCAGACAATCCTCTGGTGTGCACTGTGTGCAAGTTTTTTGCTAATATAACTTACAGGCCATTAAAAACACAGGAAGTTAAAATTACGTATAGCCATATCACTAGTGTCGTCTTTGAGGAAAGACAGGATGTTTTAATGCTGCAGATAAGGGGAAGATTCTATCACCCTGAAAAACTGAAGATGGTAACACTTTAAATGGGGAGATAGGAGATGTTTTGTAATATTTTAATTTTTTTAATTTTTAATTTTGTTATAATTTTGCCATTTCAGAGTTAATTTATTTCTCTACAAGGTAAAAAGTTTTCTGGGATTAAGGCCTGTTTTGAGTTAAATTTTGGAGAGTAATTTGTAGGACTGTATATGCATAACGGACAAGGAATTACTGTGGCAGGAAATGGCATTTTGAAAACCGGCATGGCAGTTACTGTTTCTGACAATTAAGTACTTGAATTAAGTGTTAACTCAAGTGGTGTCTGTCATTCTTATGCAGTCCAGTAACTTAATGTAAATAGATAATTGATTGTACTGACACAATAAACCTTTTGAGTTTTCTGAGTAATAGCCATATTTGCTGCTTTATGCAATATAAAGTGTTTATGTTTTGATACAGGAGAACGTCTTACCTTCAGGAGACTTAATCTTAATCTAAACTAAGTACATAACTCGTATTCATTAGAGTTTTTCCTTTATTTTACCAGGATGTTCTGATGAGCCTGGCCAAAGCTGTTGCAAATGCTGCTGCCATGTTAGTGCTGAAGGCCAAGAACGTAGCACAGGTCGCTGAGGACACAGTCTTGCAGAACAGGGTCATTGCTGCTGCTACCCAATGTGCACTTTCCACTTCCCAGTTGGTGGCTTGTGCAAAGGTAAGGTTAGCAGTGTCTGTGAGGTGACAAAGCATTGTTTCGAGTGCCTGCTTCTGAATATTGCCAACTGTCCCAAGTAATTCTAGGGTGTTAATATAATAATTTACATTTATGCACTATCAAAGTTAATACTATAATTTACATTTATGCACTATCATGCCCATAACATGGCAATCAGGAGCTCAGAGGATGTGAGGTGTTGCTCTAATCTCCAGAGAAGTTTCCACAGATAAAAGCCAATCTGATGAATTACTAAAATAAAATTAAAACTAAAACATACTAGTTCACAAGGCACAGCTTGCCTGGGGAGCTGTGTAAGTTTTCTAATAAAGCCTAGAATTAGATGGGTACACCTTATGTAGAGTTAAAACTCATGTTGTTGCTGAAAATAAAATTAAGTTGGTGGGCATAGATTTAAATATATTTACACAGATTTATAGTAGCTTAGTCGTGGTAATAGGCTGAGTACTGATTTTCAGTCTAAGCAAATTACAAAGGAGTTGAGATCAAACCCCAAATTCTAAAGTCTGCAGTTGGAGCATTAAATCTTCTGCAGCCTTTTTTGTCTTAAAAATAAATAAATAGTCAATTTAAAAAATTCACCTTTCTGACTTGGATGCTGCTTTTGGTGTCTGTAGTGTCATTTTTTGCAGGAAAACAGATGTTCAGCTGTTGTTTAGTACAAAACTAATTCCAATCAAGATTTTTGTTTCATTTGAAATTTCAGGGTGCAGATGTTTGCCACTGGATGTAGTTACCCTAGAGGAGTTTGGCCCATGCTTACTCTCCCAAACCACTGTCTAGTGTCTTCTCATTTCGGTAGCTGCGGAAGTCACATGAAACAAAGTGGAAGCTTCCACTCTGAGTCTAAACAGAGATGAAATTCATATGCAGAGCCTAGATTCTGAATCTAGATGTCTGAGGCTACCTCATCACTTTTGGGGTGTTCTGTTAAGGGAAAACAGAGGCTATAGACTAAAAGCTAACATAGAAGACATTTCACTTGTTAGTAGCTAGGAAACACACAAGTAAGCCTTTCTTGAATGATTTGTGTCCTTTCCCATGCAGGTTGTCAGTCCCACCATCAGCTCTCCAGTGTGTCAGGAACAGCTGATTGAGGCAGGGAAGCTGGTAGACCGTTCAGTGGAGAACTGTGTGAGAGCCTGCCAGGCTGCCACAGATGACACTGAGTTGCTGAAGCAGGTCAGTGCAGCTGCCAGCATTGTCAGCCAAGCCCTGAATGATCTCCTCCAGCATGTCCGCCAGTTTGCAAGCAGAGGAGAGCCTATTGGACGCTACGACCAGGCTACAGATACCATCATGTGTGTCACAGAGAGTATTTTCAGTTCAATGGGTGATGCTGGTAAGTTTCTGTAATAAACAATACCTTTCTACAATTCAGAGACACGCAGGTTTCAAGAAATACAAATGAAGAAACTTCTGCAGTGCTCTGTCCCTGTGGACTAGTGCCATCATCATGGGTACTTGTTCACCCCATAACATGAAATCAGCAAAATTGACACAACCGTGTGTTATATAACAACCGTGTGTTATATAGAACTATTTACTCTGTGAAGACAAAATATTGCTGAAAGATCACTGGAATATTTTTTCTGTTTTTCAACACTGTTTCACTTCATGGAACTGCATAGTATATTCTTGTCTCCAAATATGAAGATAGGTACCTGAGCTAACACTTCCTAGGGATTGATTTTATAATGTGTAGAATTTGTTGTCACTTTTGAAACTTCTGCTTTTTCCTGTGACATTTTAGAAATGTGCAACTTCTAGAACCAACCAAAACTTGAGATGGCCAACGTGTGACCAGTCCAATGTGAAGTTTTAGTAAAGAATCTGTAAAGTGCTTAGAATGCTGAAATTTCCAAAGTTAGTAGTAAGCATGAAAGGGGACTATCAGCTTAAAATCAAAGCAATTTCTAGGAAGTTTTAAGGAAATGAATAGCAGTAGATGTACACAGGGTATCATGTGAAGTTTTATGTTCATCTTCAGGTTCCAGTCTGTTTCCAACCTACTGTTGCACATTGCACTCCTGTGGTCACAACTGTAACATCAAAGAGACTCTGGCTTATAACAGGCTCTGACAGTGTCCAAGCAAGTTGCTAATTCTCACTAATTCTCTTTGCTTTATTGACATATTGTAAAAATGGGCAACTTAAGGGATTTTTCTTGCAATGGGAATATTTGGGACCTGAGTTAGACATTACTGCAAAAATATTAATTGCAAAATTGCGTACTGGGAAAACACGGGTAAAAGCTAGAAAACCTTGACTTATTTTGCCTACACCTGACAAGAGGAGTCTGGTAAGATGTTTTTTAACTCTGAAGGCCACAAGCCACCTCTACACAGAAGAAACATGCTTTTTAGATTTTCTTTCCCATGATTTTGAAAGAGTATTTTAAAAGAATAAGGCGTTACACACAAGCAGATCTTTATTGTTGTGATAACCTTCAGAAAGCCAAAGGTTTTATGGGTTCAAGTCTGTTATAATGGAGTTTTAAGTAAATTAATTTGGTCTAGAAAATACTATGTGCTTCACCACGACCAGAATATGACTCTGGTGTCTTAAATCTTAAATATACAATATATTCTTGGCCAAACCCACCTAATTGGTGCTAAGTTTATTCGACAGCATTCTTAATTTAGTTTACATTAAGTAAATACCTAAAACAGTAGGTGAAAGACTGGTAATTTGTATTAGAGAGAACTCTCAGCTGTAATTTCAAAGCAATATTATTAGTCTTCACAGTACCAATACTTTCTTTGAATTGTATATTCAAAATTACCTTCAAGCATGCATTTTCGGGTTTTGTCTTGCTGTCTAGAATGGAAATATTATGTTTTCTTAAATGCCACTGTAGCAGTTTCTTTCATTTATGTTCCAGTCCAATATTTTTGTGTATAAAGTTTCTAAATGAGCAATTATTTGTATAATGTTTTCAAGTCAAAGCAATACTTTAGCAAATGGAACTTTATTTGTTTTCATCTTCTTGAGATGACTTTTGAAAGTGAAATTGAAATGTAGAGAGAAGGGTAGTAAAAATACAATTGTATATCCCAGGTGAAATGGTGCGGCAGGCCAGGGTACTTGCTCAAGCCACTTCCGATCTGGTCAATGCCATGAGGTCAGATGCTGAAGCAGAAATTGATATGGAGAACTCAAAGAAGCTTCTGGCAGCTGCAAAGCTCCTGGCAGACTCTACAGCCCGCATGGTTGAAGCTGCAAAGGTACCAGGAAAATGAATGAATGAACTCAGCCTAAAGAGGTGTGGTTATACACAAAGGAGAGGTGGTATATGGGATATTACAGTCACAATCTGGCTGATAGAAAGGATGAGGTTTTATTGTCTTCTAAATGTTCTGCATTTAATGACATATCGTAAGTACTTCTGAAGAAAAAAGTTTTATTAGTTACTGGGGTATTTTTTGTTTTAAAAATCTTTCTTACTCTGCTTTGCTCACGTGTTTGCAGGGTAGTCATGACTCCAACCATCTTAGGGCAGTTACCACCAGCCATAACCACTGTCTTGCAAAGCTTTGTATCAGTCTACCGGTCCAAATGAAACAACAGAGCCCATAGCAATCTCTTTAAAATATTCCTTAAAAAACCATTAATAAAGCAACACTGTCTTAGGTACAGTTTCTTCCACATAAGGAACATTGCTTGTGTTATTTTCGCCTCCAGCCCTGCTGTTCTCGCAAGACAGGCATATATCAAACGTTTTCTTCCTGTGCTAGAAACTTAAATCCACTAGGGAGGAATATGTTCTTTGAATTGTTTCCCACATTTCTGCACTTAAATGATTTTTACAGCTGTGGTGTAGAGCTCTAAAAGGTCCATATGCCTGGCTACAGAGCATATCCTTGGTTTTGCAGTGCTTTCTCAAGAGTTCAAATGGAGCAAACCTTACTGTGCTATATCTCAAAGGTTTTACTGCAGTTACTGAAGGCATATTGACTTGGGCATCTTAAAAATTGGGATTTATTTTTTTTTATTCAAAACCTACATTCATCACAGTACAACACTACAGTAGAAACAGTTTACAAGGGCTTTTTCTCCCAAGCATATGAAAACAGTATTCAACTGCTTTCCTCAAAGTACTTGATGTAAACAGTAGCAACCTTACATCAAATACTCTAAAGTCTTCTAACATTTTAACATTCTTCTAGCTTTGATTACAATAACATAAAGAAAACACAGGCTGATGCAGTAGGCACTGCAGCTGAAGCCTTAATGTACATTGTCTTTAGGGACTTGTACTTAATCTGTTTTTTTTTGCTCTGAAATTTTGTGCAGGGAGCTGCAGCCAATCCTGAAAATGAGGATCAACAGCAGCGTTTGAGAGAAGCAGCAGAGGGACTGCGAGTTGCTACAAATGCTGCTGCACAGAATGCCATCAAGAAGAAAATTGTCAACAGATTGGAGGTTGAAAACCAGATATTGCTGAATTGACCATTTACTCTGTTTTAATAGATAGTACCTGTAGGTGATTTCAAGCAAGTAGAATGTGTAGTTCACTTAGCACAGACCAAAAATCAGAGTATGTTAGGAAATAAAGGCTGATGTCTCAATTTTCCAATTCCATGCAAGAAAGGACATTTTTTGTGTTTAAGCGGGCCCATTAACAAAATGTGTAATGTGTTGGAATACTTTGGATAAATTGTTGACTTTTGTGTTCTGATATGAAGAGGATGATAATGACACTCCTAGATATTTGAAAAACATCCTCTCAATGCCTTTAGACTGAATAACATAAATACATTTTACCTCTGCATCATTTTAGTATCATTGCCTTTGCCATAGAGCAAGCTCAGTAGAAGTTGGCTCCCTTGAGTCCTTGCTGGGACTGTAGCAGTGTGAAGCCATGTATGCACTTTTCTCTGGCCTCCTTGGTAAGGATCTAATTATATTAGACCATTTGTGCTCTATGTAATTGACTTCTTGGTCACAGTGGAACCGTTAGGAGCTTTATCTTAATTGACGATTTGGAGATGCTGAAGTGTCCAGCTCATTTCCATCTTGAGTGCAGACCAATTCCAGGTTTCTTTAAAGCAAATCAAATTAATCAAAGGATATAATGTATTAACCTGTCAAAGTTAACCTATATTATTTGTTCTCTGACCTACTCAGACTGTTTTTACTGCTGATTTAACTCTTGTATCTTTTTCTCCAAAGATTGCAGCTAAGCAAGCTGCAGCTGCCGCTACTCAGACTATTGCAGCTTCTCAGAACGCAGCTGTCTCAAATAAAAACACAGCAGCCCACCAGCAACTTGTGCAGAGCTGTAAGGTAAATACTTCACAACTCTTTGACAAACCATTCTTGAACTCAGCTTTATGATGTACTGAAGATCATCTCTATAATAGTGTTGCAATCTCAAAAAGACAAAAAAAAAAGAAAAAACAAAAAATTGAGAAAGACAATTGAATGGAAAATTGTTTTCTCTCATCTTCACTACTGGTATTTGAACATACAAAGGTACTTGATATATATAATTTTATATATATCTTAGGTTGTCTTGCAGGATCTTCAAACTAATGAGGCTTGAATAAAAATTTTTCAACTAAAAATATGAGGACTGAAAAGTCCTACCATGTACTCATTCATTTCTGCAGAATGCTGTATGTTTTCTGTGAAGATGTAAAAGTGTACCTGTTAATAATTCTGGTTTTCTTTATAGGAAGTGCTTGAGGTTACTTTGGAGCTTTGATTTATCTTCTAAAAGCCTTTTCCTTTGTTTATTATAGAACGTTGCAGACCATATTCCTCAGTTGGTGCAGGGTGTAAGAGGAAGTCAAGCTCAGGCAGAAGACCTAAGTGCCCAGCTTGCTCTAATAAATTCCAGCCAGAACTTCCTTCAGGTGAAGTGACTCAATTACTGTAGTAAATGCCATCACATCAAAGTGCATTGTTAGTGCTGTGTTTTTATTTGTGATAAATAAGCAGTAAACTCTTAAAAGCAAAGTAAAAAAACTTTTATCTGTAATTATTGTATCTGTGGAAAGTTATAAGAAAACTAAAGTGTATGAAGTAGAAATACGCTGTGTCATAGCTCCTGCCTTCTGGGAAAGAGTTTAAAGAACAAAGTGGAGAGAACCACATATAGTCTGTCACAGTGCTCCTACACTGAACTGAGATAAAAATGTCTATAACATCCATTTGTAGACAATTCCTGCTTCTTGCTGAAATCACAGGAATTGTCTGACTTCAGTCTTCATCTTCATAAATCTTCAAAGTTGAGAATTCTCACAGTTTCTCCAGTTGAATACAGATAAATTAGTGGTCCTTGACAGTGCCTCCCACATGTCTTCAGAAGCGATATTTTCTCTCAGTTACAGCGATGTAGCTCTGAACAGACACCAAGGTAGAGAAGAGCGAAGAAGAAGCAAAGAAGGCAGAAGTCACTGAGGAAGCAAAAGATGGGAGAGTGGGGGAAGGAAACTTTTAAAACCCAAACTTTTCTGTAGAAAACACACAAATTACACTTAAAGATTCTGCCTAGCTTTTAAAGTGTAACAATTTGTACTATGGTGATTATAAGAATCAGCAAAGTTTTTATATTAGCAGCAGATCCTGTGCAGGGTCACTGCTTGAATTGCCATTTCTCATTTATAGATTTTTTGGCAGAGTTTAGTATTTAGAAATACTGAGAGAAAATGCCTATCTGTGCCACCTGGACCAACTTGTACCACATGGATGCTCAATAGCAAAACTGCACATTTAAATATTTGCAAGTAATCTGCATGAGTAATAAAAAGCTTCAGGCAGAAATTGGTATGAAGAAGTAGCAATTGTACTAAAAAAGCATGAATGAGACCCACTGTAAAGAACACCACAGTGTGGAACTGTGACAGGATGAAGCATATGAATACAAGGCTGGGCTGTAGAAGGTGTATGGTTAAGGTTCAGGGAAGTGTGTAAAATGGTCACTACAGTAAATCCAAGAACTCTTTATTGAATCCTGAATCTTCTGTGAAGAAATGAGCCAGTAAAGCCAATTGTGTTCACTGCTCTTCTTTAAACAGCCTGGAAGTAAAATGGTGGCATCTGCTAAAGCTGCAGTCCCTACTGTGACTGATCAAGCAGCAGCAATGCAGCTAAGTCAGTGTGCAAAGAATCTCGCTACCAGCTTAGCCGAGCTACGAACCGCCTCCCAGAAGGTAGGTAAATAGAGTTTTCATTCAGCTAAGGCAGGGTGGTTGAGGTGATATTCGCAGGCTCTCCCCTGCTCAGCCCACTGTCTCCTCCAAGGCAACAGGTCGTCCTTACGCCATGTTTGTATCTCTGTTCCTTTGCATGCACAGGTTACTCAGGCTCCTTGGTGGCTTCATAATAGAAATGGAAAGGAGACATGGCAAAAAATGTCAGACGTTTATGCTATTCTTTTGTCAAACACATTTATCTGTGACACCTTTCCATATTAGAAAGACAGAGGGTGTGCACAGAGGAGAATATCAAAGCTCTGAGCTGCTGTTACATACAAAGCAGACAGGGACGAGGAAGCATGCTTCTGTCAAGCTGATCAGAAGCCCCAGATATGGCAGTATTGTGATCAATATTGTGACTGTGAACCAAAAGTATTTCCTCCAAACTTCAGAGGCTGCCTGTGTTTCATGCATGGATTTCTAAACTAAGTATGGATTTTAAAGAAGTATCAGTAGAATGTCTACTCCCTTCTTGTGTACCCTGAGGCTCAAACCCAGGGTTGTACCATACAGGTGGCTACATCTGAGTAATGAGAACTTCCAGTTCAGGCACTGATGATGATGTAGTGGCACATCAGAGTTGTGTCACTTAAGTTGTGAGGCACCTTTTCTGAAAGGTGAAGCCCAGAGGGCAGCAGTCATTTTCTCAGTTCCTATTGTGAAGGTATGTGTGCACAATCTAAGTGCATCTTATTCCCCTGGTGGCTCTTAATAGTGTGTTATTCTATTCACAAGCTAAGAATATTGTACAGGAAATTGGAATTCATTATTTATAACACTTAGAAGTGCCCACAATGGCCTATGAAATAATGAGACCAGTAATTTGGGATGGGGAGATTATATCTGAAGCATTTACTGATAGTGGTTTACAGCTGCTGACAGTGATACTGATCTGATTTCTAAATAGGCTCATGAAGCATGTGGCCCAATGGAAATTGATTCTGCTTTGAATACAGTCCAGACGCTCAAAAATGAACTGCAAGATGCGAAGATGGCTGCTGTGGATGGACAGTTAAAACCTCTTCCAGGAGAAACTGTAATTGAGGAAGGATGTTCTTCATTTAAAAACAAACAAACAAAGTTAGCTGTTAAAAATTTTAAGTCATGAAACTTGGAATAATGATGACACTAATAGGATTTTGCTCTCATTCTCTTAAAAGAGTATATGTTCCTGTGACATCACAAGTATATTCTGTAGTGGGATTGCTCATAGAACTGTAGCGCCTCCTTCTGTATTTTACAAATTACAATTCAGTAGCAGCAATGGTTTGGTCTCCTCAAAAGGAATTTCTTTCCAGTAGTGACAAAGATGAGAACTTAATAATTCTAAGACTGCCAGTCCTGGTAAGCCAGGAAGTGGAGTATTTTATTTGGCAAAAAAACCATTTTCAGATGAAGTTACTGATTTCCATTGCTAATCATGAATGAATTTTGTTGCATATAACATAGTATGTTAATTTATTTTACCCTGGACAGGGAAGTCAGATTTCAGAGAAATTGTGTCTCTGTTTGTTAGCAGAGATGAAAGCTTGGATTTTACAAAATAAGGAAAGTTTTTAGAAGTGTGGTTTAGTTGAACTTAAAGAATCTTGTCCTTTGCAAATTTTTACAGCTTGAGAAATGCACTCAGGACCTGGGAAGTACATCCAAAGCAGTCGGGTCATCAATGGCCCAGTTATTAACTTGTGCTGCTCAAGGCAATGAGCACTACACAGGTAGGGTTTAATTCATGTCTCTGCCGTCCTTTGCTTTCCATAAAATACTTGATAGAAGGTTTTCTTATCACAAGCTACTTAAGAGTTACTTTTTGCTGCCAGTGAATTGTGACAAGTTACTAGAAACTGCCAGTGTGAATAATGTACTTTATAAAAAAATAGTGGTGCAGTCTGCTGTGTCTGTATACAACTCAAATAGATCGAGACATCTGTTGTTTTGTACATACATGCCAGTGAAACTTTGTGAAGGACAGAACTGAAATGTAATTCAATTTAAAAGTCAATGCTGCTTGCTGTGTCCTTTTAGAAGGTTAAAAGGGTTGTTAGTTATTTTTTGAAGCACAGGATGCAAACAGACTTGGGAAAGTTGAGTGACATTTAAAAGTGCATCTTGTACTAAATTTTACCAGTTTACATGTATAATGCAGCTGATCTATGTGACTCATTGCTCACATTTGCATACTTTGAGTTAGAGGCAACAGAGAATGTGGGCACATAGATGCCACAATTTGGTTTTGTACCAGTACTTACAGCAACAGCAACAAAACCCCTTAATAAGTAAAATCCTTTCTTGCAGGAGAGGGGAAAACAGTTTACTTTTAGACTGTAAAATAGTCAGTCTCCATATTTCTGTAAGAAAAGAAAGCTGTTAATGCAAACTATACCATAGGGATTTGGGGGGGTTTTTAGTACTACTGATGCTTTATGGCCACCACTGCTTCATTGGATATAATCGCATCAGAGCTACTGATGCAAAAACAACTGGGTTTTCATTCAAAGCAAATGTAGTGGCATTAAGGTGACTCACATCCTGATCACATAGTTGTGTAGAAGTTAGCTACCTGCCAAAGGAATGCAGACCCTTGTAGCTGATAATAATTAAACCTAGTTGGAGGTATTACGATGTTCTGCTGCTTCCCTATGATAAAAAAATCTTCATGCCTTATATTCTGTAGTTGATAATTTCTTCAAATGTCACAGTAAGTTTCTTTTCACTTTATGTCATAAGAAACAGTGTTAAAAGGCGCTGGAGTTAAAATGGTTGTGATGTCCATCTATCTAAACATTTCCAAAGAGAATATCAGAACATTCTAATTATTTTTAACACTTGTATATGTGTGGATTTTGTATATGTGGATAATCAAGAGGTCTTGTACAGCAAATGTGCTCCTTGTCTGTAGCTTCATTTTGTTAGGAATAGCATTATTTTAATCTAATAGAATCCTTGGTGAAATCTGAACATAGGAGTTGCTGCCAGAGAAACTGCTCAAGCTTTGAAGACATTGGCTCAGGCAGCACGAGGGGTAGCAGCATCCACTACGGACCCTGTGGCAGCACATGCGATGTTGGATTCAGCAAGAGATGTCATGGAAGGCTCTGCTATGCTTATTCAGGAGGCAAAGCAGGCCCTGGCTGCACCAGGGGATGCAGACAGTCAGCAGAGATTAGCCCAGGTATGTTAAGAGTATGGAAATTATCAAACACCCAATTACTCAAAATGCAACATTAAATAATGAGAGAACAGTAGACAGTAAGGCTGAGAGACATGTTAGCTTTCTGTTCCTTCCAGCAGCTGTCAGATAGTAATATCATGCTTATGTTAAACACCGCAGATGATAACAAGCGTGATATTTAGTAATCTGTAAGAAAAATAAAATTACACAGAGATGCTGTTAAATGTTTTTATCCACAACATATTTCGTTGGGCTGCTTGACTACAGAAATGAAACAACTGTTAAATTGATCATTGACCAAATGAGAGATGTAAAATTCAAAAAGTAAATGCACATTTTCCACATGTGGCACCACTGCTTTTGAGGTGTTGAAGGACTAACATGTTCTTACTGGTTTGAAAAGGTCTATAATTTGCCTGTGTTTCAAATAATTTCTTATGAGGAGACATTTGTTTTAATTAGGAGCGTGCAAATAATTTCTCTTGTTAGTGTAATGAATACTGCTAAATTACAAGTTAATAAAACAAGAAACTCACAGACCTCAAAAATGGTCTTTCTGGACAGAATATAGGAATTGCAGGCTATCAGATGTGCCTCCTGTTAGATGTATCACCACCTAAGTCTTTCCCACTATGTGTGTTTACTTTCATACTGTAGGTGGCAAAAGCAGTGTCTCATTCCTTGAATAACTGTGTGAATTGTTTGCCTGGACAAAAGGATGTGGATGTGGCCTTGAAGAGTATTGGAGAATCTAGCAAGAAACTACTTGTTGATTCGGTGAGATACATCATGGAATAGCTTGGAAAAGACCTTTATGAGTATCGAGTCCAAACATTAACCCAACTCCACATCTCTTTTAATGTAAAAATAAATTTCAGAGAATTGAAAATCGGACTTAATTATTTTGATAAAAATATGACCCGTTATACTTCAGATAAGTTTGGTTTAAGTTTGTACAACTCTATGAGGCTGCTACTTTGGGTGAAACGCTGTTCTAGTTTATGGGAAAGGTGAAATGCACCCGTGGCTTGGGAAGACGTTATTGAAGTTGTTGTCACAGCTCAACATTAGTTTGCTTTTTTAAAAATGCCAACTGTGAGTTAACAGTTTGAAGAATATGAAAATTAGAAAATTAGAATCTGTTTTCCACCAAGAAGTGATCACTTGAGTTTTGAGTAAAAAATGCTTGGTCTATCTATGGTTGCTTTGCACAAGGGGAAGATTTATTACGTTTCTGTTTGAACTCATCCATACGAAAAAAAACTCTGAACCTATTGTGCACTGGTGTACAACTGCTTTTAGCACCTGATTCTGCAATCTTGTGATCGAAGGAGGAAGTGCATTTGATATTTGTGCAATGCCTTTTGGCAAAACCAGGTCAGGAGTCAGGTTGAGTCATTGTGAAGACTTGCCAGTATTTGTCTAGAAAGGTTGATTGTGCAAGGGATTATGACTTGGCAACAAGAATTCTCTTTTTGCCACTGAGTTCATCACTCAAATTTCATAGTTGAACCATAATTTTATGGTTCAACATTTGTCATCTCTGTCCCTTAAAAGGCTTAAATACTGGTCTGTCCCTTGAAACAAACAGTGGTTCTACAGTTCTTCTGGTTTTTAGCTGTCCCATACTTGGACTACTTGTATTCAGAACTGAACTGTGACAGACCAGTTTAGGTACTTGATTCTAGCTTGTATGTGAAGCCCATGACTATATTGCATTTAGTGTTCTGGAATTGTATTGAACTTTCCAAGTGTCAAGAACTGCTGTGACATGACAGACAATAAATTATGGCACTTGGTGTCTTTTACAGCTACCTCCAAGTTCTAAGTCATTTCAAGAAGCTCAAAGTGAACTGAATCAGGCAGCAGCAGACCTGAATCAGTCAGCAGGAGAAGTTGTTCATGCTACACGGGGCCAAAGTGGGGAACTGGCTGCAGCCTCTGGGAAATTCAGTGATGATTTTGATGAATTTCTTGATGCTGGTATTGAAATGGCTGGCCAAGCACAAGTAAGTTTTTTGTCTTCCTACTTTGGAACAAGGATTATCTTGGTCATAGTGTTTTGCAGTGTGGTATCTTATTTATCTAGTAGCACAATACAGTGTGGTAGTGTGAGCCTATCCAAATATGATAGGTCACGTTTGTTACGAAGCAGTCATCTGTAACTGGTTTTCTAGGTTGAATTCAACTCAGCAATAACTTTTTCAGAATAGTTTATTTGTTCCTATGTGCAGTCAGGCACATGACTTTGTACTTCCCTGTCCAGTTTGGGCTTTTAACTGATTTGAGCTGCATATGCGCATGTAAAGGTGTGCTGAACCTCACAAAGCTTCTGAAAAGTTTATTTTGGTAGAACTATCATGAAGCATAATTTATGTGAATATCAATCAAAATTTAGGACATATCTTCACTGATTTTAAATGCATAGAGGGAGGAAGAGATGCAATTATAATCCAGACTTAATATTGCCCGGCAGTGTGTGCTGCTGTGAACCTGCTGAAGAGTGCAGGAAGCATTTGAGGAAGACTGGCTTAAACGGGTCTCACAGCAAGAACTTGGGCCTCTGTTTAGTGATCTACAATGTAAAAATTCTGCTCTGTAATCCATAACAGTCAGCAATGTTTTTGTGTATTACCTAGCTAATTCCTAGTGCTCTAGATACTCATCTGAAGTTGGAGATATCTCCCTCATTTTATCTTACTGTGCTGCTACTTGGTCATTTGGAGATGTTTTAGCATAGTAAGAATCAGCATATAAAAGAGAGTCATGTATCAGGAGAGCTAGGAGGACTTGTAGTAAAAAGAATCTGCAGACTGATTTGCCTCTCCTAGTAGGAAGAACCTGCAAACCTAAGAAATTATTGTCAAAAGAAAATTAGCCAGAAACTTAAACTTAATCATTCATGTTTGGGAGCCATGAAGTAAGTTATGCACTGATTATCATCTGATTCTCTGAAACTGAGTTAGGTACCTGACTCTTTTTAGTCTTGTGCCTCACTGACTATTAGAAATTTTGTCTGAGGCAATTCAGTGAAGGCACAGTTAAAAATGATACTGTAAATGGCTACTTGAATAGAGAGTTCTCCATGCTGATGACTTGTGGTCCTTGTGCGTTTCCTTATCCTGCTGACAGGAAATTATAACCACCTTAGCTATTAATGGCTGATCTTTCAAAAGAAAATGCTTTCTCTGTGTAGTTAGTTGGCCTGAATAGAAGCAAAACAAGATACTTGGTTGCCCAGTCAAAAACTGGGCTAGGGAGGAAGCAGAATGTAAATATAGAGTAAATGCTATTCACATCAAGTAGTATGCAACCCCTTTACTTAAAGCCCTGAACAGACAATTGGAGCAGATTCACTTCTACTGATCATGAACAGAAGAATTTAGTTGCAGCTGTTTGCTGGGATGGTGCAGCACTTCCCTGTAACTGCATATACAATTTTTTCACTTTAAGCAATGG
This sequence comes from Upupa epops, assembly GCA_013397515.1. Taxonomy (NCBI): domain Eukaryota; kingdom Metazoa; phylum Chordata; class Aves; order Bucerotiformes; family Upupidae; genus Upupa; species Upupa epops. The sequence continues at coordinate 17,522 of VZRI01000042.1, read as the reverse complement.
CTTAAAATAATTAATGGAATATCCAAGTCAGAATGTTCGCCAAAGCAGTCTACAGAAATGTATTCTCTTGGGACTGGAGCACTTTCTGGAGGAATTTTTCTGGGTAATTCCAGTTAGTTACTAAAGAGCCTGTGGGCTACAGAGGATGCTAGAATACAGTGTACGCTGAATAATGTACATCAGCTGTGCCAGGCAGAGACATATGAGAGTGTTGACAACAACAGCATTGTTCAACAAGTAGTAAGCTTTCTCCGTTGCTTGCTTGTGAATACTGCCATTGTTAGAATCCAAGCTATTTGCTATATGGGTTTCTTTTTTGTTACATAAGTGAAGCTAGAGGCACCTGTCAGGATGAAATCAGCTGTGGTCCCCTGCATGTCACTGGGTTTCCAAAGGTGGTTTTAGCACATTCTCTTATTTGCAAACTCTGTACTTTCCAGACTAAAGAGGACCAAATTCAAGTAATAGGTAACCTCAAGAGCATCTCTATGGCTTCCAGCAAGCTGTTACTAGCTGCCAAATCTCTATCTGTCGATCCTGGAGCTCCTAATGCCAAGAACCTCTTAGCAGCAGCAGCAAGGTAAGGACATGTTGCATGCTTTAGGTTTCCTAAGAGACTTGCTTTTCTCTATTTATAATGTGTTTATATGTTCTACTACTATTAACTAAGTGGTTGGTACCTGCAGTTCTACTTAAATTTACCAGTAGAGTGGACAAGTACTGCCGATCATCGAGTAGTTCCTTAGCTGGTATGACTTGTTACCACTGGTGGAAACAAGAACCAGCAGTGGAATGGTTGGCCTAGTTTTATAAAGGGACTAGTGCATTCTCCCTGCTCTTTTTTTTTCTTCTATATTCTAACAAAACAGTCATTAACTGGAAGCCTCTTAATCCTTAAGAAGTTTAACGATGTTCTTATATAGAATGTATATATAACCCATGTTGTGGTTGCTTATCACTATCAATGTGGGTGTGTGTAGGATCAAGTACATTAGAAATGGGTGTGGTGAAAGGTACCCTTACTTTAGGGCTTCTGTCAGCCATGTCCTGACTTTCATTTTGTGAAGCCTGTCAGTAACAACAGGCCATGTTTATGTAAAACCTTACACTGCGGCATTTGCCTGGAAAATTGCCTCTCCAGCACTTTGTCGTATTATTTTCATGATTTATTTTTTCCTGGAGTAACTTTTTGTTACGCTATCTAAGTTTGTAAAGGGAATGTTCAAATGTCAAACTGGAAGAGGCCAATTCCAATGAATATCTGAGATCATGTAGATGTGACTAACACTGTCTTCCAAACTGTTTACACCAACAAAGATTAACCTGGAGGGGGAGTAAGTGGAGACTGTTAATTCTTTGGTGATAATTGTAGCTAATGTTTGTCCTGCACTTTTGGATCATCTCTTTCTAACAGCAATAACTATTTTTTTATAAACTCTTTATTAAAGGACTTCTTGAAAAAGTGATACTCCTTTACCTTGTCATATTAATATTAATGTCTGTATATCAATAGATATTCTATCACCCCAGAAAATTTTCCTACTAGGACAATTTCAAGCAATCAAGGATACCTTGCTTAAAAGTGAAGGAGTTGCATGAGCTTTTGTCATTGCTAGAGCATCAGACTTCTGCTTTCTCTTGTAAAACCTCTTCTTGGAGAAGCTGCTTTCCTGGGTGATCAAATGTACTTTCAATTAATTTCTCTTCATATTAGAAATATAAATAGTGACTGTATTACACATCAGATTCAGCCCATGATCAAGGCCTATAAACTCCCCTGGAAGCATCATGCAAATATATCTTGTGGATTTACTCACAACATTTCCTACCTTGCAGATTTAAACGTGAGGAACCCTGTGCATGTTGACTCAGAAAGTATCAGTGATGAGTTACAGAGGAAAAAAAACCAACTTGGTAACAGACCATATGAGTATGTAGCAGGATCACTGTGCATGTAGCACAGTACATCAAACCAGACACAAGACTTTGCTAGGAAAAGTTGTATAATAGTACTTTACACACAAATATTTTTTGACCCACTGGGCACATGTTTCTGTGTATTTTAAGGCTTCTGAGGGGCTGCTTAATAAGTTAGTATCAGACCCAGAGAAGTGCTATAATAGCTTTTAGCCTGGTGTACTAGGTTGACCTTGGCCCTCTTCCAGATGGTGATGTGCTGTTTCTTAACAATCTTTTCCTAGTGGTTTGGCTGCTGGGCTTAACTGTGTCCTGTGGTGAGTCTCTTGGTGTGTCCAGAACTAAGTGGAGCATCACCTGGCAACCTCTGCAGCCAAAATCTTCCCACAGGAAGCCACTTGGTTCTGTTACATGAACATTCTGTTTCTTTTGGAGAAACTTCTGCAATTGTTTGCACTGCAGGGAAGGACTTTTATTGTGTGGGTTGCTTTAGTGAGAAGGTTTTGCTGCTGTAAAGCTTGTTAAAGAGGTCTCTAGGTGAACACCAGGTTAATCCTCAAGCATGAAAATAAAAATGCGTAATAGAACATTTTTAAGTCTTTATGCACTGTACAGTTAGTGAAACAAAACATTAAATAAAAACAGTAGATTAACTTCAAAATATTCCTTTTTTTTCATTCTGCTCTCCCTAGAGCTGTGACAGAGAGTATAAATCAGCTCATCACACTGTGCACTCAGCAAGCACCCGGGCAGAAGGAATGCGATAATGCACTCAGAGAACTAGAGGTATCACTACATTTTTAAATTCTTAGAAATAAAAATGTTTGTTTCTTTTATTTTCTTTGCCTGATTATCTCTTGGCAATGATTTCTCACACATGATATGGCTGGCCTGTGTAGAGAGGATAAAATACCTTCAAGCTTTTTTTCTAATCCCTGGTATCAAAAGGATATGAAGGTCATTGCAGTGTGTTCAAGGATATTGTTGAGTTCTTCAAATATGCAAGTCCATGGTCACCATACAAAAATACTGGTAGGAATTTGCCTAGGAGCTGCTTTTACTTCTGAATTCTTAGCTTCTTGAGCTTAAAGTTGTTCTCCTCTTAGTTGAAGTGAGTATCAGCAAGCCCAAATAAAGCTGGAAATTAAACCATAATGTAGTGTTGCCTAGAATCACTGCAGAATACAGAAGTGAAGCAAGCAGAGGTAAGGAATCGCTTTTTCTCAGTGTTTCTTGAAAAACTAATGGGCAGAGACCTGCAGATAAGCAGGGATGTTGAATATAAGAATTTCTAGCTGATGAACCACATAAAACTGAGTGCTTAGGGAAGAAATGTGGGACAGAATAGCAGGGCTTGGAAGGTGCAGAAGAAAGATGTATAGCATCTTGAACTTCAGGAATCACTTGCCTGGGAGTGACAGTTAGCAAGAAAAGCTTGCATGTATGGACTTGGATTAATTTCTGAGAAGAGAGAAGCTGAGGCAAAACCACTCAGTCCTGAAACCAGTCTGGAGTGTGGTCTCTTGAAAACTAATCAAATTTTGGGGAAGACATTCTTAGCACTTTTAACTTTAAATTTGTCTTTACTATGATGAAGCACTTAACTTTTCCCTTCATTTCTCCAGTTTATCACCTACTCTGTCTTCCCAAGGCTTCTTAAAAATATTTAAAAGTTTAGTTATGTCAGTAATCAGAGTTTATTTCATTATTCCAGACAGTCAAGGGCATGCTGGATAACCCCAATGAACCTGTGAGCGATCTCTCCTATTTTGATTGTATTGAGGGTGTAATGGAAAATTCAAAGGTAACTTCCTTTTGCTGCTTTTGTTCTGGCTGTGAAGTGCATTTTGATTAGCAGAAGCTTCTATGTGCATATCAAATCCATTAGAACACAATGTTGATGGCTAAAAGGAGCCTATGTTTCTTGATAGAACTCAGCCTGAAATTACAGGTAATCTCAAACTTCAGAGTGTTTGCATGCTATTGGTCACTTAGAACGGCCCAACATGTCAATTGGAGGCTTGGCAATGAAATGCTGTAGTATCACCATGTGAAACAGCTTAGAGTAATGTCTCAGCAGTCCAGATATTCCAACACATCAGAAAATCTGTGTGAAATCTCTTAAGTGATTTTTTTAAACATACCATGTTATACCTCTTAGAACCTTTGATTTTGGTGTCATTACTATTTGATCTGTTGGAAATAATCTGAGCTCTTTCCTTCTCTGAAAGAAAAAGAAAATGCTGAATGGATGTCAAGTTCTGCTGTATGTTCTGCAATAGTGTACAGCACTGTCAACCCAGGGTTACTCTCCATGCCATATCCTTTATCCCACACAGAGGAATGTGCCTGGTGCAGTGATGTCATTAACTAGCAAAAATTTCTGGAAGCCAGGTCAAAGAGTTTTATGAGTCAGAACTGCCTCAAGGCCTTTGAGGAGAAGGGAAGATTAGTGGGAGGGTAACTTTGTTTTTTTATTTTTGAGGTTCTTGGAGAATCAATGGCAGGCATTTCCCAGAATGCAAAAACTGGGGATCTCTTGGTCTTTGGCGAATGTGTTGGAGTTGCATCCAAGGCTCTTTGTGGCCTCACAGAGGCAGCAGCTCAGGTAAGCTGTTGCATTCAGTAAAGCAGATATATGGATTTCGGGGTTATTTTAGCAAGCTTTTGTTGTGGTTGTCTGAGAGTCAATGCTTTGTGGACAAGCAGATGATGATGATGAGCACCACTATTTTCAGATACTGTAAGTACTAAACAACCTATTTCAGCTGTTAGATACATTCGTAGTAAGCAAAATTCTGAAGTTACTGTAACAAATTTTCCTGAACTAGTTACTGTGGTTTCACCAATCTGATAACTGGGTGACTTGATTGTTTAGAGTTGCTACAGACTCTTCAGTGAAGGATATGGATATGAGGTATCATACTTTGTGTCTGGAAACCACTCCAATCTCAGTCATGGCCTTAATTTCCTCCACATCTAGCCCTATGTTGCTTTAGTTCTGGCACATTGAGGTGACAGATAATTGTAATGGAGATTGATCAAGAGATAACCAAATACAATTTTGAGAGTTGAGACACATCCTCTTGTTGAGAGACAGTAAACTTTTATTTGCAAAATTAAACAGGTTTCACCATCAGACTCTGAGCTGCAGTGCAACCAGCACCTGCAGTCTTGGTGGATTCTGTGCTCAGCAGTGGTGCATTTGCTGCAAACTGGTTTTATGTTCAGTCTTGACAAAAAACCCCCATCGCCTCTGAATATGGCTAATCCAGTAAATACTTTGTTGATGCTTATGACTATTAAATCTCTTGACTATGCAAATGAAAAATAAGATTTCCAAAGATACCAACTGCTTAAACGGGGGATAGTTTTGTTTAGACTAAATAAATTTCACAAGAGTAAGGTTAGGTTTTCTTGGTTTCAGAGAATTCTGGAGATTCATAATTATAGAAACAGTGGTAGCAATACTGCACAGGATGGTTTGTGAATTATCTCTGACCACCATGTGCTATGACATGTCAAGCTTATCAAAGAACCAAGATGGATTTAGCATTGTTTCTTAAGACTGTTTTCCTCTTTTCTCCATTTCCAGGCAGCTTACCTGGTTGGCATCTCAGATCCAAACAGCCAGGCTGGTCAGCAGGGTCTTGTTGACCCAATACAATTTGCCAGAGCCAACCAAGCAATCCAGATGGCTTGCCAGAACTTGGTAGATCCAGCAAGCAGCCCATCACAGGTGACTTCAGAGGACTGTGAACAAGCAAAGGAGTTTGGGTTGGAAACTATTGCATGGCTTTGAACCTTCGTGTTGCTCTAGTTTAGTAATTGCCAAGCTCTTCTGACAGCCTGCTTGTTATGTGCCATCTATTTTTACAGGTATTATCAGCTGCCACAATTGTGGCCAAACATACCTCTGCTCTGTGCAATGCTTGTCGTATTGCTTCATCAAAGACTTCAAACCCTGTTGCCAAGAGACACTTTGTGCAGTCTGCCAAGGAAGTTGCTAACAGCACTGCTAACCTGGTTAAAACTATCAAGGTACAAATGCTGCTTAATCGTGCTTTCTTTTTCCTTCATGGGTGTTGGGGTTTTATTGCGTAAGTGGTACCAGAACAGTTAGAAATACCATTTTACCTTCTGTGACCTGTGTGGTTTAAGAAATCATTAATTGCAGTTTTGAAGACCTGAACTGGGAGTCACATTCAGTGGTACAACTGCACTGTAGTCAAGATGGAAAGAATTTGGCAATATTAGTATCAGGAAAGGCAGCTGGCCCATCTGCCACCTCTGTTTTGATGTATTTAATAAGTTTGCACCATGAAAATAATTTGCAAGCAACTGATTGTAAAGGTTGGCAATGGTGTTTCTTTGCTCTATATCCACATGTTTGTGGAGAAAGAAACAAAACAAAAATATTTGGAGCCAAACAGTTGTTGTTGCTTCTGTTCAATAGTCTCCTCTAAATAGTAATCTCTTATTCTACAAATTACCTGCCTGGAATTTGGCAGGAGGTAGTTTTTCTTTTACAAGCAGAAATGACACTTGTCCAGTTGTAGAGGACTCAGACAGAGTTCTAAACCTTTCTGGAAGCTATTAGCTGATCCACTACTGAAAGTCTTTTAAAATAATTGTATTCTTAGCTCTGGAAATTTCTATTACATTACACAATGAAAACTTAAATTACACAAGCAATCAGCTGACTTATATGAAAATGAGATAAAAAATCTGTTTGCTTAAAAAAAAAAGGTTTTCTTTTTAACAGTCTTTAGGGAAAGAACCACTTTGTTAGCCACTTCCAGTCTTTAGTGCTGAGACACAATTTATGAAAGACATTGGAGTATAACAACAGAAAACCTCTATTCAGTCCTGCCAAGCAAAGCATTCAGTTTCAGATTAGGGTCAATAACCAGTAACGGAAGAAACATGCTTTTATGTATCAGCCTTATTTGTGGAGGAACTTTCAAATGTCACAAACACACAAGAGTTCATCAAGAATTAAAAAAACTCTTCCTCCAGGTTTGTGAAGAAACCAGTTCAGATGTAACTCAGACATAATTTACTTTTCAGGCCCTGGATGGTGATTTCTCTGAAGAGAACCGCAACAAGTGCAGAATTGCTACTGCGCCTTTGATAGAGGCTGTGGAAAATCTTACAGCATTTGCTTCAAATCCAGAATTTGTCAGCATCCCAGCACAGATCAGTGCAGAGGTAAGGCAGGATTTTGCACTTCCACCCTCAGAATATTTAAAAACATATGTAACATATGTAACCCAGTTAGTTCTGAAAAGCATTAAAAGATCATTGCTAGGGTTTTTTTCATTCTAAAAAGATGCAATCATGCTTACAAGAAACAGTTTTACTGAGGAGAGTAACTATCTGTGGGCCTTTACTCCACCCTTAATCCTTGCAACTACAACAGAGTAGTATTTTAATAGTACTTAACTGAATTAGTAACGGTTTTACTTCCAGGAAAAAAATAAATCCTTCCAGCTTCAGAAGAACTTTCAAATAGAGGTCATGTGTTGTTACTGACTCTTCAATTACTCCTCCTTGCTTTTGGAACCTGTTTCACCTGGCAATATCAGATGATGTGGTACCTGTTTCACTCTTAAAGCTGTAGGGCCTAGGATACCTGGGCTTACCACGCTGCCAGTGATAAAATAGATATGGAGATGATGACCCGAGTAATGTGTTGTAGTTCAAACAGTTCCTGGGAAAAGAGCACATTTAGTTGGACCTTGCAAGTTTTGTGACAAATTAAGGGTTTTTTCCATGGTATCTCTCCATGATAGAATTAGACAAGTGCCATTGCCTTTGGATTTTTCTTACCTTTCTAATCTTAAAAGTTTTTCTCAAGTATGTTATAGAGGAAAATGTTGGTCTGTGATGACCTTCCTACTATTTCTGTGTTGACTATCAATGAAATATAATAATAGTATGATGTGAGTGATGATAATGCCATTTTAATGCTGTAATTAAACTGGTTTATAGAAGCAAGAGGTGGATAAATTGTTCTTTGTGTTCTTGTGCCTTTCTGATCACAGGGATCACGAGCACAGGAACCAATTCTAGTGTCTGCTAAAACAATGTTGGAGAGCTCCTCTTTATTAATCAAAACTGCTCGTTCTCTGGCAATCAATCCTAAAGACCCTCCTACATGGTCTGTACTAGCTGGGCATTCCCATACAGTCTCAGATTCCATCAAGAGCCTTATTACCTCTATCAGGTATGTCTTGATTAGTAACAAAATAGTAGTAATAATTGATCAGCTGTTCATAAAGAATAGTATGTGGTCATTAGCTCTGTGGTGGTTTGAAAAATATAATGGAAATAATTTCTTCTGTGATGCCCACTTACACTGAATGTTTATCATAACTGATGGCTGCAGCACTCGCTTGTTTTCTGGTGTTGGTCTACCCTGGTTCCACCTCAGATTTAGTTTAAGATACATGTAATGGAAGATGCTGTAGAATAAAAAAAAAAAGCTAATACTACCTCCATCCAGATCCTGTACCGACATGCAATACATGGAAACAGCTTTTTTTAATCTTTTTGATGGGTGAGGCAGTGTATAAATGACATTTGCTACCTATTCTTACAGAAGTATTCTCTGTTTAGTGTTTAGTTGCAAGAACGCTGTAGCAACAAGTGACTATGTCTGGACTGAAGGAACTGTCTTTTAATAACAAATTTGTAATGTAGTTCTACATTCAACATTTCAAAATGGATTTAGCCGACATGGTATAAAATCAGAGTGTTTCCAGTTTGATTGACCTTTGATAATGATTGTCCTGATGTGCTGTTTTCTATTTCAGCACAAAGTACTCAGAAACTAACCTGCATTAAAAGATACCTAGATCTGAATATAACACCTAAGGACTTGTTTTCTGAGACAGTCAATCATAGAATCATTAAGGTTGTTAGGTCATAGGCTGGACTTCAGTACCTTAGAAGCATTTCCAGCCTCAATAATTCTGTGATTCTGACCTCCAAGATGATCGAGTCCAGTAAGTGCCAAATCGTCACATTTTTTGAGCACTTCCAGGGATGGTGATTCTACTGTCTCCCTGGGAAGCCTGTTCTAATACCTGACCACTCTTTCAGTGAAGAAATTTTTCCTAATGTCCAGTCCAAACCTCTCCAGCACATCTTGTTCTATCAAACCATACAGATTTTTTCCTGGTGCCAATTGTGTTTTCATGTTGACCTTCATTATTGATCCAGTCTGGCCATCCTGAGGAAGCTGGATTTGGACTTTTCTTCTGAGGCAGCAAATTATTTTCTGTGTAATCATTGAGAGTGAAAGATACATTAGTGTATGTGTGAATGAAAAGTGTGCAGACTATTCTGTTTGAATTTCAAAATCCTGTAGGTAGGTAGAAGAAAGCTACTGTCTGTCCTTGTTGCTCTCCTGCTTTATGTACTGTCAGATGATGAATGAGCAAGTATGCCCTCATGAAGCATTCTGGCTCCTTATCAGCTAACCATTTCTGCCTTTCAGAGACAAGGCCCCAGGGCAGCGAGAATGTGATTTCTCCATTGATGGGATCAACAGATGCATCAGAGATATTGAGCAGGCCTCCCTTGCAGCTGTCAGCCAGAGTCTGGCCACCAGAGATGACATCTCTGTTGAGGTAAGGGAGATAGCACAGGAACAGCCTTACTCACCCTGCTGCTCTTCTTGTCCATCTTTCTCATGATGTCTGCTGGAAATACAAAACAGCAGAGAGAGGACAGTCCCAGAGGTTCCTGGAGTGGAAGAGAACTTCCTAACACACCTCATGAGAGAGCCAACTAGGGAAGGTGCCCTCTTAGACCTCCTTCTTGTGAACAGGGAGGACCTTGTGGGGGGGTGAAGTAAAGGTTAGAGGTTGTCTAGAGCACAGTGATCATTAGACAATTGAGTTTTTAATCCTAAGAGAAACAAAGAGAGGGGTCAGTAAAACTGTGACCTTAGACTTCTGCAGGGCAAATTTTTGTCTCTTCAGGAGACTGATGGACAAAGTCACTTGGGAGGCTGCCCTGAAAGGTATAGGAGTCCAGAAAAGTTGGACATATTTTCAAGAAGAAAGGCTTAAAGGCACAGGAGCAGGCTGTCCCTGAGTGCTGAAAAATGGGCTGTCAGGGAAGACGCCCAGCCTGGTTGAGCAGGGAGCTTTTCAAGAACTCAGGGTTAAAAAAAACAGTGTATCAACTTTGGAAAGAGGGACAGGTGACTCAGAAAGCATTTAAGGATATTGTAAAGTCACATAGAAAGAGAATTAGAGAAGCAGAAGCTCAGTTAGAACTGTATCTGTCCAAATCTGTTACGGATAATAAAAAGCACTTTTATAAAGACATTAAAGGACGCCTGGGAAACATCTCCATTCTTTATTGAACAAAGAGGGGAACATAATAACTGAAGCCAGGGAAAAGGCTGAGGGACATAACACCTTCTTTGCCTCAGTCTTTAACAAAAAAAACATGGCCATCCTCAGAGTATCCAGGCTCCTGAGTTGATAGACAGGGAAGAGGAGTAGAATATCCCTCCTGTAATCCAGGAAGAAGTGGTTAGTGACTTGCTGTGCCACTGAGAAGATGCTAACACATCTATGAGTCCAGAAGGGATTCATCCCAAGGTGCTTAATGAGTTGGCACAAGAGCTAGCTATGCTGCTCTCCATCATTTGTCACCAGTCCTGGATGATTGGAGAGGTCCCAGATGACTGGAGGTTGACACTGTGGTGCCCATCAACAAGAAGGGGCAGAAGGAGGATCCAGGGAACTTCAGGCCTGTCAGCCTGATGACCTCGGTGCCTGGCAAGGTTGTGGAGAGATCATCCTGAGCACCATCGAGCAGCAGGTCCAATGCAACCAGGGACCAGGGACAGCCAGATTTTGGAAAGGAAAGTCCTGCCTAACCAGCCTGATCTCATTCTATGAATGGGTGAGTCCCCAGATGGATGAGAGGAAGGCTGTAGATGTAGTCTACCTAGACTTCAGCAAAGCCTTCAACACGGTCTCCCACAGCATCCTGCTGGAAAAACTGGCAGCCCATGGCTTGGAGGGGTACACCCTCCAGTGGGTTAAAAATGAGCTGGATGACTGGGTACAGAGAGTTTGTGAATGGTACCACATGCAGGTGGTGCCCAGTGAGCTGTGGTGTCCCTCGGCGATCAGTGCTGGGCCCAGTTCTATTCAAATCTTCATTGATGACCTGGATGAGGGGATCAAATTTCCCCTTAGTAAATTTGCAAATAACACCAAGCTGGGGTCAGTGTTGATCTACTGGAGGGGAGGAGGATGTTGCAGAGAGATCTGGACAGGCTGGGTTAATGGGCAGAGGACACCAGGATGTGGTTTAACAAGACCAAGCGCAGGGTCCTACATTTTGGGCCACAGTAACCCTCAGCAGAGCTACAGACTGGGGGATGAGTGGCTGGAGAGCAGCCTGGCTGAGAGGGACCTGGGATTACTGGTTGACAGCTGGTTGAACATGAGCCATCAGTGTGCCCAGGTGCCACAAAAGGCCAGTGGCATTCTGGCTTGTATCAGGAATAGTGTTGCCAGCAGGACTAATTCTCACTGTATACTGGGCACTGGTGAGGCAGTGTGCTGTGTGCAGTTCTGGGTCCCTCGCTTAAAGAAAGATACTGAGGTGCTAGAGCAGGCCTAGAGGAGAGTAACGAGGCTGGTGAAGGGACTAGAGGAAATCTTTTATGAAGAGGGGCTGAGGGAGCAGGGATTGTTTAGCCTGGACAAGAGGAGGCTCAGGGGGGCCTTATCATATTCTGTAACTACCTGGAGGGAAGCTGANAAAGGGTGGTTAGACTTTGGAATGGACTGCCCAGCGAAGTGGTGGAGTGTTTTTAAGAAAAGACTGGATGTGTCACTTAGTGCCATGTTCTAACTTACTGGGGTGATGTTAGGTCATAGACTTGGCTTGATGATCTCAGACGTCTGTTCCAGCCTCAGTAACTTCAAAGTCTACAGCAGTGCTTTTTGTTTTGTATTTGTGCTTTGAATTACCTTCACACTTAATTTGAAGCTCCTGCTGATTTCTCTGGTGGATGCAGCAGCAGTAACTCTTTGGCAGGGCAAGACTAGCTTGGGGTCAGAGACAGTCTGTCACATTGTAATGAAAAAGAGCATTCCCTCTGAGTTTGCTACTATCAACTGGAACAGGAGGAATCCATCTTCCCCTCCTCCTACTCCAACTTGCCATATAAGTTTGAAGAGAGGCTAAATTGTTGCTGTTGAAACCAGGTAAAGAAGGAGTAAGTATGGAAAGAAAGCAAACCGCATGTATTTCTGCATCCTGCTGTTGTGGGTCATTTGAGAAGCCTTCGGTCTGCTGGTCTGAAGAATGATTGCCATTGTATGGTACAACTTGATAAAAGAACAGATGTGATAGAAACTGACAACTTGTCTTAATATTAGGCTCTCCAGGAGCAGCTGACGTCAGTCGTCCAGGAGATTGGCCACCTCATTGATCCCATAGCTACTGCTGCTCGGGGAGAGGCAGCTCAGCTTGGGCATAAGGTACTGTCCTACCATGACAAAGGTGTTTGGAATCTCATGCAGATTATAGAGAGCACTGCATGAATTAAAAATTAGTGATGTTGAACTCTACTGGGTTTCAGTCTCTGCTGCAAATTTGTAGGGGTTGGTGGGATGAAGAAAAGCTTGTAACAGCCTTACTCTGTTGTGGGGTTTAAATAGGTCCCTCAGCTGTGCACAGTATAAATATAGTGGAACCTGTGCTATTGTATCTTTCCAAAACCGTAGACAATACAATGCATGTATCAACAGTGTGTGTTAGTCGCTGTGGTTGTTACAGGACTGGAGTAAGTTCTGAAATAGTGATTCCTCATGCTGCAATATGTTCTGGAGACAAGTAAACACAAGTTTTGTATTTCAGTGCATTTGCTACTAGAAGGAAGTAGCTTTGTTAGAGTGAGACCTCTTCTAGAGTTGCATCCAAGTAACTCAGTTTTGCAATAACCATCAAGTATTTCATAATGTCTGAACCATTTGCAGGTTTAAATCTCAGTTTGTCTTTGAGGTGCACAACAAAGCAGGATTGCCAAGATAACAGGTAGTTAGTCACATTCTTCCTCCTGCTTGTTTAGGTTAGTGTTGACTAAAGGCACTTACCTTGAGTGTGTTTTCCCTGCTGAAGGCAGAAGAAACAACTATTCCTGCTGTTCACTCCAACATTGAAAAGACTTCAAGTGTTTTGTTTTTTTCTTCAATCTGAAGAAAATAGAAGTCTGAGTCTTAAAATTTTATTGACACATCAATCCACATAGATACATACATAGAGTAAACCTTTCCACCTTTTCATCTCTTTTCTTGCAGACAAGGCATTGCTATTTTTCATCTCCTTGCCAGCCTCACAAAGCTGTTTATTGGCCCTGTAAATGTATACACTGTTAACTTCTGAGGCTGCGGGTATACCAGTGAGCAGTCTGTGCACAGTCTGTGGATGGTTTGAGAGGTTAGGGAACAAAGGCTGTGAATAGAAGCCTGCCCCTGAGGTATAATCCAGCACAGCCCCATTTGTCATCTGTTAGCTACCATGAAGATTGAGAACTTCCTCCCTTGCATGAAGGAAACACTTATCATGGATGGTCCTAAGTAGTACATGACTCCCATGGCAGATGTGAAAATGGTTTGTCTGGCTTCAAGGGGCTGTGTGTGTCTGAGGGAAGGAACTCACGGCTTTGTCAGGGAATTTGAAGGTGACAGGAGACAGAGTAATACAGACACATACCGTGAACACACCAGAGCTCTAGGGCATGGTGTTACTGGAGCTAAGCCATAGCCAAACATTAATTAGGGAACATGGTTCCACGCAGTTACCCCTCAGAAATGGGGTTAATGGCTTTCTGTGTTTGTTCTGGCTTTCTCAGGTTACACAGCTGGCAAGTTACTTTGAACCCCTGGTTTCAGCTGCTGTTGGTGTGGCGTCCAAAGCACTAGATCACCAGCAGCAGATGACTGTGCTGGACCAGAGCAAGACCCTGGCTGAGTCTGCCTTACAGATGCTCTATGCTGCCAAAGAAGGAGGAGGAAACCCTAAGGTAAGGCTGGGGAGGATGCAGTGTTTTAGGGGCAGGCAGGGCAGAAAAAACAGCTCCCACCTACTACACAGCTTCAGGTATGGCTACAGTAAAAAACTTAGTGGTGGCTCTGCTGTCTGCACTGCTCTGTCCTGGAGAAAACTTTAGCCCACTCACAGCTGCCTCCGGGGCCAAAGCCATAGGCACCAACAGCCTGCTTTGTAGCTTTTTTCATTATTTACTATGCTTTGAATTTTTCCTTTCTTGTTTTTCCCTTCTATTTCTGCGGGGTTTTTGTTAGTTGGCTGGTATTTTTGTTTGTCTTCTGTGTTTTTTGTACAGATTTTGTTTTGATGTAGATTTTCTATGTCATGTCCCGAGTTTTGTGTATTTGGTTAACTACTGCATTAGAAAAAACCCTTCATTATGAAATTACACCTTAGTAGTGTCTTTGTTGCTGTCATCCTCACTAACTGTATGTGTGGGTTATTTTTAACTTCCTTTTAAAAGGCCCTGATGCTCTTCTAAGTGGCTTCTTTTTGTCTTAGTGGTTTCTTGTCTATTTAATGTCTGTTCTGTCAACACTGGTGTTAGATTTATCTTCTCAGCTTTCATCTAAAAGAGGACTTTTTAGAGCTGTTCTTGTGTTGTCTTCATTAATTAACTTTGTTTTTTCTCCTTTTCTCTCTTTCAGGCATCCCATACTCATGATGCAATTACTGAGGCTGCTCAACTGATGAAAGAGGCTGTGGATGATATCATGGTTACCCTAAATGAAGCTGCAAGTGAAGTGGGCATGGTTGGAGGTATGGTGGACTCAATAGCAGAGGCCATGAGCAAGGTGAGCATGAAGTCCCAAGCCCCTTTGTGCTTTTCCCTGCAAGCTGATCCCGTTTGCAGTGGGCTGGATGAGTTGCTGTTGATTTGCATCAGCCATGGTCGCTGGTATGTAGGAAAACACGATGACAGGAAACCTACAGATTCTTGTATTTCATGGATTGTGCAATCAAACTGATGCAAGCTCACATTATCACTCTCCGTGGTACCTGTCAGTACAAACTATTTTTGATACTTTAATATGCTGGTTTTTAACTGTCAACTGGCTATTATTTTTGCTTCCTTCTCCTATTTCTCTTCCCTGTTAGTCTCCTAAATGGTCTGCAGGTAAATTTTGAAAATGATGCTGCTAGTGAAGAGGATGTTGATGCCTAAAGTTTTCTGCTATGTTTCATAAAGTATTTTACTGAAAATGTATAGTTACATGATATAAATTTCCTTAATCCAAATAATTTACTTTTCCTGTCTCAAAGTTGGGGTTGAAGTCATCACCATGTAAAGAGGGCTTGCGTTATCTTCTTCAGGAACATTTTGTTTTGTAACCATTGCACATTCCTGTCTACATTAGCTGAAAAATACAGGTGGTCCAGCCTCATGTGAAAACTTGGCCTCATGCTCAATAACTCTGCACTGTAAACTCTCTGAATCTTCCATGATCATAACTCTGGCCATGGTCTTCTTAAAGCTTCTCTGTACTTAGAATCATAGAATCATTACTGTCACTCCAATCTTCAAAAAGGTTAAGAAGGAGGACCCAGGTAACTATAGACCAGTCAGCCTCACCTCCATCCCAGGAAAGGTGATGGAACAATTTGTCCTGGATGCTGTCTCTAGGCACATCAAGGACGAGAGAGTCATTCTGCACAGTCATTATGGTTTCACCAAGGGGAAGTCATGCTTCACCAACTTGATAGCCTTTTATAAGGGCATAACCGGGTAGATAGATGATGACAGAGCAGTGGATGTGGGTTGTCTTGACTTCAGGAAGGCATTTGACACAGTCTCACATAGTATTCTCTCAGCCAAACTGAGGCAGTGTGCACTGGATGATTGGGTAGTGAGGTGGATGGTGAGCTGGCTGCAGGATAGAAGCCAGAGAGTAGTGGTCAATGGGACAGAGTCTAGTTGGAGGCCTGTATCTAGTGGAGAGTCCCCCAAGGATCAGCAGTGGGACCAGTCCCCTTCAATCTATTCATTAGTGACTTGGATGAGGGATTAGGGTGCACTGTCAGCAGGCTTGCTGATGACACAAAGCTGGGTGGTGTTGCCGACACCCCAGCAGACCTGGACAGGCTAGAGAGCTGTGCAGAGAGAAATTGAATGAGGTACAACAAGGGTAAGTGTAGAGTCTTGCATCTGGGCAAGAACAACCCCAGGTCCCAGTATAGTTTGAGGACTGACCTGTTGGAGAGCAGT
>VZRI01000041.1:71465-124095 GCA_013397515.1 Upupa epops | reverse complement strand
CCCCTTCCTTTGGAAGACCATTCCACTGATAGTCTAACTGCTCAGTGTGAACAACTTTCCTCTCCAATCCAGTAGGAATCTCTCCTGGAGCATCTTTTAACCATTCCCCCTTGGCCTTTCTAAAGGACTAATTCTCAAAGGGGAGTCTCCATCCTCCTGGTAGCCACACCACCCTTGATGGACTAGAACATTGGAATAACCTCCCCCCTAAGTCTTCTCAAGGCTGACCCAGTTTTCTCAGCCTTTGTTCATATGGGAGATCTTCCAGTCCCCTGATCATCTTAGTAGCCCCTCTCTGGACCCTCTCCACTCCATTGGCATCTTTTTTGTCTAGCAGGGACCAAAACTGAATGCACAACTCAAGGTGTGGTCTGACCAGCACTGAGTAGAGTGGGAGAATTGTAGTGATGGACTGTACTCAAATGCAGTGGTAGAACCTACCAGTCCTATTAGCTGACAGAGCTGCATCATCTGAGAGAAAAGTCCTTAGTTTTTCTGTCTTAAAAATTGTTATGGATGAAAGAGAAATTTAGAGTCCTGATGTCTATGGGAAAGTAAAGGAATTCTTTTGTTCTAGTTATTGTAGTCTAATTTATGGTGGCTTTTACATTTGCTTCTTTTTTTCCTGATCATCTGGGAACTGTTGACAAATGTGTTCAAAGAGATACTGTTAACCCCAAATGCTTTTTCTGTCCGATGTCAGCATCGTTTTTATCAGAATACTTAGTTTTTTCCATAAGCACTGCACAATTTGGCAGAACACCTTAGCCAGATGTCAAAAGCTCTTGCATTTTTCATTAAATAGTTCAAGTGCAAGAGGAAATGTTGAAATGCTGTGGGAACAGTGATTATTGGAAAGTCTTCTGGAGGCATTGGAACAAAGAAGTTGTGGGTGTTCAATCTCTTAAAGTCTTCCCGATCAGGTTTAATGGGGCTTTAAAGTGGAATGTGGAATCTGAACATGGCAGGGTAGGTTGGGCCAGGTCATCTCTAGTGTTACTTTAAATATTGCTGTCTTTAGAGGCTTTAAGAATTGTTCTCATCAAATTTTACTTGGATATAGTAAGTTCCTTGAAGTTACCTTCTCCAAGCATTTGTCTGTGTAGACATCTCTTTGATTTTTCCAAGTATTAGGATATACATTCTATTAAGATAACATTTTAAAGGATTTTCACACATGCTTTCCTTTCAAGGTGTCAGCTCCAGCTGGTTAAAACACCTAACATACATGTTCTGCAGCTCAGATCCTGGTAGGTTAAAAGAAATGGCTGACAAACAGTTTCAAATCCATCTGAACAGCACCGGTCTATCCTCGAGTTTGGATTCCTGCAGTACAGTCATCTACACGAACTAGACTCTCCTTTTAAAGTCAATGGAAACAGACATTTTTACAGCGCAGTTCTTGTGACCTGTTTTAGATACATGATGTAGTTTGAGGTAAACTGTGCTGCAGAGGAGCTTGTCTTTGGTGACTCTAAAGCAGGTTGGACAACTTGCTAAGGTTTTAATACGTATGATACCACATTAATCCAATTTTTCATTACAGCATCTTTAGAATGGTGCTTATTTTTGAGGCCCACGCTTAATATTTAAATGTTTAATGCCAAGCAACCGGTTCAATATTTCTGTAGGGAAGAAAAACTGTAGAAAAATAGGCTTGTGATACAGATTCATTAAGACTGTAGGTCAGGATATTGAACTACTGCAGCACAGCATTTGTACAAATTGAGGGATGTAGTTGGCATAAATTACTAGGATCTTCTGTAGACATCTTTGCAAACAGCCTGCGTTCTGGACATTTTTGCAATGTGGGTTTTTTCTTCCTTCCTGTGAATTCTTCAGTTTCACTGTCGGTGTTTTCACACTGTGGGCACTCTGTAAATACTGTCTTTTTCCCCAGAAGTTAGAAGCCAGGTGAATTTTAGATGAGCGTACCAAAGGTTATCAGCTTTGCCATTCTTTTTCTCTCTCCGTAAGCATTTTCCTTACAAAACAGTACTAAACACAGTAGCACCATGCAACCCTTGTAGTGTGATTAAAACATTTGGATAGCTTTCAAATGTAAAGGTTTAAGGGTGAACAATGTGTTCATATATAAGAAGCTGCAGGAGAGAAAAGAACTAGAAATGCTTGCCTTGCATCTAAGGACAGATACGAATTGCTCCAAGCATTAAAGTGCCACCCTTCCAATTCTTCCTGTCCTTCCTTCTCCCTCACTTGGAAAATAAAAGCCATGTATTAAAAATGTTTATAGTACACCGTTATATTTGGTAGGATATTGGGCTTTGTGACCCAAGAGATTCCTCCAATTCTATATTTTTACAGTACTTTTCACCTGGGGAAATTCCTTGCCTTCTTTACTTCTTTCTTTTCTTAGTATGTTGTTATTCAAGGAATATACTGCTGCTTTTCCCCTTTGTCCATAGTGTACATCTTCACTGCCCTCCTTTGTCTGACAGCTGACCACATCTGATCGTGCTGTCTCTGCATGATAGATCTGTACCTTCATCCTGTCTATACGTGTAGTTAATGCAGTCGTCTTAAGAATCCCCTACAAAATCACTCGTTTACAGTTTGTGTTGTGATACGGGCACAATTTTCCCATGCTCTTGCAGATTTCTTTCCCGTGCTGCTGCGAACTCTCAAGATGCTAAGTTGCGTGAACTGCTGCCTGTAATTAGGATAAATGGAGTTGAGCTATTTCAGATGCAACTCCAAGGAATTAGTTGAAAAACAATTTATAATACTGGAGTTGGTGGCATTTCAAAAGCTATTCCTATGGAACAGCTTAATGCTTCTGTTTCCATTTTGATGTTTTCATAGAATCACTATTCATAGAATCGTTAGGGATCAGAAGGGACCTTGGAAGATCATCCAGTCCAACCTCCCCACCACAGCAGGATCACCCAGACCAAGTGAAATAGAATATTCTTTGGTACAATTATTGTCCTGACTTCCTAAGGCTGATGTTGTATGGAGCGTGTGTAATACTGACAACTATTGCATAATGTTTGCTCAGATAACTCATCTCTGTTTAGAAGGTGTTCAAGGAGGTGTTCAAGGTTAGGCTGGATGAAGTGGTGAGTGGCATGAGCTAGATGTTACATGTTAGGTTTACTTGGTTGGTTTTAGGTTGGACTGGATGATCTTTAAGGTCTTTTCCAGCCTCATCAGTACTGTGAGACTGTGAAAGCCAAGTGCTTTAGAATCTTCAATTTCATGGTGTCGAGTGATCTTTTCCTGTTGATATTTTAACGTAACACAGAGGTGAAATAAAATTGAGAACCCACCTGTTCTAGGGTTTGGTTGGTTTTTTTTTAGTTAACTCCTTGAAATATACAGGGTGCTGGTTTTTATTCCATCAAAGATGAGAGTTGTGGAACTCAAGAAGCATTTTGTGCATTACTCAATCGGAGCATATTCCTGATGTATTCCACTGCTTGTAATATCTTCTGTCCATTTCCTTTCTGAGAGTCTCTTTTAGAATGCAGTGTTCTGTGTTGACACAGATCTCGATATTAGCTTTCTATATGCTTCTCTTTTGCTTGCTTATTCTCCTTATCTGGGGTCAGGTGAATTGACCCTGCTGTTTGTCTTGCTACTTTCTGAAATGCTTTTCTGTTACTCTGTCTGACAAGTACAGCTATGTGAATCACATTTTGCCAGTGACTTCTCAGACAAATTAACGTGATATATGTGTAGAGACTTTTTCTCCCAATCTGCAGAGAGTTGAGAATTGGGCCTGGTTGTTTTTCTTCTACACGCATCAGGTTCTCTGAGCCCAATTATAAGCTCTGTCATACAGGCTTGAGTGTATGGACCTTATTAGACCTTGGTAAACCGGCAGCGCGCAGAGAATATAATACATCTAAAATTAGAGTTGAATTTTTCTTCCATCATTCTAAATGATTTTAAAAGTATATTAAAGCAACAGATAAAACAGTGCACAGAAGGTTAGGGCTGAGCTGTTGAAGAAGAATATGCTCTCAGTTTCAGTGAGTGTAATTGGAATAAATACTGTATGTTTTGCAGATGCTGGAAAGCCCTGGTAGGTATGACAGGTGTATGACAGACATGTCATTTGTCATGACAAATGTGTCTACGCTTCAGCTGCATGCTAATATTACTCAAGTCACGTATGTTTTGTGTAACACAGGACACTGACCTTTTGGATGGGTAATGTATATGTCTTTCCTTTTGGGGAACAACCCTGAGAAGTGGGTGATTGAAGCAGAGTCAGTTGAAGCTGACCTTTGTTTGAAAGGGATGGTTATATAAAGCTAATGGAATACAAATTCCAGAGCTCTTATGTAAAGTCAAAGAACATTGTTTTTCAAGTATGCTCTTGACCGATTTCATGTTCTTGTTTTGCTTTCTGGTTTAATCAAGATGTGTTTATTCATAAAGTCATGGAATGGTTTAGATTGGAATGGACCTCGGAGATAACGTTGTTCCAACTCCTCCGACATATACATGGACACCTCTCACTAGACCAGGTTGCCCAGGGCCCTGTCCAGTCTGGCTTTAAACACTTTGAGGGACAGGATATCCACAGCTCCTCTGGGCAAACAGTTCTGGTACGTCACCACCCTCATAGTGAGGAATGCCTTCCTTAAAGATCCAATCTAGATCTATCCTTTTGAGCTTGAATCCAATACCTCTTGTTCTGTCACTGGAGTCCATTTGGAAAAGTCCCTCTCAATCTTTTCTATAGGCTTCCTTCAGGTACTAGAAAGTTAATGTAAGGTCCACCTGGAGTAGTCTCTTCTGTGCTGATTAACAGCATCATTATCTGAATGTAACTGATCAATGGGATTTAACCAATCAACATATCATGGTAGTTATTTTTAATGCAGCAGTAGGCAGTAAAACTGTGTTTGCAGACACGCCGGAAAGAATTGGAAGTTAAAATTCAACTTTAATTTGCAGACTTTGACATGATTTCTTTAACATTCAGAGAGCCTTTTGAATCCAGCACGATTCTGTGAGAGACAACTATTGGAGAACAGTCTTTCCTTTAAATATGTGAATGCTCGCTGAGGCTCGTGTTTTGAGTTAGCTGCTTTGCTTCGCAGGGCTGATCGCTGTGTAAATACAAGAGTACAACTGTGGGAAAACCATATGGTACTCTGGGTCATCCGTTTTAGTTTTGCTTCATTGGACACAAAAGTGTCATATCGGTTAATTTATACCTTGTCTGAAAATTTTGAGAGGAGTGAATTTGGTTCTGTGGAAGTTGTTTGATCTGAAATAGCTGTGATATGTTTTCCTGGGGCTCTTTCTTCAAACTTACATAAAAAGAGTGAAATATTTTAATGTTGATAATAGCAGCTCTTTCTATGAGGGCAATACGAGCAGCTTTATTGGTGTATCAGGTATGACATCTGTGCATGTGGCTGTGTGTATTTGTGTGTGCAGCCTATGGTTCCAGTCATTTAAAGAATACTCAGCTTGGTTGAGCCCTTGTGTTCAGATGGATTCTGTGTCCAGCCTTGTCTGTCTTAATCTTTTACTCAGGTATACAATCTTAAACTTAATATGAGCCAGCAGGGTGCCCAGGGGGCCAAAGCAGTCAGCAGGATCCTGGCCTGGATCAGGAATAGCATAGTCAGCAGGAAAAGGGAAGTTCTTGTGCCCTTGTACTTGGTCCTTGTGTTGCCTCATCTTGAGTACTGTGTACAGTTCTGGGCCCCTCATGATAAGAAAGACATGATGGTGCTGAAATGGGTTCAGAGAAGAGCTACCGAGCTTGTGAGGGGTTTAGAGAACAGGTTGTATGAGGAGAGGCTGAGGGAGTTAGACAGGTTGAGTTTGGAGAAGATGAGGCTGAGGGGGGACTTCCTTGCCCTCTACAACTACCTGAAGGCAGATCGTAGAGAAGTGGGTGTTGGACTCTTGGGGATCTGAGACTAGAGAGAGTATCTTTTCCTTAATGACTGCTGACAGAAGCAGGAGCAATGGTGTGAAGTTGAGGCAGGGGAGGTTTAGATTGGATCTTGGGAAGAAATTCTTTCCAGAGAGAGTTGGGAGGCACTGGCAGGGCTTTCCCAGGGGTGTGGTGGAGTTCTCATCCCTGGATGTGTTGAAGAACCTTGTGGCCACGGGGCTTCATGCCCTGCTCGAGTGGCAGAGGTTAGTTTGTGGTTTTTGATCTCTTGGGTATTTAGGTCTTTCTGATGATTATAGTTGATGATCTAGGAGCTCCTTTCCAACCAGGATTACACTGTGATTACTCAAGTCAGGAAACTGTACCAGCTCTGTTGCTGTGCTTAATGCAAGAAGAACTACAGTAGTGGAGGAATTCTGGCTGTTATGTGTCAAAACATTAGTTGCCATCATCGGTTGTATTTGCTGGGAGGCAGGAAAATCAACATCTTATGGAATGTGTATTGGCTAAGTCTGTTGCTGTGCATGCTGACGCCAATCTTGACCAGGAGGAGCCAAGCTAAACACTGCTGCAGTGTTTAGCTCTGTAGAAATACAACAGTGATAACCCTGAAAGTGCTTTCACACTGAAAGTAGCTGTTACTTGGACTGTACTCGGGCAGAAAGACACTTATTTGATACGTTTAAAGCCTACACAGCACATAAACCACTTGATATTATTCTAGTAAAATGACCATAATGTTTATTTCCTTAGAACAAGGAATCTGGGCAGGTGGAAATACACAGGCTGAGGAGTGATTTATTGTTTGTAAACAGCTGAAAAGGCTCCTTTTCAATCAATTGCAGATAGTGAAACAGCATTAACGCTGAATAAAGAAGACTTTCCTTTTTTTTCCTTCTTTTCCTGACCTTGGATTTAAGATGACTGGTGTTGAAACAACACAGTTTAAATCTGCATGAGTGTCTGAGCCGATGAAGCTAACAAAGAAACAGACCTGCCATGTAGGAAATGCATGCAAATGCTCTCAAAATATCTGCCCAAGTCTCGGTATTTTTCTCTTCTGTTGACATTAAGTATGCAGCTTTTCTGAAACAAGCTGGAGTTTAGAAGATGGAGTTTTTAACAATACCTCAAATGTGTTTTCAATTCAGTGTGCTCTAACATACAAAAACTTCTTAAGCTACGTGTGAAACCTCTACAAACACTGGAAATCAGTGTCTCTTGTTTCTAGAGAGTGATTTAGTGTGTGATTCTGTCTTTACTAATTAGAGTACACACATACAAATGCCTCATGTTATAGTAGATAATTTTTTTTCTCCATTGCATGACTACAGGGATCGTTACAGGTTGGAAGGGACCTTGAAAGATCATTTAAATCCAACCCCCTCTGCCTACAGCACCTGCTGTCCTCTGACTGCTGGAGGGTGTCCAGCATAGAACAATGAAGATGATGAAGGAAGTGGAGCACTTCCCTTTATGAGGAAAGGCTGAGGGAGCTGGGTCTCTTGAACTTGAAGAGGAGGCTGAGGGGGGACATCATTGCTGTCTCTAAATCTGTGAGGGGTGGGTGTCAGGAGGATGGAGCCAGGCTCTTCTCAAGGTCATCTGGTGATAGGACAAGGGGCACTGGGTGCCAGCTGGAACAGAGGAGATTCCTTATCAGTATCAGCAGGACCTTCTTCCCAGGGAGGATAAAGGAGCTTTGGACCAGGCTGCCCAGGGGGGTTGTAGAGTCTCCTTCTCTGGAGATGTTCCAGCCCCTCCTGGCTGTGTTCCTGTGTGACTTGGTCTGGGTGATCCTGCTGTGGCAGGGGGTTTGGACAGGATGATCTTTCGAGGTCCTTTCCCATCCCTTGTGATTCTATGGCAGTCTACCCATCATGGGTACTATTTGGGCCCAACCATGCTTAGCTTCTGACAAGAGATCAGGCTTTTTTTTCTAGGGTGATGTGGCTGTAGTCAATATGAGAAAACAGATTTATTGAAGAAGCCTCTCAATTTTCCATGAAGGATATTGATCTTAGACTAAAAACACGTTTCTAAACCGAAATACACTTTCTTTGCAGGTTTTCAGAAACATTGGAGAAGAGTGGTTGTGCTATATGTTATTTCAAGACAGGTATAACGCTGCTTTCTGCCTTTGGTGAAATACTTATTACCTTGAGGAACTTAAATATTCTTCTTTAAACAGAAGGTAGTAAAAATCTATGACACAAATCTTGTGAGTGGTGAGTTTAGCCGGGCAAAAGAAACCGGTCTTTTTGACACTTCAAGTATGAGGTACAGCCTCTAATTTTGTGAAGCTTAAAAACACGTGTCAAGGTGTTTTATGGGCCCCATTACCTTTCGGGTTCGTAAAACACTGCCAACAAGCATGTGTGTCTCTCGCTTCTGTAGAATAAGTAGCTCAATTAATTTATAGAAATCTTTCCATTTGGTTTGTAGACAACAGAATGAGGGGAAATTAATCTGAATAAATTTGGGTTCTGTGTTATTCCATTCATCTTGTGGCAATTAGTAGTGCGGTGATTCTAATACCGTTATCACATCTTTGTTTCTTAGACTTCGTTATCAAGAATGGTGGTTCTGGTCAAGTTACTCTGACCGGTGAAGGCCTTTGGAAGTTTGAACTGAGCTCTGTACACTTTTTAGTGCTCAGTGGATGTTTTCTGTTGTTGAGCGTTAGCTTTCAAATTTTGTGGAGATTAAAACAAGTCAGGAAAATCACAGTTCCCTCTTCCTTCAGTGTGTGCTGTGCAAATCTGGAGATGTGAGTGACCGCTTCATAAAGACCAGCCCATGCCTCAAGGGCAGGTAAGATCCAGTAAGTTTTAGATGAAAGCCAGAGGGATATTTCTGCTGCTATGGGTTTCCGAGCCAGTAATGAGGAACAAAAGATGCTTTGAAGCTGTGACATGATTTAGTGGTGACAAAAATACTGGGGAATGATTCTACAGAAAATCAGGTGCTTGGAGCACTTTCGTCAAGCTCCTGGTATTATTTTAGCCTTTTGAATTTAGCTGCTACCGCCTCCTGTTTAATAAGGAGCTTTTCACAGAGTTTTATGATGTTCCCACTTGGCACTGGCTGGGGTTCAGTGCTGCGTGTGTGTTCTGCTCTGGATTTGGGTCCTGGTGAGAAGCAAACAGGAGTGTGGTGGTTGTGTGAGTCTGAAGACGGCAGCGAGAAGAAATGCCCATACTGCCCTGCACTTCTGGTCTGAGAAAAATGACCCAAGTAATTTCAACTATTCCTGTTTGCCCTCTACTGCTGTCTTTAGGAGGACAATAGGAGCATTTGGAGATCAGTGGTACCGACGCTGCCAAGTCTGTTAGAATTGATAGGGCTGTCTAGCTTGTCTCTATAATGCAGCGGTCATCCAGCAGAGCCACAGGTGCTGCCTTAGACCAGTGGCCTGGGCTGAAGCCCAGCTGACAGGTGGTATTAGGCAGGAGACATTTTACTACTTTATTGAACACCTTGCTCAGAAAAAGGTGGTCAGAATCTGGCCAACAGCTGGGAACATGTCCAGCACTGGCATGTCAGACTGTTGCATAGTTTAGCACTTCTAACATCTGGTCAGCAGCCATAAGCAAACGAACATTTCTGTACATGACATTCAAGCTCAAGATCAAAGCCTTGTAACTGCATTTACAGAAAAAAGCAATTATTTTACTAGTTAGAAAATACTGTGTCAGGTTCTCCACAGGAAAATCATTGGCATGACCTCTTTTCTGAAGAACTGTACACTTACTGAAATGGTAGAAAAGCTATTCCCATTTTCTAGCACTTGATTGACATGGGAGCAGAAAGAATAGGGTGAGGCTTAATCTTCACTGAATCCTAGTACATCTTTTGTTCTTCAAGTATGTAATTCTTCACTTAGGAAAAAAAATATAGCAGAAAGCAGAATACTTCGGGATCTGTAGTTTCATTGATCAGGTTCTCAGAACTTGCAATAAAAGAGGGAGAATGACAGAAAGGGACTAAGTGGCTACTTTCTGTTTATACCTCAAGGTTCCTCTTTTCAACAGCTTCTTGCTACACTTAAGTAGCTGCTATAGTGTGTGAGGAAGGGGATGTTGCTTTAAGCTGCTATAGTGTATTCTGGAGGGGCTGTTCTGTGTGAACCGGCCAACAGTTGATATTTAGTATTCATTTTCACATCTAGAACGGTTTAAAGATCTTGTAAATATTAATACCTTTAATTTCAGTGCTTTGCTTGTAATTTTCTGGCGACTTACTAGCAACAGCAATTATTCCCAAAGTCGAAGCCATTTTTCATTAAAAATTATTATATGATTTTTTAAACAGCTACTTCTCATCTGCTTTCCAGATAGTGAAGTTAAAAGTGCAGCTGTTTCCTACTAATGGAAAATGCTTATTTCTTTTCATACCAAATCCAGTAGCTGCTGCAATATCCTCTGTATGTAGGATTTGTTGTTTGGCTAGTTTCACTGGTTTAGAGCAGATCTTTCTACCATGTCATCCTTTGATAGGAATAAGAGTCTCTGATATTGCAGTCAAGAGCCTAAATCATATCAAAGAATGTTTTGTATTCAATGTTTCAAGAAGCAAATATGTGTGGGGCGTGCATATCCCACTTAACCTGTGTTTTAAAATCTTCCTTATGTGTAGAACTATAAGGAAAAGTGGGTGGTATCAAAGACTTAAGGATCAGAAACAATATCATGTGATTAATTATTGGCGTGAATTTCTGCAGCAGAAAGCAGATGAGCAGAGAGCTAATCTATCATGGTCCACGAGGAGAGATCTTTTTGGCAGGCTAGTTAGTTGCAGGACAGGTATGAACCATAACTGGAACTGTGGAAACAATGCGAGACCCCAAGGTGAATTGGAAAACACAAGTGTTAATGTTGATAGAGATGGTGTTGTTGAGACTTTGTCTGTAAAAATATGGTCAACTCCCTTTACTGGAAAACTCATGCTGAAGCAGGTGGCTGGATGCTCAGAACAATGGGGTGGTCACTCCAGAAATGGAGTTCAAAATTGCAAATCACTTGGTTTGTAATTTGTCTCACAACAGCTGAGAAACATAAGGTACGTTAGGAGAAGAGACAACAGAAAGCAAAACAAAAAGAGTGATAGTAGCTCAGAATTAAGTAAAGTGGAACTTAATTAATTTGGAAGGTTTTAATGCATAGGGGTCTTGATAAAAACAGTGTATATATTTTCCAGGCAGTTGTTTTTCTAATGTTGTTATTGTTCTTCACATGAGGCATCTGTGAGACAGTAGTATCTGGCTGTCAGCTTATTTCGTGTGTTGCCTTTATTTTCCAACAACTGGTCTAGGCTGCCCAGGGGGTTGTGGAGTCTCCTTCTCTGGAGACGTTCCAGACCCACCTGGATATGTTCCTGTGTGATTTAATCTAGGTGATCCTGCTGTGGCAGAGGGATTGGACCTAATGATTCTATGATTCCGTATCACTTAACTGCTCTATTTTAATTGAAGCTATTACAGGCACAGCTTTTGGCACGTAAGTCTCCCCTAGCACTGTGTTTCCCAGTCTGTTGATTGTAGCCCTTGTGGACAAATCAGTGAGGGAGGAGGGAATGTGATATTTGTATTTAAGAAGGTTGGAATGTGAAACAGCTGCTATTACCTTGAAGCACAAGACAGATGCTGTAATAGGTTCTAAACCACTGCCAGTACTGATTGCCAGTGATTCATAGTATAGGTGATTGTAGACAGTAGAACATTCAGCCAGCACTATATCCTGTGTGTTCTTATACCTGGATGTTTTTGTTTACTTGGTATGAATTAGAACAATCTGCATAATCCAAATAAGAACCTTCAGAGCCTTTGAGTCTGTGGTTCTCAATCACTTGAAGTCAGCATGACTTTGTGCTTTTGCCAGACTGGTTTTCAGACAGATAGCTTCCGTGAGTGTTGTGAGTGGCAGAAAGCTGGGTAGGAACAGGATGCTGGACTGCATTAACAAGGGAATCACCAGCAGAGAGAAAGATGTTATCTTGCTGCTTCACTCAGCTTGGGTCAGACCACACATTGAGCACTGTGTTCAGTTTTGGTCCCCACTAGACAAAAAAGATGCAGATAGACTGGAGAGGGTCCACAGAAGGGCGACCAGGATGATCAGGGGACTGGAAGACCTCCCATATAAACACAGGCTGAGAGAACTGGGTCTGCTCAGCCTTGAAAAGAGAAAGCATAGGGTGGACTATTGCAATGGTCCAGTCCATCAAGGGTGGCTGCCGGGAGGATGGAGATTCCCTTTGCACAAGGAGTCCTGTAGAAAAGCCAAGGGGAAATGGTTACCTGTTGCTGCAGCAGAGACTCCTACTGGATTGGAGAGGAAAGTTGTTCACACTGAGAGCTGTCAGACAGTGGAAGAGTATTCCAAGGGAAGGGATGGATTGCTCAACTGTAGACAGGGTTAAGGCTCAGCTTGATATGGTTCTGGGCCAGCTCTTTTCAACTGGATCCTGCTTTAAGAGGTTGAACTGGATGATCCCTGAGGTCTCTTCAAATCTATGAACCTGTGAATGTGCCTGGGATAAGGCACATTACCTGTGTTTACTCTTCTGTTAACCATCTGCACTGAAATAATAGAGTCTTCTGGATTACCTGTTCATTTCCTGACATCACTTCCATGTTGCTTAGCTCTTCTGCACTGGCTGTTTTGAGTTACAGATTTTGAGTTGGACTAATTTTGAGTTACAGCTGGAATCCTTTCTCTTAATCAAACTATTGTTCTTATGAGTGCCCAAAAAAAAGTCCTGGGAGAGATTCCCATCTTTTGAGTAACGTTTGTTCTGTTGATAAGACATTTAGTACCGAAAGATGTCAGATAATATTTACCATGTTATGGGTTACAGTTCTTCATACCAAAACAATAAGAAATTTACTTGTTTAAATGGAATTAGTTGGGTCAGTGACAGGAGTAGCTGTGCTTAGACTTCTGTGGGTATTCAAGTAGAAGATTCTATTACACTTGACCCTAAAGCCCTCCTGTACCCCAGCTGTTTTTTTGCTCAGGGAGTCCTGGGTGAAATTTGGAGGTAGATAGTAGATGACAGATGATTTCTATTAACTCCCTTTAGTACAGGTGTTGAGAAATCCCCTTATATCTTGACTCTTGTATCTCATGGGGAGGCTGGGCATCTCTGTAACTGATGTAACTCAGAATAGCGGGTTATGCCATAAATTGTTTCCAGCTGCAACAAAGCATAAGAATTGGGAAAGCACCTGTTTGCTGTATGACAGACAGAGAGAGATGGGGTTCGAGACCTTCTTCTAGGCAACTAGCAATAGGATGAGAAGGCAGGGGCTGAAGCCGCACCAGAGGAGGCAGTGTTAGCAGGGAGATGTTAGGAAGCCTGTCCTCATGGCAGTTAGATGTTAGAATGGACTGTCCAGGGAGGTAATGGAGTCCCCATTCCTGGAGATGTGGAATGGCAGACTGGACATGTCCCTTAGTGCCCTGGTCTAGCTGATGTGATGTTAGGTCCTAGGTTGGGCTTGATCTCAGAGGTCTTTTCCAGCCTCAGTAATTCTGATTCTATGTTACGAATGTCAAGCACTCCCCTACCAATAACTTACTTTATATCTTCTCCCTTTTATGTGTTTTTTCTGTTTCATGAAGTGTTTCGTGTATGTCTGAGACAAAATTCCCCCTTCACTTCAAAAACCCTTCAGGGGAAGCTGGATTTTTTAGGGTTACAAGAAAATGTGCAGTTCTATAGTTGGTTACAGCATTGATTTCTTTTCAGTAATAGTTTAGAAGATAAAAACCCAAGAAGTAATATTTAGCTAGGATTTTAAAAAATAATTAGGTCCTGGTGAAAGCAGGAGTGGAACGGTGAAATTCACTGGGACTTTCTAAAACTGGGATTAAGCAAAACTGCTTGAAACCACTTTTCACCTCAAAGATGTTGAAATGAATCCCTAAATCCCTACCTTCCCTCTGGTATTACAATGAATAATGAACACTCCATATTTCACTTGCCTAGTTGATCAAAGCTGTGGATTTCAGAAGTCTCACTGGGCATATCTCTCCTTGATGAAACGACGACTGAAACTGGCTTTAGTATTTTGACTCTTTAATCCACATGACTTTAATAAACCACAGTTTATTTCCTTTTAGCGGATGAACCTGTAAGATCTTGTATAATATCACTTGTAACATCTTCTCAACAATTTTACAGCTATTTAAAACAATTTTAAAGAAAATAATTGCCTGAAACCCTAAGTGAAAGGAGCTTTTCAGATTATGACTACGGATTTTTTTTGTACTGAGTAAGCTGGTTTGACTCAATGTAGAGGTGACAATTCTGAGCTAACATCTGTCAAGCACTGGCAGTAACGTAACACTTATGCAAAAGCTTATGTTGACCTCGCAGTCAATGGGTTTAAAAGACGCATCCTTGGTGCAAAATCACATCAGTATCATTCTTTCTGATTGGCTTAACAACGCTGTTACTATTAACTTTATAGTGTGCTACCTAAGGAATAATGAAACCAGATGGTGTGTTAAGCCCGACTGAAAGAATAGAGACATTTTTACTTTTAAGTTGATCAAAATTAGGTAAAACAACATATGTTCATGTGCTTTGCGATTCCTTTAGCTCCATATTAACTGCTTCCCTTAATATTCTTCCTGGTGATCTGAGAGCTCTGCCTCTTGCTGAATAAAGAATATAGCAGTCCTCCTTTGAATATTTCCTTTCTGACTCTCTGGTCACTCATACAGCTGTGTTGCTTGGTTTTTTTATATAATTGAAATAAGCAGGTTCTTCACTGCAGCCTTCTCCCATTATGTGAAACTGAAATGCAGGCTATTTTGGGCCACATTCAAATTTTAAAAGCTGGGGCAGGTACATCGAAAAAAGGGGTTTAGAGACTGCTTCTAAAGAACAGCTTGCACAAATGAGCAAATTACATTTTATGTAACAGATGTTGAGGAGGGAATTACAAATACTTTAGTTCCTGTTATATTACTCCTGACTTGCCAGCATTTCTCTTTAGCGATGCCATGCAGGGCTAATAATACAGAATAACACACCACACCACATATGTTATAGCTGAAGTCTTTTTGCTGCTTATGAATGAGAGCAAAAAAATCACTGGTATAATTACCCTTGTCATATCAATAACTCTCTTCAAACGCTGGCAGTGTTTCCCTCCTGAAGATTGTCTGCTAAATGGAATGCAGCTCGTGGAAATACATAGTCCCATTGCCTGAACTGGTATAAAATGAAATGAGGGTGGAAACACCCAAATGAGATTTATGATCATAAAGCATTATGGAAAAATGTTTTATCTTCACATCTGCTCCTTATCCAGGTGCTGCTAAAAGCACTGTAAGAGATCCATAAAATGAACCTAAATATATCTTGATTTTTGTGGATGATTCTGACTAATGGTCTGTCATTACCTTGATCATTTTATACCCTTCTGTCTTCCGAGTGTAAATTGCTTTTTAGCCACAAATACCTGTTCAATCAACTAGCAGAATGCAGACTTAACTGAGTCTTTTGTTTTCTTGTTGTGACTGGATGAGTCCTAGATTTTTATGGGGTTTTTTTTTGCTGAGAGAGAGTCAGATGGTTGAAGTGCAAAAGAAAAGTGATCTTTATTATCTTGAATGGTCTATTTTTCTCAGTGCTAAATTTATCCTAATTATAATGAAGTCCATATAGCAGTACTATGAGTTGTCAACCAGTCCAATAATGTTCACGTGAAAAATTAGACTACAGTAAACAGAAAAGACCAGTGTTCCCTTACGTGTAAATAGAGAAGCAACGTGATAAATCGGTGTGCCTCACACGTATGAATATGCCAAACCACAACATCTGTGTCAGCATTTATATCAAGGCATTTTTAATAATTGAACATATTATACAAGTAATCGCTGGTGTTGGTACATAGCAAAAGGCTTTGCTTTATTTGTTTGGATGTCCATTTAAGTGGAGGATTAATGCTATCAGCTCGGTCTTATGTTTTCAGTTGGATAAAGGATGCTACTATCTTTTTATTCTGCTTTGAAGGCTTTTGTTGAGTTCTGTACTTTCATGGGGCTTTGGTAATACAGAATCATAGAAGCACAGAATGGTTGACTTTAGAAGGTACTTCTGGGTTCAAGAAAGTTCGTTCAGAGCTGTTTGCCCATTATTATATCCAGGTGTTTTTTCAACATCTCCAAGGCTGGAGAGTCCACAAACTCTCTGGGCAACCTGTGCCCCTGTGCTGGTGTTCAGTCACTCTTGCAGTAAAAAAGTGTTTCCTGATGTTCAAAGGGAACCTGTTGTCTTTTCTGTGTGCTCATTTCCTCTAGTCCTGTCACTGGACATCTCTGAAAAGTGCCTGACTCCGCCTTATTTACGTCCTCTGTTAATACCTGAACGTATTTATATACACTGATTTCCTTGAACAGTGCTTTAAAGCTCAGCTTTAAAGGGCCATGCTTCAGTCTCTTCATCATCTTCATGGCCCTTTCTTGAATCCCTTTCATATGTCTAGACTTTGTAGTGAGAAGTCCAGAACTGGACACAGTACTCCAGGTGTGGCCTTACCAATGCTGAGGGGAAGGGATCACTGCTACCCACCTGCTGGTAGCCCAGAATACCTTTACCTTTCTCTGCTGCAACGGTATGTGGTCAGATTGTTGACTACTAAGACTCCAGTCCTCTTCTGCCAAGCTACTTTCCGGCTAAGGAGTGCACGGCACACACTGATGCATGTGTTGAAATTTGTGATGCCATTTCTCCAGGCTGTTGAGGTACCTCTGGATGGCATCAGTAGCCTTTGGCATATCAGCCTGTTTCATAGATCCATAGAATAGTACAGATTAGAAGGAACCTGAAAGATCATCTAGTTCCAACCCCCCTGCTGTGAGCAGGGATAACCCCTTCTAGATCAGAGTGCTCAAGGCCCCAAGTTTTCTCCTGGTTCTGTGTCACTTGCAAACTTGCTGAGGGTGTACACACTGCTCCATCATCCAGATCATTAATGAAGATGCTGAACAGAACTGGAGTCACTATTGACCTTTGGAATACACTGGTCATTACTGGCTTCCAACTAGGCTTTGTGCTACTGGACATAGTCCTCTCAGCCTGGCCATTTGGCTGTTTTCCAGTCCACTTCACTGTCAGCTCATCCAGCCCCATACATCAGCAGCTTGTCTGTGGTGGTCTTAGGGAGACGGTGTTAAAAGCTTCAGTGCTACTGTAATTGAAGTAGACAATGCCTGTTACTGTTCTGTGGTCTACCAAGCCTGCTCTTTCCCTTGAGGATGGATTAATATAGCATGGAGCAAGGTTGAGTAGTTCTTGTAGGTGAGACTATTAGAGAAGTGTGCAGAAGAAGCTATGAAAGGAAAGTAGACGTTGGTAATTTCTGCCTGCCTAGGAGTCATTACAGAATAACGTCAAGAGTAAATGCAAGTTGAAAATGATGGGTTTAGTCTACAGAGAGTTCTGTAAGACCTGTAAAGAGCTATATGGAAAAAGAACTATATGGAAAAACTTGGCCCAAGCCCCACTGAAATTTGCCATGATGACTGTTTGGAAAAAGCTGAAGATATGTTGTAGAGACCTAGGAAATGAAGCAGTTCCTGGGGAGTCTACTAAGCCTCTTTCCTTTGCAGCTCATTTTCTAAAGTACAAGTGTCCTAAAGTCTCGTGTTTTTCTACAACAGCTATCTGTAACCATGTCTCAAATCACTTGGCTTTTGGTGAATTTTCAAGCTGATTTGTTAAAGAAAAGTGAAGATGTAAAAGAGCTACACAGAGTTAGTGCATTTTCTTTTATTATTCAAAGGCTACACCAAAGCACAAAGCATATCTAGTGATGTGCTCGCAATTCATCACCATGTTTTGTTGAGGTGCCCTATAAATGCAAATAGAGACCACAAATTAACTGAAGCCCTCAGAAATTATGCTAAAACAGTATTAATTTCATAATTCCATGTAACCCTCCTAGAAATCTACACACATATGATAGTTTATTAAATTCAGCAAGACCTCTTAGAAAGGTTTAACCTCGCTGTGCTAGTCGGCAAGAAATCTTGTGCCATTCTATCTTTAGTTATTAGCAAAACACAGTGGGTCTTACTGCTTGAATGTGTTGCTGCCGTGATCAAGGCAAGTGCTTGGCAGTCTGAAAGGACATGGTATATCCTGAAATTTTTCACACTTGCACACTGAAATAGATACCCTTTCTAGTATTTCTCCCTTGCCTTAACCTTTTCGTTCTGTTCACTTATGTTAATCTCTCTACATGATTTTCCTTGTGAAGGATTTGGGACAAATTACTCATCTGAAAGATACTACCCAACATTTTGTATTGCATGAAATGCTGCACGATTCTGCCCTTTATACTGTCTCAAGCTAATTGAAATGTAAAGTAGTAAAGCCAGTGCAAATTAGTTCTGTGCAAACTAGTCTTTTACAAGCGAGTCAACGCTGACTTTAAGTCGAGCCAGTCTGATTTATGGAAAGCAAGGTCTTTGAGCGGTATGACAGATGTAAGCGGCAGGGAAGAGTAGTGCACAGTAGTAGAGTGAATCTCATAGCCTATCAGCAAATTGCATAGACAGACCTATTAAGAAGCTCTATCTATGCCAAGGCTGCTTGCTCACTGAAGGGGTTTTTACATTGCTAGTTGTGTGTCGTTAAACACTGCTGATGTTACAAAACCAACCCAAGCAAATCCAGGAAACTGCATCTGCTAGTATAAATATGTCCTCTCTTTGGAAATTGGGTCAAGACCAAAGGAATATTTTTCTGTTTGAACTCCTAATTTTTGTCTCAAACTCCATTTCTGAAGTAGTGAGTGTATAACTGGTTGCTGCAGTGTGTTTCCCAGCAACTGTCCTATTAACAGTAGGCAGAAATTTCCCATCTCGCAGAACGGCGAGGTAAAGTGAAGAAGAAATGCCGTGAAACCACAGGACTAGCATCAAAAGGAGGAGGCATTAGTACAACTTACTAGGGGGATTTAATTCTTCAGTTCTAGGTGCTCTGGCTTATGCAGTATATCGGGTAGAGCTGGCAAACTGAATGCTGAATGTGCTTGTTCATGCTTTGGATTATAAGAGTTTGGGGCAGCAAATCTTTGACAAATGTGTTCCCTGACTTCCTGACATGAAAGTGGTTCAAGAAAAATTCCTCACAGAAGTCTTCCAGATAATAATTCATTAAAGTTAAAACATTAAAAAATGCAAGAACAATAAAATCTTACTGCAGTTATCTCTTAATTCCCCAGATTTGTGTGAAAACCTGAAAGGCCGTAAGTATTTCCAACACTTTTGAAAGAACAGAGTGATTTTAAGCTGTATGGAAGGCTGTAGATTACTGGAACATAGAAAACATTCTCATTTGATCAAACACTTGAAAATTGAGCTAAAAATAACAAGACATGCCCCCGACAAAGACTAAGAGACCAATGAATCTGGTATTCTTGTTTCTGACAGTGGCAAAACAAGAGAGCCCGGCCATTTTCTGCAGTCAGGAGTCTGTTAGTGTGATTTATTTATCCTGAGCATCTGTGTCCACAATAGATAACCTAAGGCAATAACTTTGCCTATGCAGTCAGGTTTCCTGACTGACATGCTACCTGATAGCCCTCCATTTCTGGTGGGACAAGCACACAGCCGACATCTAACAAAGAGCCTATTTGTAGTTGCAGTGTGGTTTGAACACGCATTTCTAAGACACTTGCATAGTAGTGATACTAGAAAATTCCTTGTTCTTGTTTTCTGTGAGTTTTGTTCAGCTTCTTAAAGTCTGGTAACTTCTACCATCCACAGAAAGGCTGCTCTTTCCTTATGCCTTTCTTGATACAGAAATGCTAGGATTATATGTTGTGGTTTCTCACATTGAGCTCAGTTTTTTTTATACTGGTCCTGTTTAGAAAGCGCTAGAAACGTAGGTCAATAGTGCTTAAATGTAAGAAAACTGACTATTTCTTATTTGGCACAATATTCTAAAGCTAAGAAGGGCAGCTAGAAAGTCCCTTTGATTTAAAGAGATTATAAATAACTAGATTTTATGAACTTTTTGAAAGCAACCCACATGCCCACCCCCAACCTGATTTCTGCAGTTCCTGGTAGTATCTGCAAAATCTGTTCTTCTGAAAAATTGAACCACTTCAAAGACAATTTAGAAGCGCTTAGTCTTCAGGCTTTGTACTTCGTTATGGAAATACTAACGCACAGTGCCAGAAACACGCTTAAAGCCAGCTTTATATTGTAATAAAGCAGCTTTCTGCTCGGGAAGGATTTCTTTTCCACTTTTGATGCAAAATAATAGCAATTGAGAGTTCTGTGTCAAGGTTCAGCATAGGATTTAGCTTCCTATTAGTTAAACCCTAACGGAGAGAATGGGATGAACTTTGCCTGTGTGAGTTTTACCTTTCAGGGGCAGGAAGATGCTACACCTGTCTTTGTCAAAGTGGCATAAGCCATTGAGAACAATAGAGGGAAAAAAAAGATGAAATCCACTCAGATTTCCAGGAGCAAGTTAAAAATCTTGAAAGCTCCTGTCTCTGCTTTGGTGTGAGAAACAATACTTAACAAAATATAACGCTGAAGCAAAAGAAATGGGGTGGTTTTTCATTCAGCCTGCAGCGGTGGTGACTTTCTGAACCGACACTGAAATTACTGCCGTACGATGCCAAAAGGTAAATTATGTTGAGCTGGTTTAAATGTGACTATCATTGCAGTTGTTGTTTGAAATGGAGAATTTAGCATTAATTTCTTTCCCTGCACTTTGTGGGTCTTTAACTTTTTAATAATTTTGTTGTCTAATGCCCTAATCTGTTTATTATGCTATAATTTAAGTTGAACAATGCTGCTTCAATTCCAAATGAACAGATTTAGTTATGTCTGTGTAACAGACTTCTGTGTAGTAGGATGCTTTACCATCTAGCAAAGCTTGGAGGGTTCTGAATGCTTAAGAAATTATAATGCCAGTGGATTTAGCATTTGTATATCTGCAGGCTCATGCTTATTCAGTTGTACTAAGGCAGCTTAAGCTAATATCTAATCTTCTTATGGAATAGTTCTCCCTATAACAACAGGATTGTACATAACAAGCTTGAACAACTGTTTGGCTCCAACTGCTCTGTAAAAAGGAGGGAAGGAGGAGTTATTTGACTTTATTCTTTACAAGCTATCTAATTACAGTTATCCTTGCATATGTAGGACAAACTAAGGGTCATGCTGTGATGCTGTGTACTCAACTCATAGGAGCCAGGAGGTCACGAATAAACAATTTTAAGTTGTCCACCTTGATTGTCCACCAGGAAAAACAGGCTAAAGGCATATATGTATATTTTTATACTGTATTTAACTTTGATATATATGATAATACCAAGGTTTCTCTGTATTACAATGGAAAAGAAGCTAAACATTTTTAGCAATGTTTTCTTGAAAGCCACCGTTATTTCCATACTAACTTTCTATTTCAAAAGATAAAATAAATATGTAAGTTTCAACCACTTAGAAAATATGATGTAGAAATCCAAATGGTATCATCTTCTTTCCAACTTTCACGTTTTTAGAAAGAAAATGAGGTAGCTTAGTTGCATATGAAGATTACTTCAGGTTCATTGCTCATTTGGCTCAGCAATTTCAAATTACAGAATCACAGAGTAATCCTGGTTGGAAAGGATCTCCTGGATCCCTGAGTCCAACCATCCCCACACCAACAAAAAAACCTTAATACCTGGGAGACTGACAAACAAACCCACCCTGTCCATGCTGCCACTCTAGCAGGGCAGGAAGAAGCACCACGGCTACATGCTTATTAAACACCTCCAGGGATGCGGACTCAACTACCTTCCTGGGAAGACCTTTCCAGTGCCCAACCACTCTGGCTGCAAAGAATTTCTTCCTCAGATCCAATCTCACCCTCTCCTGCGTCAACTGCAGACCAGTGCCCCTGCTTCCCTCAGGGGAAGCCAGGAATAGAGCAACACCCACTTCTCTACAGCCTCCATTCAGGTAGTTGTAGAGGGCAAAGAGGTCCTCCCTCAGCCTCTTCTTCTCCAAACTCAACCTGCCTCAGACTGGTTCTCTAAACCCCTCATGAACTTGGTAGCTCTGCTCGGGAACTGTTCCAGCATCGTCATGTCTTTCCTACAATAAGGAGTTCAGAAATGAACACGGTTGGTACTCAAGATGAGGCAGGTTTAAGATGCACTGTTGTGATGGGAAGCTATAGGCTTGCGATAAATCTCTCCTTTCTTTTTATTAAAAGACAACGCATATTGGAATATATATGACATGTTTTCTTGTGTTAAATAAAGATGGAAGAGAAAGATGATGCTGTTTATTAAAAAGATTATGTGCTTTTTCCTTCTCCAAGCATGTGAAAAATAAAATTAAAGGTTTTGTTTATCTGTTTGTGCTAGAGAACAAAGACCTAGGATTTCCTGTTTGCCCTAAAAACCCAAATTAAATTGAAAACAAAATGTTTTATTTCCTATTTTTGTTCCTATTTTTACAACAAGAGGAAAAGTGTTTTCATTAAATGTCTTGATATGCAGTGTAGAGACTTCTAGAGGTTAGGAGAACCTCTAAGGAAAATCCTGATGCTACACAGAATTGATTTGTTTTATAGATCTGTAGAATGGGTCAGTTTGGAAGGAACCTGAAAGATCATCTATTTCCTCCTCCCTGTCATGAGCAGGGTCACCCCCCCACACCCACTAGACCAAGTTGCTCAAAGCTCCATCCAGGGCACCCACAACCTTCCTGGGCAACCTGTTCCAGGGTCTCAGCACCCTCATTGTGACGAATTATGTTGTTTAAAAAGCACATGTTGCTTTTGTGTCCTTATTTTAGTCATCGTTTTCCTTTTAATTAAGAGTTTGTTCTCTACCTAGTAGAGCTTTAAGATAGCCAAAGTAGAAAACAGTAACACAATTCAGACAACAAGCTGCTTGCGAGTAGGCGTTTAAGACAAATTCAGTCTTCTTTTCATCTTACTGGAAACTCATCAGACTTTATTTTGCCTGCAGAGTCACCTTCATTGAGATAAAACACAATCCTAAGATGCAGAAAGTGCACGTAATCTCTTTCACAATTATCCCTTCGCACAGACAACTTGCTTTCAGTGAAATACAGCTTGATTTTCTTTAAAATATAGTTGTGATGCATTACATTCGCTCAGCCTCCTTTGTTTTGTTTCTTAACACAGTGGGGCAGAAGGTGTTTCTGTAACGACTTTAGAGAGCTGCATATTTATGAAGAAGTTTAGGAATCATAGATTGCGAATGTCTCAGAATGGCTGCCTACAGAAAAGCTATTTGCAGCTTGTTTGACCTTTGATTGATGTAGTAGTGCTGGGTCTGTCTCTTTTTCCCACTTGTCTTCAGCTTTTGTTCCTTTATTTCAAACACCCTTAATTATATTTTATTTTCGTCACCACATTGAAGGGAAAGGATAATAACAGCCCCATTAGACTTCATTAAACTGATGATTAAAGCCCAGAATTCTAAAGGATTATTTACGAGATGAAGTTTTATTTAAAAGTATGGCTCTTTGGATCTGTCATATCCTAATACATCTTTAGAGCTGCAACTAAAAAACAGTAGCAAATGGTTGTAATCTGCTAAATATGACAGAAAAATATGACAGAGGCGCTAGAGTTACAGTCACACTTACTGTTTGTCATTAAAACCAGTCGTTAATTGCTCCAGGATCTTCATTGTTATTAGCAGTTGGGTTTCTTTTTATTTCTTTGTATTTACAGTTTGTCTCTTAGGTATCTGTTTTAAATTGCATTCAGTCAGATGAATTGCAAATGGAATTAACTTTGTTTTTTTGAAATACGAAGAATCAAATCTTTGGTTCCTATTTCATGGATTTACAGAATGGTTCAGGGTGGAAGGGACCCCAAAGATCATTCAGTGCCAGCCCCCCTGCCATGAGCAGGGACACCCCCCACTAGACCAGGGTGCTCAAGGCCCCAGCCAATCTGACCTTGAACACTTCCAGGGAGGAGAGGGGGCAGCCCAACCTTCCTGGGCAACCTGGTCCAGTGTCTCAGCACTTCATATTAGATAAAGTTGAGCATCCAAATAAGACAGTAGTTGCATGTATATTTTTGTAGATCTGGCTTGTAATGTATTACAGTGGAAAGAAAAGATGGGTAGAATTACCCTGTGGAGACTGTAGAGGAAAAAGCAGAGCAGTGGTATAAAGATAATTTTTGGATAGAAAATGTACTGTAGTTTCCTGAAATTCCTGAAAAAAATGAACAACTGTTTAACAACACTGAAAGAAACCAAATGTGATGAAGTGATCCTTTTCTTAGATAGCATATGATCACAGGCTGTTACGGGCTGGAAGGGACCTGGAAAGATCATCTAAGCCCTCTGCTGGAGCAGGGTATGAATCCATTCAACAGTGACTCAAGGAGGTTGAAAGCTGGATCAAATCGAAAGTATAATTATTTCCTTGTAGCATGGAATCCTTAGGGATTGGAAGGGACCTTGAGAGATCATTCAGTCCAATCCCCCTGCCACAGCAGGATCACCTAGACCAAGTCGCACAGGAACTTATATGGAAGTTAAGGCAAAACATAGTTAAGGCAAAATAAGCATAAAATTATGCTTCTAAAACCTCGTGATTTACAGGAAAAGCC
This sequence comes from Upupa epops, assembly GCA_013397515.1. Taxonomy (NCBI): domain Eukaryota; kingdom Metazoa; phylum Chordata; class Aves; order Bucerotiformes; family Upupidae; genus Upupa; species Upupa epops. Next base: position 99,575 of record VZRI01000041.1, on the reverse strand, counting down.
TGTCCATTGCTTACGATATCTAATGAGAGTCCTGCACATAGACATTTTATTCTGTGTGTGTTAGAAGCTGAATTTCCATTTAGAGCATGGAGAACCTGACCATAGTTAGCAGCATGGTGCTAGGCTAGATGAATTGCCAGCCTTACCTTGTGTAGTAACTCGTTTCTTGTATTGCAAATAAGTGACTGATGTTTCCAATTTTCACGAGATGCTTTATAGGATTATTGGGAGATAATAGCATGACTTAGTGAGAAAGCTTTGGAGGTGAGAGAGGTCAGCTAGCTTAAATTTTCTCTCATCTCTCGGTGTTAACCAAATGTATGGGATGTACATCTGAACGTGTTACAGTAAGTGTCAAAAGAAAGAAGCAGATGTCAGGTTATTGCTGAATTTCTACGCTCAAGTTCTCTAAAGTTCAGTTCTTGGAACCTTTTGAAGCTTTCCAGGGTTAGATTCAAATTAGTGCAGTTGCAAATTCTATCTGCGCTTTTATGTTGCTCTCTGTTATTTTGCCAGAGATCTGCTTTTCTTTTTCCTCCTTCATCTTTTAACTTTTTATTTTTTTTTTTAATATCAGGCACAAGTCCAAAGATCATTTCAGGGTTGTTAGATACGGATTTTACTGTTTTGTAGACTTCCACGTTTCCTAGGTCGTGTCCCCCCCACCGCCCCCCTCCACAAGTTCCATCATGCTAAGCTATTGTTCCTATTCGCTTTAACTCTCTGTGTGCTGTGCTTCGTAGAGATACAATAGGTTTTTCTTCTCATCTTTGCAAGGCACAGCTGAAAAATTGAACCCAACAGATGTCTCAAATGCTTACATAATCTCATCTCATTGTTGGGGTAATATAAAGAGTCTTCTAGAATAATTTTGTATTTCAGCGAGGTTAATTCTAGGCTTTCAGTAACCTGCTATTGTGATCTAAACCTCCTCATCGAGATTTAGAAATAGTCATCCCCTGCATATATCCAGGACCACAGCTATTATGCCAGAAGTGTTAATTTCTTACATAGGCATGAAAAAAGTATCAGAGCAATTATAATCGTTGAAACAGGGCTTTGAATTTTAAATTTGAAGTACATAACCTTTGCATTGTATGTTTAGAAATTAAATTCTCCCCTTGCCCCATCCCTGCTTTGGCTCTCTAGAGAAGCAGACAAACTTTCTTCATCAGTTCTAAGCCTGACTAGTCTTAATGTTACCAAGACTTCAAAAATACCCTTAGGACTTCCAACTGATGAAGAAATGAGAAGTTTGGAGATACTTAGAATAGCAGAAAGGAGATATGAGAGGATATAGCATTTGTGACTAGAATAGGTAAGCGAAGGTGCCACTTGCAATGAGATGCCAGGACCGGTATGCGAACTTCTGGTGGAACTGGTTTGTTTCACTGAGAAGGCATCATAGCACATGTGTGGAACCAGTGCTCAAAGCAGAAGCTGTAGCTATGATGGCCTTCAGCTGCCTTTTTTGGGGGCAGAGATTCATTGAATCATTGAGGTAGGAAGGGACCTGAAAGATCATCCAGTTCCAATTCCCCTGCCGTGAGCAGGGACACCCACCACTAGACCAGGATGTTCAAGGCCTCATCCAATCTGGCCTTGAATATTTCCAGGGAGTGGGGAGCCACAACCTCCCTGGACAACCTGGTCCAGTGCCTCAGCACCCTCATTGTGAAGTATTTGCTCCTGACTTGAAAGGCTGAGGGAGCAGGTTCTCTCAAGCTTGGAGAAGAGGAGGCTGAGGTGGTCCTCATTCATGTCTCTAAATGTGTGAGGGGTGGGTGTCAGGAACAGAGGAGGTTCCCTACCAATATCAGCAGGAACTTCTTCCCAGTGAGGGTACTGGAGCACTGGCACAGGCTGCCCAGGGGGGTCGTGAAGTTTCCTTCTCTGGAGACATTCAAGACCAGCCTGGCTGTGTTCCTGTGTGACTTGGTCTAGGTGATCCTGCTGTGGCAGGGGGGTTGGACTAGATGATCTTTCAAGGTCCCTTCCCATCCTTAATGTTTCTAAGATTCTGTGACTTCCAGTCTAAACCTTCCCTCTTCTAGCTTGAAACAATTCCCCCTGCTCCAATCACTTTGCTTTGTTTCTTCCCTCCTTCTTGGGGCAGCCTAGACCACTGTTCCTGTTTGAAATGAGGTTCTCTTGGTATATGAGGAAGGACGTGGCTTCATGGAGTGTGAACATGTGCATCTGGGTAGGTGGGAAGGTCAGCTTGAGAGTTCATATGCCCACCTTTCCTAAGGCACTCATTGCATGTATTGCAATTACAGTGCAAGCTGGCACTGCAACTCATTCCTAGCTCATAGTCTGGGTTCAGTGCTGTGAAAGCTCTGTAGCAGTTCCTCAGCAAAGAGGATCCTTCATGAGCAAGTGATGTGACAAATCCAAATGCTAGTCTGTTTGTGCTGTGGTCCAAATTTGCTCTAGGCTTGTAGCCTTGTTAACAATAATGTCTTTTCTGGATAGACATGCCAATAGCTGTACTTTCTTTCCAAGTGTGCCCTAAAAACCTACAGAAAATTGATGTAGAAAGTAGAAAAAAACCACCAAGTATTTGTACAGAGATGGATGTTCTTTCACACTTAAGCTGGATTGGACTTAATGGCTCAAAGGGAGGCTCTTGTCTTGGTGACTGACAGAAATCCAGTGACCGTGACTGTTAAAAATGAGTGCTTAAGTCCAGTCCAATCTCATTTAAGACAAAAATCTCTTATTCTCTGATGAAGAGCTGGGAGTTCTAATTAGCTCAGATGTGGGGGTGAGTTAATTCACATTCCTTTCAAATAGTGTCCAGTGGTCGTGATAGAAGCATTTTGCTGCTCAATGCACGAATGGTTTCTGCGCTCTTCTTGATCAGTGGAGAAATTCCAGGTAACATGAAGGATGTTAAACTTGCTCTAGACACTACAGTTTATTTCCAAAAGGAGATATTTTGTGTTAAAACATAGCAGTACTTTAAGAATTCTGGAAATCCTTAAATTATAAGGTTTCTTGGCAAATGATGGTGAAACTGTTTAAAAATGATGGAAGAGTAATGGTTCATACTCCTGGCACTAGACATCCCTCATCAGATAGTGCTCCATTTCTTCCTCTATGGAATGATTCACAGATTTGTATCCCTTGGAACTTTCAAGTATGGTGTTCTGGTGGTGTTCTGTCAGTTACTGCATCTCGTGTTGTCATTGGAATAGTAAGAGATCAAACCACATCGTGATGCTTTTTCCTAACATTAGCTTTGTAAAGATGATGTTAGTCTATTATACGTGCAATTTGGGTGGTGTTTTGCTGAATTACACTTACTGCTTGTGCAGCAAAGTAGCACATTAATAGTCAGCATACATCGTGTTCGCCAGCTAATCTATTCATGGGATTTGAGCTAAAGATCGCTTAGCTCCTCAGTCAGGTTTTAATTACTTCAGAGGCTTACAAGGGATCTATGAATCTAATAATTCAGGGTTTTGGAAACTGGATTATTCAAGGATTATTGGTTCTCTGTGGTTACCTGTAATTAGCCACCTGATTTTGGCTTTTTCTGTCTCTAGAGGAGAGAATGTAGCTGTATTAATACAGTAGAGGCCTGTGACTCAAGAGTCCTGTTAGCTTAGCACTGTGATTTGTGTGCTGAGTATACTTTAAAAAGTACTTGACCTTTCTGCGTGTAAGTTTCTCCATTCATAGCAACGGAGAGCACAGTACTAAACCTTCTTTGTGAAACATTGTCTGAGTCTTGATAAAAGCACTGCACAGGACTAAGCACTTTTCTTATCATATCCAGTTGGCAGAAACAGATCAAGTGGGAGAGGCAGAGAAATAGAGAAAATAAATACCATGATAAACTTGTTCTATATCCATTACTTCTGCAGTAAGGCTTGTATGCAAGTCACGTAGATGTTAATGAGACCAAGCTCAATGTCTTCAACTAAGTGAAGAGTTAGTGTAAGCAATCCTTGTGGCTGCAGCTCTGAGCTTATTTATCCATCTATCACCGTACTACACGAGTATCACAAATACTTTGTGTTGAATCTGTGATAGTCACCGATGTTGGAGTGATCCAGCACGTGTAAGAGAGCACTGATGCTCTTGCATAGCGCATATTCAGAATTCTACCAAACTATCAGCAAATCCCGTGGAGCATGGACTTTGTGGAGGAAGCCACATAATTCAATGATTTTTTTTTCCTTAAAAACCTTTTTAGGTAGGAGTAATTTAGGATGTGGAAGACGGTAATCAGGCAAGGAAATGGGGAAGCTGATTCCACCCGAACTGATTGATCTGTGATGGAATTCTCCTTAACCATGACCCTCTCTGTTCGCTGATTGAGAGTACCTATTGTTTGATTCAGAGCTATCTCTCAGCAAATGAATTGCCACTTTCTGTCTGCATAAGTTGTAAAAACTATCTGAGAGCTTCTGAGAAACAGATAAAATTGGTTATCTGCTATAAGCTATTTAATTCTATGCTTAGAATTTTTTCAAACACAAAGGAGAAACCATAGTCAATTAAACAGACATAGCACTCCCAGCCAAGGAATCCATTACTTCGCCTTTCTCAGCGACTCAAGCTACCAGTTTGCCAAACTATGGACTCAGATCCTTTCCTTAAAGAATTTAATTTTTCTCCCAGCATTTTTAAATGAATCCTTTTTCTTCTTTTTACAGCCTTAATCCTCTTCTGCTAATTTAGCCTTTTCTTTCCCAATATCTAAGCTGAATTTAATACAACAAATAGCTTACACAATGGTAATATACAGCTTGATATTTATTGTATTTTCAGTATGGTTCTTAAGCATATACAGCATGTCTTTATTCTCCAAGTCTCTCCTTCCCAGTTTAATAATATAATTGATTACAGATATTAATTACAGATAGATAGAGGCTGAAGGGAGACCTTATTGCTGACTACAGCTACTTGAAAGGAGGTTGATAATCTCACAAGTAACGAATGATAGGGCAAGAGGAAGTGGCCTCAGGCTGTGCCAAGGGATGCTTAGGTTAGACATTAGGAAAAACTCGTTTACGGGAAGTCTCCTCAGGTATTGGAACAGATTTCCCAGGGAGGTGGCTAAATCAACATCCCTGGATGTGTTTCAACGTTGAGTGGATCCAGAGCCTTAGGGACAGGGTTTACTGGTGGCCTTGGTACAGTTATGTTAACGGTTGGACTTGATGATCTTGAAGGTCTTTTCCAACCTAAATGATTCTAGAATTCTATGATACTAACTTTTTATTTTATGGAGAAAAAACATTTCTAGTAGCAGTGTAAATGGAAAACAAGAAAAGCTCCAGGGTGCTATCTTCCACAAGCAACGAACAGGACTCTCTTCCTCCATCTCACCACACCAAGGATTTGCAGGAACTCCTCTCCTCTGCTGATGTCAGGGTTCCAAGCTCCCATTCTGTCTTCCATCACCACGCTTAAAGCACAAGGTGGTTGCAAGCAGCACACTTCATCCACTGTTGCATGCTGAACAAGTACTTTGTGCGCAGGAAACGGGAAGCTAGTTGCACTGGTTTTCCCCCTTACCCAAACACGCTTATCTGCAGAAGTGCTCATTGGCTCAGAACTCAAACTACAGCGCTCCTAAGACCTTTCACCAGCTTGGTGGTCGCCCTCCTCTGGATGCTCTTAATATTTTGATGTCCTTATATGTGAGGTGCCAGACTCTGCACACAGTACTCGAGGGGAGCCTACACCAGTGCAGTGATCTCCCTTGAGTGGTTAGCTATGCTGTGCTAGGTGCACTCAGGATACCATTGTCCCTTTTTGCTTCCAGGGCACATGATTGATGCAAACTCAACTCATCATCAACCCAGCCCCCAGATCTCTTTCTGTGTGGGGCTGGTCTCCAGCTTCCCCACTCCCAATTTATACCTCTAACCAGGATTGCCCTGTCCCAGGTTGAGAATCATGCAGTTGCTCTTGCTAAATTTCATACAGTTATGTAAAATTGATGGAGTCTTAGAAAGATTAAACTTCCAATGTTTAACTAGGAATAGCCTAGGGCAAGACTTCACTCTGGATACTCTACAAATATTCTGTGGGTGATGTGGTAACAATCCTCCTTGGATTTGTAACCACCGTTTGTTTTCAACAGGCAGAATAAATACTACATGTGAGAAGCACTTTGTTCTCAAAACTCCAAGCAGTAGTTCCCTTGGAGTGAAAGCACAGAAATGTTTGTCTATTTTGTTGCTGAAGTGACAGCAATCTCACTTTAAGGTAAAGATTTACAAGTGTTCTTTCTCTAAATCACTTGTGGCCACGGAGCAGTCCTGGGATGGGAATGCGATTTCATTGTTGGTACTGAACACGTTATTAGTAAAGACATTCCCTTCCAGAGAATTTATAATTCAGCAGGAAGACCACAGATAAGACAATAAATTCTGAGAGGACCAGAGGGAAATAATGTTAGTTAGCATGAAGAACGACAGTCACAGCATTCTATGCACATCCCTACAGTAAAATATTTTCTTCATACAGAAGGAAAGGGGAACCACAATGTGGTAGTGGCTTCTCCCATTTATGTCAGGGTGTAATATAAGGAGTTGATATTGATTTGTGAATCCTACAAAACTTTAAACTCCACTTCTAGAAACTGCTCCTCTGAGGCAAATGCAGTTAACAGCTCTCTAAATGGAACTCGTAGCTCTCTGTACTTCATCGAGGGATGATAAAAACTAAAGATCCTGAATGCTAGATTAGCATCCTTGTCTCTAGTGCAACCAGATAAACTCTCTGGGTTTTCAGTGCTTGGATGCAAAATGTAATCCTGTTCTTAAAGAGTGTTTATTTGTGTGGTTGGAGGAGAGTTTAGTTGCACGTATCGTGCTGGATTAATTGTGCCTGCAGTTTTGCTCTATCCCTTTTCCCTGTAATGGTACAAGGCTACAAAATTTGTAACTTGATTGTTTTGAACAAATGCCTTGTGAGGCTTCCCCTCGAGTACTGTGTGCAGTTAGGGACCTTTCGCTTCAAGAACGACACTGAGGTACTGGAGTGGGTGCAGAGAAGAGCAATGGGGTTGGGGAAGGGACTAGAGGGAAGGTCTTCTGAAGAGAGGCTAAAGGAGCTGGAGTTGTTCAGCCTGGAGAGGAGACTCAGGGGGGACCTCATCACTCTGTAACTACCTGAAGGGAAGTTATAGACAGGTGGAGGTTGAGCTCTTCTCCCAGACAACTAGTGATAGGGTGAGAGGGCAGGGCCTGAAGCTGCCAGAGGAGGGTTAGGTTGGATGTTAGGAAGCCCTTCCTCATGAATAGAGTGGTCAGACATTGGAATGGACTGCCCAGGGAGGTAGTGGAGTCCCCATCTCTGGATCTGTTTAAGAAAAGACTGCACGTGGCCCTTAGTACCCTGGTCTAGTTGATGTGATGTTAGGTCCTAGGCTGGACTGGATGAGCTCAGAGGGCTTTTCCAGCTTCAATGATTCTGTGATTTTCAAAAACAACAGCTATTAATATTAAAAAAGAGATGTGGCTATGTTCTAGGTCCTCTTATGCAGTAAGATAGAAATAAATACAGCGGGATGTGGATGAAAAGTTGATGTGAATAACCATCTTGCATACCAATGCTGCTAAGTGGCTTCACCTTCTAATGAATGATAGGGAAGATGAAGAGACTCAGCATCAGTCTGGGTGAGGCTGTAAATGCTGTTTATCTCCATTATCTCTTGATTCATTAATTTCATTTCAAACTTTTGAGCTTGTCACTTTTAAGAAGCTCATCCGTGCAGGATAGGAAAGAGAGTTTCTATGCTGCTTATTGTTACATCTTTCCTGGTCTTTACAAGATTAGACAATGTCTTGTGAATTCATTTAAATGTTGATTACACTGTCATTATGTGTGCTCTGGCTTTTCTGCAGGAGAAGAATGAGGTGATCAAGTTGGTATACTGTGAATAGACTTAACAAGATTGCAACACGGCACTTTTATTGGAGGAGGAGATTTCACTTTAAAATATACTATCAGATGTGTTTTTTACTTAAATGCTGAACTGATGATTCCTTTTATTTTACTTTTGTTTCTTGAATATGTCATTTAGGAAAATTAAGAAAGATCTACTGTTCTCTGGAACGGTGGTTTGTCTGAGAGTGAGCACTCAGCTTTGAAGTGGTTTTTATCTTCTGTGAGTTTACTTCTTTCGCCACTGCTGTCCAACTTTTAGAAAACATCATTTTCATGAAAGCAAACCAAGACATCAGTGAGTATCACAATGAATAAAAGAATTTGAAGTGGACAAAGTACTCATGAAAAAAAAGGAGTGTTAAATTTCCAGGCCAGCGTGAAATAATGGTCTTTTCTGTCACGCTGGTTCCCTAGTTGCAATTCTGACGTGTTGCCTCATAACCACATCGTTGTAGGGCAGAGAAAGCTCTCTGTTAACAACTTCAGTAGTGCTTAATTACCATGCAGATGAGGGAGGATTTCAGAGACCTAGGGGCATGGACTAGAATGACAGAATGTTAGGGGTTGGAAAGGACCCCTGGAGATCTTCTAGTCCAGCCTCCCCTGCCAAAACAGGATCATCTAGGATGGACCACACAAGAACATGCCCAGGCAGGTTTTGAAAGCTTCCAAATTAGACTGCACAACCTTTCTGGGTGGCCTCATCCTCACAGTAAAGAAGTTTTTCCTGATAGTGAAGTTTTTCTTGGTGTTGAGATAGAACCTCTTGTGCTCCAGCTTGTACATGGGTACAAGCTGTTGTCTCTTGTCACACAGCGTGACTGAAACAGACTGGCCCCTTCCTGACACCCACCCTTCAGACATAGACACTCATGATTCCCTCTCAGCCTTCTCCTTTCCAGACTGAACAGCCCCAGTTCTCTCAGCCTTTCCTCACAGGAGAGATGTTCTAGTCCCTTAATGTTCCTCATAACCATCCAAGAGGGAGGTCAGAAACCAAACACAGTTATCCAGGTGTGGTTGCACCAGCGCAGAGTGAAAGGGAAGGAGAACATCTCTTGACATGCTGCACACACTTTTCTTCATGCATCTCAGGATACCAGTGGCCCTCTTGGCCACAAGGCCACATCACTGTCTCATGGATAACTTACTGTCCATCAGGACTCCACGGTCTTTTTCCATGAGGCTGCTTTCCAGCAGGAAGCCCCCTAGTCTGTACTGGTATTGTTCCTCCTCTAGTGCAGGACTCTACACTTAGCCTTTTGTTATCAGTTCAGTAGGCAATTTTGGAATGGCTGAGAGTGTATTGTGCTGTGGTCTCTGTGATTTTCACCTTCATCTGAACTTCCCTTGAAGTGAGCTCTCGTAACAAACTTGGAATAGTTTAGATGAGTGCTGTAATCCTCATAGACAGATTCTTTTATTAACTCTATGTAAAAAGCAGGTGAGGACTGCAGTTCCTGTAGTTCAAGTGACTAAGCAAGAAATGATGCCACTGTTAAAGAATGAGGTGTTAGGTGTGAAGCTCTTTAAAAATAGAATCATTAGGGACCTCAAAAAATTATCCAGTCCAATCCCCCTGTCACAGCAGGATCACCCAGACCAAGTGGCACAGGAACACAACCAGGCGGGTCTGGAACATCTCCAGAGAAGGAGACTCCACAACCCCCCTGGGCAGCCTGGTCCAGAGCTCCGGGACCCTCCCTGGGAAGAAGTTCCTTGTGATGTTTATATGGAACCTCCTCTGTTCCAGCTTGCACCGTTTCCCCCTTGTCCTATCCCCAGATGACCTTAAGCAGAGCCTGGCTCCATCCTCCTGGCACCCAACCCTCACATATTTATAGACATGAATGAGGTCTTCCCTTCAGCCGCCTCTTCTCCAAGCTGAGAAGACCCAGCTCCCTCAGCCTTTCCTAATAAGAGTAGTGTTCTTCTACCTTCATCACAGTGCCAGAAACAAGTATTAGAGACTGTGTGTTCGTAAGAAGCTGAGTAGATACTTCACTCATGAATTTGGGAAGTGTGGACTGCACCTGCACCTTACTCAAAATTTTCTTCCTTCAGCCTTTATGACTTAAGTTTATTTTGAACAATAAAGCGGTGGCTTTATAATGGTGTGTGTTGGGTGAAGGATTATCAACACTACAGGTGTTAGTCGAACTAAGCTTGTTATTTCAAGGTCTAATGAGTGGAATTTCAACTGGAGCAAGAAGTATCTTGGTTACTGTGTTGCATCTGGAAGTTCAGCTTCATTCTGATTGTATTAAGGGCACTCTGACTCTGTAAAACACCGCTTAAAATGCCATTTATTGGAGCTGTCACTGTAAAGCTCTGAGCTCTTAAAAGATTATCTTAAAAGGGAAGATTTCTATTAATAATTTTTGCTGCCATATGAGAACTTCTTGCTGCCAGTCAGAGGTAAATGGAAGGACATGCAGGTGGAGTACCAGCACAACTAAGTGGGAGCTGCTGAAAGGTTCCTGTGTCACTGTGGGGAGCTAAACTTATCCTGCAGCCAAGGGATATGCAAGCCTAATGGCACAGCTATACATGGAGCCTACAGCAGCACCTGCATGCACCTGCTCAGGTACCATGGTCTTCTAGTCATGATCACTACCATTAGAGTTCTGGAATCTTAGAAGACTCATTTGTGGTGGTCATAACATAAAGAAATAGAATGTTGGGATCAATGGGTCAGTCTCCAAGTGGAGATAGTTATGAGTGGTGTTCCTTAGGGGTCTGCTTTGGGTCCATTAAAGATGTTAACATCTTTGTTGGCAACATGGACAGCGGCATTGACACCCTCTCAGTAAGTCTGCTGATTACACTAAGCTGTGTGGAAGGAAGGGAGACATCCAGAGAGACTTTGTTAGGCTTGAGAAATGAGTCCTTGCATGCTGCTTGAGGTTCATCAAGTCCAAGGTTCTGCATCTGGATCAGAGCAATCTCAAGCACAAAACACTACTGGATGGTGAGGGATTCAGAGCCGTCCAGAGGATAAAGACTTGGAGGTTTTGGTAGGTGAGAAGATCAGTATGAGCTGGCCTGTGTGAGTGCAGTCCAGAAGCCCAGCCATGTGCTGAGTTTTATCAAAAGAGGGCTGGCTAGCAGGTTGGGGAGAAGGTTCTTAACTGACGTCGTGGTTTTGCTTGCTGTTTTTATTTGACAAGTGATAGAAGTCGCTGATGTCAGTAAGCCACAGCATTATGCAGTACCTAAACTTACAGGCTGTTAGGGGGAAGCTGTAGCAGTGTTGTGTCTTTCAAAGGTGCTTAGAAACACAAGTATTCAATTCTTTCCTATGTTCCAGCAAGAACTAGACTGGAAGTTCCTCTTTAGGAATCAAGTAAAGTGCCTTTGCCGGATGATTTATGTAGCCATTTACACTTTGTCTTTCCAGAATTTTCTCAGGGTTCCTACATGTCTTAGGTCAGAGAAAGGGTGTAGACTTAGCCAATGCAGCTGTCTGGTTGGAGATTTCACCTATGAGAAACTGGCTTGTTTCCTGCTGCCAGGCGCTAAGCCGTGGCGTGAACAATGATCATCGCTGCTGATGTCCCCGTTGGATTTTCCTGAAAGATAATGCCATTCTTTCTTTGGGAGAAGGATCATGACCTCAGGAGATTCCAGCTGTGAATGAGGCATCTGCTATTCATAATATTCACCATTATCCTAGTGTTTAGTTTTACAGAGGTACCATGGGTGGCTTTGCTTTATTTGCTCTTTTGGTTCTTTTTGCCTCATAGTTTTTGATCCTGAAAACAAGCAAAACATTAGACTAATTTTATTGGGTTTGGACAGTTTGTAGCCATCTAAAAAACAAGCCAAATTTAAGCCATTTCCCTAGACTTTTTCAAGAAAGAATGGAAAAGAAGCAGCACTACCAGCTATGATTCATCCCGTTATTTTGAGCATATGTCTTATGACAGAGTGAATAGGTTTTTGGAGATGTCTTTGTTGTTGCCCTTGATGGAACCAAGAGAACTAATGTCAGCTAAATATCTTTTCGACCGCTGAAGTATCTGCTGTTAAGTCTCAGCAAAACCGGTTTGCTGAACAAAATTAAATAGCCCTATGGCAAAGCAGAGATTGACGGTCTGCACTCTTGACCATTTCACTGCTAGTTTGGAAAACAATCCTTTAATTGGGTGTTTACCCAACCATCCTACTCCTTTCCAGACAGTTGTGTTTCAGTATATGATACGAATGGTGTCATCTGTGCACTCATTTCATATTCTGTTAGCTTCTTTTATGTAATGAGAGCTGCTCAGCCATGACCTTTCATCAGAAGAAAACGACTGATCATTTAAAGAATATCTTTTGAATACTGGAAAAATCCTACAGTGAATGTGCAGAAGGAAGCTGAGAGCAGGACATATGCAAGGAATTTGTGACTAAGAGTTGCATTTATTGTGTAAATGCGTAGAAAAGAAAATGTTTGTACTGTGCTGAAGTACTCAGGCACTAGAGTATTAATCTGACTAATAGATCTTTCACATAGGCAGCAAAATAATCTTGTGTCTAAACAAAGCAGCTGAACCTATCATTTTAAAAAGGCTAAAAATTAGTAACTATCAATGTTAGGATTGTCTCACTTTGTTCTTTTCAGAGGATTCACTTTAATGCTTTAAATTGCTTAGTCCTCTGATGATGCCCAGAATGTAGATTCATTTGCATATAACTGCACTGCAGACGGCTCTTTTCGGTAAGCACTGTGCAGTTTCATCAGATCTTTCTATGCCAGCCCAGCTTTTAAAGAGTGGAAAGGAAAACATGGATACTAGAACCAAATTTAACGAGAAGCTAACCCAGTGGTGAGGTTAAAAAAGTCTGCCCTTGTATCATCAACTTCCAATTGTCTTTAAAATGTGTCTCGTTTTGTTGCTTCTCTTGTTTGTCTTACACTTAAAGGGTCAAATAAATTGATGCTATTAGAAACTCCGTAAGAACTGAAACGTTCTCTAAGAGGAATTTTAAAGTTCTCCACTAATCTTTATTATCTGCCCTAAAAATCCTGATAGAAGTGCTGTCATGCACTAACGTTTTGATATTTTAACCTGTCCCTCTGATAGAGGATTATTTGTCATTAAATTACTCCCACTACATCCTTTTTCCATTGTTGATCTGTTGCTGTTTGCTACTTTGAGCCATCAAGTTATCTGCAGTAGATCATTTGGTTCATTCTTAGAATGGTTTGGGTTGGAAGGGATCTTTAGCTCATCTCGTTCCAACCCCCCTGCCATGAGCAGGGACACCCCCCACTAGACCAGGGTGCTCAAAGCCCCAGCCAATCTGGCCTTGAACACTGCCAGGGAGTGGGCATCCACATCCTCCCATGGCAACCTGTTCCAGTGTCTCAGCACCCTCATTGTGAAGAATTTCCTCCTGACTTCCAGCCTAACCATACCTTCTTCCAGCTCTTTTCAGCATTAATCAGAAGTTTATGATAGCAGGCTTGCTGTGAGTGCTACTAACATTTTAGAGTAGGAATATATTACTACTAAAGCAGTGCTTCTTGTCTTAACTATTTAGGAATAGGTAATATACTTGGAACAGCAAATAAATCAGATGTTACGGGTCAGGCTTAATAACTTCAAGAGAAGCAGGAGGAGAAAAAGTTGACCCAACTCTACTCTGTAGAGGCATTTATCAACTATGAAATGTTGTATTTTTCTTCTTTCATCATTAGACAACACACTCCTCATACATAGATGAAAGACCAGAAGGGATTATTACAGCATCTAATCACTTCTCGAGTTAAGTGGGCCATAAAATGTCACCAAATTGTCTATGTACTGAACATAATGTTTGTTTGCTGGGTTTTCCCTAGCGCATGGTGCTGCAGTCTGATATCAATAATCTGTCTCGCACATCTCTAAGTGAGAAATTTTATTAACCTTCATGGACTTATTTGCTTGTTTGAAGAAGTAGGATAAACAAGTGTAACAACAGATGCTTTTTCAAACACATCTTCGTTTCAATCCGTATACTGTGCAAGAATGCGACTACAGTAGCATTTGAGGATGCATAGCCTCCTGGTTAAACATTCGAGAGGATATTTCGGATTTGGTTTAAAAGAGAAATGCTTTAAAGTTTTATAATAACATCTATTATAATATGCACTCTAAATAATAACTTCTTAAGCTTCCTCATAGAAGTTTCTATTTGAATATGATAGTAATTTTGAAAAGACCTCTTGTTTCCCTTAAACAAAAATAAGAACGCTTTGTATAAGAATATTTCTGTAAAAAGGTCTCCATTTGGATCAAGAATCTTTGTTGATAACAGAAGAATCTGTGATGATAAAAGCAAAGAGAGGAGACAGGACATAATGTGAGTAATCACAATGAGGGTGCTGAGACACTGGAACACGTTGCCATGGGAGGATGTGGATGCCCCCTCCCTGGAAGTGTTCAAGGCCAGACTGGCTGGGGCCTTGAGCACCGTGGTCTAGTGGGGGGTGTCCCTGCTCATGGCAGGGGGTTGGAACTGGATGAGCTTTCAGGTCCCTTCCAACCTGAATCTATGAGTGAGCAGAAAATAAATGTTTAAAGCTAGCTTTGAATGCGATATCATGAATGCTCTGTAACACATTAATCTGTCAGATTCGTATTGTTTCCCAAAACGTCCCAGCATATTTGTTCAGTTTTTCAATTCAGTTGTTTTTTTACAGATTTACAAATATTACCTGATATTGCACAGACACCATTAGGAGGAGAAGATGCTGAGCTACAGCAAATATGCTAACTGCATATTCAGATAAAAACACTAGAGGAAAGTGCTGCCCCGCTTCAGAATCCTTTTGGGGAACAAAGTGGAGAGTGAGATAACGTAGACACTTAACTGATACCTGCCATGTGCTTCTGACTATAATGGATCCTGTTTCTCCTCACTAATTTGTGGTCTTCTGCATTCCAAAAGCCCTGGCAGCTGGGAAGGGCCATGAAGAACATGGCACCAACCTTTCTGGCCGGTGTTTCAAGGGGCTATTGGTGTAGAATGCAATACATAGGTTACAAATAACTTAAAAGCTTTTCAACCCAATTGAAAGTTGTACATCTGAAAGCTTTTTGAATACCCACAGTTGAACACGGCATTTGCACCATGCAGAGTGATAAGAAAACCATAATTCAATTTTGCTAGCATTTTTCAGCCATCTTGCATGAGTAGAAATGAGCCTGAAAGCAAAAAGCAATCAGGCCAAAGTGCTCCATTTGTGTTTTGATGTCTTGAAGCCCTGTAGTTTTATCAGATGTACGGAGAGGAAATGTATTAGTTTGTGTACACAGAAAACAGTGCTTCTCTAGGTTGAATTGGCAGGCACCACTGGGCAAGCCTTAGATAGAAATTACAAAGAAAAACATTCAAGTCCTCATCAAATAATATTCTTTATTGATATTTTTAATACAGTTCTGTTCATATGTTCTTCTGGCCAATTTGAACGACTCCAGGGCCCTGCCAGAAACCTCTTAAATATTTTGATGCAGCAAACACTTTGTACATCCAGAATAACAGAACGACAGAATATCTGTGGCTGCAAGAAACCTTTTAAGATCATCAAGTCCAACCTTTGACCCAGCATTGCCTGGTCATCACTAAACCATCACCCTAAATACTAGGTCCACAAATCACTTAAATACTTTCAGAGACAGTGAGTCCACCACTGCCCCGGGCAAACTACTCTAATGTTTGAGAACACTTTTGGTGAGGAAATTCTTCCTAATATCCACCTTAAACCTCACCTAGTGCAGCCTGCAACCCTTTCCTTTAATCCTGTCACTTGCCACCAGGAGGAAGAGGCTGTTCATCTCTTTCCAACCTCCTTTCAGGTAGTGGTTACCACCTGCAGTTAGCTACTTGGAGGAGCATCATCAAGCAGATCTCTCACTCTCACCCTACTGTGCTCTTCTCTGAAGAAGCATCTCTTCAACATCTGTCTGTTGATACTGTCATGTGAAAGAGTAGAATGTTTACCACTGACCTCTTGTAGGACAAACTAATCTATTCTATATGTAACGTGTGTGGTATCTCTTTGAAATTGAATGTTTCAGCTTTTATTCCTGAGGGAAGAAAGAACCCACTAGGTATGGCCTTAATTTTTCGCTTTAATTCATTACTGACTTTCTCCACCAACTTGTGAGAATGAGAGCTTTACGATCTCTGCTGAAGCACACAGTAGGACTTGTGTCTGTCTTTGTATAGTGTGGCACTGTCTAATCTGCAAAGACCTAAATCAACTGTAGTCCTTGCCTGGTAGTCACAAAGCACCAAAGGTTTTAGGAGGGAAACAACGGGCCACAGACACAAATGCAGCTTGTGAAGATAATTTATTAAGTTATCTCAGGCTGTTAGTTCAGCCAAAGGGTAGTGTAGTTCAGAACAAGCCATGAGTGTTTCCAGAGCCTTGGGATAATTGTATGACTTGCTCTGAGCTGCGTGCAGCTGTTAGTGCTTTGAGCTAGCAAGTTTAGTGATGATCCGAGAAGGATTCAGTCATGCTGCTCTAGAGAGGAGAGAATATTCTGACACTCTTAGGATTTTCTGGAGGTAAGGTCATATTAAAGCAAGAAATGAGTCTCAGAGAGTGCCAGAGTTGAAAGTGCCATGTTGGCCTTTGCTAGAATCTTCCTTCTCCAGTTCTCCCAGATGTAGAGACATGGCTGTATCAGAGGAAACTTCCCAGACCCAAGGCAAAACCAGACTGGCCGCTATATGAAACTTGCCCCTGTGTCTCTACTGGCCTCATGCAGTGACTTTGAAATATGCTGTACCATTAAGTGTAATACTTTTAGCTTGTCATTTTTAATTCAAACATTTAAAGTCATCCAAGGCCTGTAGTGAAGCTCATCGGAAAGCTGTGCTTATAGCATTAAACAGAAGGAATGTGTTGCATACCTGGTCCCATCTGTATTGGTTGGTCAGTGTGTTCTGTACATTGTAATTCCTAAATCATTGTCCAATGCAGTGAAAATGTGCGAGGGGGCAGGCTAACAGTTCACCACCAGGGATTACTGTAGAGTAGCAGAGCAGTAGTGCCATATATCAGTTGTATTTCCAGGCAGAGGCACCCCTCAGAACACTTGGAGACTGCTCTGCCATTTCAGCTGGCCTTGCCATTCGGCGTAGTTTGAAGCTGTGCAGAGGTCTTTCTCATGCATCATGTCAAAGGTTATAGTAACATGTGCTGATATTCATTCTTATTAAGCTTTTATAAATATTCCCCCTACTAATAAAAATTGCTTCAGTACAGTGAGGTGTGGGGACAGGTTTAAGAAGTAGAGCTGTTAGTGCCGCACTACTGCGTCCTTGGGCATACAAAAAGGGATTTGTGTGGTTTTAATCCAACCATGTACACTACTGAAGCTCTTTAATGCAGGAGAGTGTTTAACATTTTGAAATACATTTGAAATTAACAGACAATCCATTTTTCTTCCTTCCAACCAGTCGTAGGTTATAGCTAATTTTGTTGTAATCAACTGACTCTACAAACGAAACTTGAGGTCAGTGAAAGTCACAATCTTAAATGTATTAATTGGCTTCTAATTCTACAGAGAATATAAATCTGTAGCATTAGGAATGGGAGAGCTGGTCTGATGTTTTTAATTTATTGGACAGAAGATCTTCTATATTTTATATGTTCTTATACATTTATAGATATATACGAATATTTAATTATGTAAATAGATTTAAAAAATCCTCTCCACACTCCAGGGTGCAGTTTTCATTTCATCTGTCTTCTGAAAGGATTCTGTACGTACCACAATCTCACAGATAAACAGAAGGAAAAGGAATACATATAATCCTTGTCAAGAACAACTGCAATTCTCATTGCTATTGCTCTTTCTGTTTTCTTTGTTTATCCTGTAGGAGCACCAGAGCCTAAGTCACACTTGAAAATACCTCTGTGTTGCTGATTATCCGACTAGGTACTGGCTTTGTGTAATAAAAGGTCTAGAAAATTCCACATCCTAAGATGTTCACTTACACTAAAAACTATTTGTCACCTTCCGAGGGCACATTATATCCTACAGGAACGGTGATTGCGTGGTTTTTCAGTATCAGCACTTGTAGTTTACTACAAGTTACTACAGACTTGTTTACTTCTGTGTACTTCATTTGAAGTCGTTTTCTGCTCTGCCGTGAGTGTACTGCATAATGGATGTGTGTTCTATGGCACAACAATTATCCTGAATAAACAGATTACATAAATTCCCCCTTTGCTTAGGAACGCTGCAGCTTCACATTGAAGTAAAGTTCTCAAGTTCCTCCACCTTAATCTGAAGGGCCTCATCTCCTACTGCAATTTAAGGCACTGCCTCCTGACGTGGTAATGAGGACTTTTGACACAAAACTCATTAAAGCCCCTTGTTGATGCTCTAATTTGCTTGTAAGCACTTCATGATGTTTATTTCATTTTCGTTCTCAGTAGAAAGCTCGCCTTGGCCGTCATGCATGGGACAAGCTTCTGGTGATTATCGCCTTGTGGCAATTATTTCTATCTCAAATGTGCGAGGGTTGAACAGCTTTGTAGAAACAAAGATAAAAGCATAAAGTAGGATTCAACTGAACAATGGGTAAGGCACCTGGTAAGCGTCTGCCCTGTCGTCAGCACACTTCATCGTGGCAGTCAGGGTAAACATTGTGTTAGCCCGGTATCAGAAAAACATTGGTCATTGGCGGATTCCAAGTGGCCATTGATCCTCAAAGCAGGGCCATGTGGTCATAGAAACCAAAATCTCATACCTAACACCAGCTGTGCAAACAGTTGTTCTCATGCAATATCAGTGCCGTCCTCCCTGCATCCTTTCTCCTCACCAGCTTGATTAACAAAGAGTACAGCTGAGCCATCATGCCCCTGACTGTTACCTCCAGTGCTGTGTAGTCACTTCTGATACTCTTCAGGTTGTCTCTGGCACCAGGTCTCATTGGTGTCCGCGTGGCAAAACAGCCAGGGACAACAGTTCAAGAGATTCAAACTTCACTAGTCTTCCCACAGCATCCCAGATCTAGCAGCCTTGTCTGGGATTGCCTCCACCCAGGTGCAGGACCTGCAGTGGATGACATTTAAATTACAACACGGGTGCCATGT
The DNA here is from genome assembly GCA_013397515.1 of Upupa epops. Taxonomy (NCBI): domain Eukaryota; kingdom Metazoa; phylum Chordata; class Aves; order Bucerotiformes; family Upupidae; genus Upupa; species Upupa epops. Next base: position 80,572 of record VZRI01000041.1, on the reverse strand, counting down.
GTATGTAGAGTCTGGAGTTAGTATTTTTATCCATTAGCAAGTTTTCTGACATTAGATCACTGAACCAAAATGATCTCATTTTCCTTTTGAGGCCTCTGTTTCTGCTGCTACCTCTGTAGCTTTAGCAACCCCCTGTTCTTGTGCTTCGCCATTAGACCTATCCTAATGCTTTTTCCCTTCCTTTGGCTAGGACACTTCCCATTTTCTCACCATGCTTCTAACTTCAAAGATGTCAGATAAATGTGTTTTTCCCTTATATCCCACTGATTCCTTAGGGGAGGGAAGGGAGGAAGAAGCAGGAGAGGGTGATAGCAGTATTTTATTCAGTTGCCAATGTGTAGCAAAATAGAGCACATATTTCATCAGGGAATTGATCGTGGCTTTCCTCTTCTATGACGGGGTAGCTGAAGTCTAAAAAATAAAACTGAGAAGAGAGATAATATACATTTCACTCCTCTGAAGCATCTTTTGTAATGTAAAAACCATTGCCCCTATTATTCAAAGGTGAAAACTGAAATTGTAAGAAATTAAGTTACTGCTGCTGAAATCACACATTATTCAGCATAACATCAAATCAGGTCATCTTGTTCTGATTCTGGTGCACCGTTCAACATACCCCAGTGAGAAGTCTGTCTCAAAAAGACTAGGGAAAAAGTAGAGTTGGTAATTCAGGACTGACTGACATTTTCTTCCGTATGAAGACATGCACATGGAAATTTCCTAGGCGTTTCTTTATACCTGGTAAACAGTGCTGTGTAAAGGTACAGCTTTTGAGAGAAAATTTGTATGAGGAGAGGCTGAGGGAGCTGGACAGGTTCAGTTTGGAGAAGAGGAGGCTGAGGGGAGACCACCTTGCCCTCTACAACTACCTGAAGGGAGGTTGTGGAGAAGTTGGTGTTGGCCTCTTCCACTTGGTGACTGCTGACAGAAGCAGGAGCAATGGTCTGCAGCTGAGGCAGGGGAGGGTCAGACTGGCTCTGAGGCAGAGATTCTCTGCAGCCAGAGTGGTTGGGCACTGGCAGGGCCTTCCCAGGGAGGGGGTGGAGTCCCCCTGCCTGGAGGTGTTGAAGAACCCTGTAGCCATGGTGCTTCAGCCCTGCTCGAGTGGCAGCAGGGAGGGAGTCGTTGTGTTTGTCAGTCTCTCAGGTATTGAGGTTTATTTTTGTGGTGGGGATGGTTGGAGTTGAGGATCTAGGAGGTCCTTTCTAAACAGGCTCATCCTGTGATGCTGTAATGTTTTTCGTCTTTCACAAGCAAATTAATTATTCTTAAAAATTAAAAGGCTTAAGGAAAGATTAACAACAGCAACTCTAATCTTTTCAGATGAGAAGAGCTTCCTTAAACTTTTCCTTTTCTGTTCCTAAGGAGAACCGAGGCCGAAGGCGGATAGAGAATGTTTTTGTCAGGAAGATTATGTATTTAGTGCTAAAGGTTTTTCCAAAACGTTGTCCCAGAAGTGATCACTTGCTGGTAAAAGCTTTAGAAGAGATCCCATGGAAATAGAACGTTAATCTGTCAAGCAATTCTAAATAATTTAGGCAGGTTTATTTACAGAACAGTTTTCACAGAACACAATAAAGAATCTCAAAACAGATTGTTGTGGTCTCTCTTGGATTAGGCTGGATCTTGAAATGCCATTTAAAAGAACAGTCCTCCTTTTCTTCTTTGTTTCTTCTTTTTCTTTTGTCTTAGTGGAACATCTGCCCCTAGTGCCTTGCTCAGTTTTTTATGACATAAAAATCCCCCCCAAAACACAAGGGTTGTTTCCTCTCAGACTTCCATGCTTATTATTTCTTTATACTCATAAAAAATTCTTATCTTGAAGAAAAAAGTGAACAAAGACCTTTGGTGAAAATGAGGTTAAAGGGCTGTGGTAGTTATATTGCTGGCAACCTGGAGAATGAAACGGCACAGAGAGTTGTGTGAGCTTGTCTGCTTCCTCTTGGGATAAACTGTCTTGCAATTCATTGATGCGGCATATACTTCTTCTAAACATTCCCAGGGCACACATGTTCAGGCCTCCCTACCTTACTTTTCTATATTTGGCCCCTGAAGCTTGTTTTGCAAACAAATGAGCAGCAGTGGCTTTCTCTTACATGTCCCACTTTCAGAGTCACATGCAATCCCATTTCTAAGCAGTTCCCATTGTTGCCGTATTAGCCTGCTAGAGTGCAATTTAAACAGGAGAACATTTTGTTTATCATCATGGCAAGAAGCGGGCTCAGTAATAGTGATCTTTTCAGCAAAGCTATGCTAGACTGGCATCCTTTTTAAAAGACTTGCAGGAGAGAATAAGCTTCGCATATACACGATGTCTGTTTTATACAGCTTGCCCAAATCAGGCTATTTTCCTTATTTTTGTGCTGGAACGTGAGTGGAGGTTCTTGCTGCTTTCCTTTCCCAAGATATGCTTGGGATTGGTTTTTACATTAGTACCTAAAAGCAACACGAAGTAAGGGAGCCAAACTAATTACTTCTACCGGAATATGAATGCCATGTTACATATTGCAGTAGGCTTCTGCATTCTTCTTCCAGAAGTAAACCTGTACCTCTCTCTGCTGGATTATTTAAGGTGTTGGCCACAGCCACATTTCAGAGAATCCTTAGGGATGGGAAGGGACCTCGAGAGATCATCCAGTCCAATCCCCCTGCCACAGCAGGATCACCCAGACCAAGTTGCACAGGAACACAGACAGGTGGGTCTGGAACATCTCCAGAGAAGAAGACTCCACAATCCTCCTGGGCAGCCTGGTCCAGCGCTCCTTTACCCACGCTGTTTCTGTTGAATTGTGTTCTGTTCTGTACCAAGACAGTAATTTTTTGCATCAGAACTAATAAAGGACATTATTACATTTGATGACTGTGAAATTCTTTGAAGAAAGAGTAGTTGGGCACTGGCAGGGCCTTCCCAGGGAGGTGGTGGAGTCCCCATGCCTGGAGATGTTGAAGAACACCCTGCTGGACTGGCAGCTTGGAGGGGGTCAGTTTGTATTTGTCAGTCTCTCAGGGGTTGACTTTTTTTGTTGGGGTGGGGATGGTTGGACTGGGTGATCCAGGAGGTCCTTTCCAGCCAGGATTCTCCTGTGATTCTATAAGTTGCATCTGCTTTGTTGTTTTGTCTGTATCGGCATGCCTGTGTTCAGTGCAGCGATCACCGTGGCTTAATCACGAATCACTAGCTGACTGCGAAGTAGTGGCTAATGCAGGTATTAGCTAAATGTCCTGCATGTCCACTTATATTTTATTCATGCAGCATTATAGGTAAGTTCTATCTTTTGCAGTAGTCTTTGATTATATTAGAGGTCAAAACTTCAGCTGCTGCTTCACCCAGCTAAGCATGTAATTAAATTAACTCGGAGAAAAGGAAAAATGCTCCAATCTGTCAGTCTTTTCAAACACGGACGACAGATTCCAGCATCCTACATTGCTATTTCCCAGCTTCTAAAGGGTTAAGCTAGACGGCTCTGTAGAATAAACGATATGTTGACAGTCATTTTAATCTCATTCTCGTGTTGTTTAGTACTATGTTATGTCGCTCTGCTGGTATTTTATTCCTTCGTGAAGACAAGACATTTTAGGAAGCTACATTGAAATGTTAAGCAGCCAAGCTAGCAAAAATGATCCTTCCTTCCTGGACTAAAACATCTGCTGAAACTACTGAAGTGTCTATTTTCTCTTAATAATATGATGCATAGATTATGTCTATTGATTGAGTTACATGTGCATTTCAAGAAGACATTAGAATTCTAAGGAAGCCTGAAGATTTTATTTTCCAAGCTGGTTTTCTGATGTCATTACAGATGCAGATAAGAATTACTAAGCAGTTTGTCCATCGATTTCTGTTATCCTTATCTATAGGTGTGACAAGATGCGGACCTTGGCTTGGAAAGAATTGTTCTAATGTCATCCATGTTTATGGGCAGCGGTTGTTTTTCAGCCCTTCCCAAGACAATGACTAGTTACAGCTCCTCTCTTAGGGATTTTGGACAGTGTAATTTATACTGTTCAATTACGGTATCTTGGTACTGTTCGTGATGCTAGCCTTGGGGAAAGGCAGTGATGAGAAATGTTGCCTTCACACTTGGGTACTTTCACACAGAAATCTACTGCATAGCAAGTGGACCCCCCTGGTTTTGGACTATACTCAAAATTTCTTTCCCTGGTTTTAAAAAGGACAGCCAGGCTCAGGACTAGAGACAATCTTTTCATAGAATCATAAGGGATAGGAAGGGACCTTGAAAGATCATCTAGTCGAGTCCCCCTGCCACAGCAGGATCACCCAGACCAAGTTGCATAGGGAACTGGAACATCTCCAGAGAAGGAGACTCCACAACCCTCCTGGGCAGCCTGGTCCAGTGCTCTGGTACCCTCCCTGGAAGGAAGTCCCTGCTGATATTGATAGGGAACCTCCTCTGTTCCAGCTGGCACCCAGTGCCCCTTGTCCTCTCACCAGATGACCTTGAGAAGAGCCTGGCTCCATCCTCCTGACACCCACCCCTCACAGATTGAGAGATATTAATGAAAAACTGTTGTTATAAAGTACTCATGCACAGCATGAGCAAGGTAACATCCTTCACTCTAAAGGCAGAAGGCTTTTGAAGAATCACTATTCAATAATTGTTTTGAAGGGCTTTTAGTATATTTGTACTTCATCAGACTTTTCTTCTTCTTGTGAATCATAAAATGTTAAGATCCAGGCGATGTTTTTGCCTCTGCAAACCCTGCAGTACCTAACCAGACATTACCTACCAGTGAAAGTTGTGATTCTTCTCATCTCTAAACATTCAAACGTGTAATCCCTTACTAGTTCTACAAATACATAGTGTCAGAACTCTCTTCTCCATCTAGACCATTGCTGCCTTCCTCTAAGAGGGAGATAACTGTAACAGATAACCATTTCATTAACTGGTGTCCAGTCTAAGCTGCCTCATCCTATAGGTGATTCTGGAGATTATTAGAATAATAATAAATGATTTCTGGAGACAGTGTGCGTGCATGCTGTAGATGTTTTCATTGCCAGATGTCTTCTAAGTGTCACAGTATTCTCCACTTCGCTATGGCAGCCGTTCAGCAAAGATTTGATGGAAGGATATTGTGCTTCTCTGGCTGGTGTCACAGAAATCTCTCCATTCAGTTGAGCCAACCTCAGAGAGCTCTGAGAGAAGGCGAAATAGCTAGACTGAGCAGAAGTCAATCTCTGACAATGCTGGCAGGCTATTTGGAATGTCTCCCTATTTTTAATTCCCATTGGAAAACTGTAAGTGTTGGTAGAGCCAGATGTGTAGGTGAGAGAGTATTTTCTCTTTTCCCATTTATTCTGGGCCACAATTCATACGTTACTACCTTTTAGGAAAACGTGTGGCTAGCAGAATTCTGCTCTGCTGGGAACATGGGAGTCCACACTGTTTTAAATGACAGTTATTCTGTATGCAGAAAAGGGGCTCACTTTAATTTACACTGGAGCTCCGTAAGGCTAGACAAGCTTCTCTGAAACCCAAGTGATAACTCTGTCTAAAATGACAAGATGTCCAAATCCAAGCTTCTTGTGATAATGTTTTTCCCTCACCGAGCTGTCCAAGGAACTTGGGAAACTTCTGTTTTTGTACTACTGTGCGGTGTAGACATATGGCTTTGTTCAACCACTGAAGCAGATGTGTTGTCAAAGATTCATGCCAGCACTTGTTTCACCGAGTAGTTTACTATGAGGAGTAGAGTCCAACCTGGTTATCGGAATTTGAGGGGTTTTTTTTGAGAGGAAGAAAGTTTTAACTCTTGTATTTCCATGCCAACGGCTTTTCTTCTTTCTAGATATCTTCATGTGTCTTTGCCATTCATGAAACTCAGAATCTTGGCTACTTTATGTTTACCCATTACAGGGCACATTTACCCTGTCTCCACTGCAGAGAATTCTCACAACTGCAGCTGCTGTTCTGCGTAAATTGTGTAGAACCTAAACTATCTTACATGGCTGTGGCCAGCACACCGGTTAGGTAGTCAGCCTGATTAAATGATAGTCAGGTGTTAATGATACTTTCTGTCAACAACTAGAGAAGCAAAGTTTGAAAGTAGCTGATAAAAGAGCAAGACTTTAAGCAGAGAGGTCAGTTTTGGTTTCTTCCCCATGCAGGTATGAGTAATCATAAGCAAACACCTTGGGTTCTTCTGAGTGCCTCTGAGTCTGGATGTTTAGTTTCAGGTACTGAGTAATTCCCATAGTACTGAGCATCTTCACTTCTCGTTTAAAGAAATTTGATAATACAAACACACGCTGTCCTGCCTAATAAATAAATAAGTCAATAAATAAACAAACACAAAGAAAGAAAGAAACCAACTTGTTTTTACCATCATAGCCGAAGAAAATCACACTCAGGTAATCAGTCTTCTTCAAACTCACAACAAAAGAAAATGGGGAGAGAATGTGTGTCATTTATTCTCACTCCATAGTCACTGCTGTTGCTTTAGGGCTGCACCAAGCTCTCCCCTCTGCAAGACAAGAGAAGAAATCAGATGTGCCTGTAGACCTGCATACATTACCACCAGACTCGGAATGCCTAGAGCAGGTGATGCAGACACATGCGCAGGCATTCCGACCTGCTGCCACGTGAAGACAAAGCACCATTTCCCATGCTTTCCAAACATCCTTCAGTGGCATTAGACTGAGAAATATTTTTCCTCTGTGGATTGTGTGCTCTTTGAATGTAAATAGAAAAGATTGAAAATACCTGTTTACTCCTTCACCAGTGCTTTAGCATTTGGTTTCTCTGACAACGGTTAATAAAACATACATAGAAAACAGTTGGTTCCATGAGAACGAACAACACTTGGTTTCTTAGGGATTTGTATTCTTCATCCCCCTTCCTGCTGCAATAAACGTAGCCTCTCTCCTTAAGGGAAAACCTGCAGGCAAGAGACAGTGTGTACTGTGGCTCATTTAGAGCTGTTCATGTATTGATCAGCCGGCCAATATACATATCTGACTGGCCAGCTGGTTGCTGTCAAAGAGTGTGTTACAAGCTGGCTTCTCTCTGGCTCTCACTTTTATGAAGACTATCTACCTAATGACCCATTTTTATGAAACTTCTCGGAGAGCAGTGAACTATGTTCCTCACATGGACAGAAACTGTCCAAAAATTGAGAAGTTAAGGAGTGCCAGATGGAAAGACAGATATTCAAAGCAATGATCTATGTTTTGTTCCTGTAAGAAATAAGCTAAAAATACGCTGCATCAATGTTATTCATGCCTCAATGTCAAGTACTCAGGAATTAGAAGATTTAAGAATTAAGATTGTCTCTGTAATGTGATTTTAACTGATGCTGTGCTGTGAGTTTACTGTATTTTTTAAAGCATTAACCATTCAATACAATGCTGTCTTTTCCATTTTAATAGAATCATAGAATCCTCATGGCTGGCAAGATCCTCCAGGATAATCAAGTCTAGCTCCAGCATCTCCCCAACTCCTAGACTATGGCCTCAAGTGCTCTACCTACTCCTTTTTTACTCTCCAAGGACGGTGACTCCACCACGTCCCTGGTTAGCCCATTCCGGAGCCAAACCACTCTCTCAGGAAAGAACTTCTTCCTCAGATCCAGTCTACCCTCCCCTGACACAACTTGAGGCCATTTTCCCTCCTGCTATCTTAGTAATTTGGGAGAACAGACCTGCACCAGCATCACTACAATCTCTTTTTAGGTAGTTGTAAAGAACAATAAGGTCTCCTCTGAGTCTCCTCTTCTTGACTAAACAACCCCAGTTCCCTCAGCTGCTCCTCTCAGGGTCTGTTTTCTAGACCTCTACCCATTCACATTGTTCTCTGGCCCACTCCAGCACCTCAATGTCCTCCTGCTATTACAGCATCCTAAACTGGACCCAGTACTCAAGGTGTGGTCGTACAAGTGCTGAGTACAGGGGCACCATGACCTTCTTACTCCTGCTGGTTACACCGCTCCTGATCCAGGCCAGTCTTCCCCAAGCCTGTAGTGCTGCTGGGGGTTGTTGTGACTTTACGTCGTGACGAGGGCTGTAACTCACTGAAGTATGTTTTACTCACATATTTCTCTGACAATTAGCACACAGAGGTCCTACGTTCAGGTTGTTGCGGTTAAGTGTGCGCTCACAGTCACACGCAGATGCACACAGAACATCATGTCAGTGTTTTGTTTTAAAGGACGACTGCTTCTTGCAGAGATATTTAAGATGAGTAGCTATTGATTGGGCTTGTTCCTGCTCTCTTTTAATTGACATAAACAGGGGCTGCTCTAACTGAAATCAATAGGGAGCACTGACCTACGTTAGGTTTGATTTACATACAATTTAAACACAGCGTGCTGATTCTTTTCATGTTTTCATGTGAATGGCAATAGGTTTCCCAGTAATAACTAGATACGGGCAGCTGGAATGCAAGCAACTACGATGAGACCCGATGTGGCTAAGGGCATTGTGCCAACAAGTGGTGGATCTTTACGTATAGATTCCTGTTACATCCCACTTCAGTCCTTCTCCAAAACAAACCCTGTTCTCTTGGGGGTAAAATTTATCACTTGTCACTGTTCATAACTATTAATTACAAAGATTGCAAATGCCTTCTGTGTATTAGGTGGAGTTTTGGAGCAAGGATTTTCATCAGGCTGGCTGATTCAATGGCGGTGTTTCAGAGTTGATACCGTTTGTTTCGTGACATCTAACCTGTTATTTCTAATTTAGCGATCCGCTTGCCTGAGGAGGAAACACATTTCCTACACTCCTCGCTTTCAGAGCCCTCCATCGTGTAATCTGGTTCGTGTTGGCACCTGATAGGTGTAATGTCAGCCCTTTCCAGGAGGTTGTCAAAGTGGATGTAGACGATGATTGACAATGCATGCCTATTGATGTAGGTAAAAAAGAAGAGCTCCTTGAAGCAAATGTGATTCTTTCACCTCACTGAAAATGGGAATCTTTCTGAAATGACATTCTGCCACTCCTTGTCCTGTTATTCCCTTAGACAAGAGAGATGATCACATCTGTGTTTCAAACTGATGATGAAGAATGTAGTGAATGTATATTCTGTGCAGAGCTGGTACCAGGAGAGGGTGGGGACTGACCTGTTGGAGAGCAGTGGAGGAGAAAGCGA
>VZRI01000041.1:18782-71305 GCA_013397515.1 Upupa epops | reverse complement strand
GTCAGGAGGGTGGAGCCAGGTTTATCTCAGGGTAAGGAACTTCTTCCCAGGGAGGGTAACAAAGCACTGAAACAGGTTGCCCAGGGCAGGTGTGCAGTCTTCTTCTCTGGCAATGTTCCAGACCCACCTGGCTGTGTTTCTGTGTGACTTGGTCTAGGTGATGCTGCTGTGGCAGGGGGATTGGACTAGAAGATGGTGCAAGGTCCCTTCCGATCCCTAATCATTCTATGATTCTATATTTACAAAAAACCCTAAAGGGATAAAGTCAAGTCGTCTTGACTTTGAATTTTCTTCTAGTGGATGATTACAGTTTGATGAATGGAACTTCCAGGTCTAGTGGCAACAAAGAGTAGCAACTGAAAATCATTTTGTAGGGGTAACACAGGAAGGTGATCAGAACACAGTGAGCTCAGGGAAAATTGAGAGCAGTTCTTCTGAAATCAGTAGAATTACCTTACGGAAAAGTTTTGTCTGTAGAAAGGAAATGGAGCAGAAGTTGTTATTTTGCTGGAATTATTTCCAAATAATTCCCGTATGGACCTTCTGTTCTGTGAAAAACCTCCACTGTATCATTCTGGCATTTTTTTCTCTGATGAATCAGGCCTATTTCTCCAGTGTAAGAATTTTTTAATCTGAGGAGATGAAGTAGTTCAAATGCTAGCAGTGCGACAGAGGTTTGGCTCCCGAGTGACTGATTTCATTCTACAATTATTTGGGCAGTAAGGTCTCAGAACCTTCTCTTCTTCAGGCTGGACAATGTTAACCCTCTCAGCCTGTCCTCATAGGAGAGGTGTTTCAACTCTCTGATAGTGGCCTTTCTGGGGTGATTCAACACGACCATGTCTGTGCTGAGGGTATCAGTGTGAGGGTCTCCAGGACTCCTGGTGAGGTCTCACTGGGACAGAGCCAGACAATCCCCTCTTTCCACCTGTGACATATTCCAGGATACATTTGACTTTCTAGGCTCTGAATGCAGGGGGGCACTGCAGAGGGATTGGACAGGCTGGAGTGATAGGCTGAGGGCAACTGGGTGAGGTTTAACAAAGCCAAGTGCTGGGCCATGGACTTCNAGGACATCGAGGTGCTGGAGTGGGTCCAGAGAAGGGCTGTGAGGATGGGGAGAGGGCCGGAAAACAGGCCCTATGAGGAGCAGCTGAGGGAACTGGGGTTGTTTAGTCTAGAAGGCAGAAAGGAGACCTTATTGCACTCTTCATAAAAGGAGGTTGTAGCAAAGCTACAAATTCCTAATGATAGGATGAGAAGTGCCCTCAAGTTGTGTCAGGGCAGGTTTAGACTGAATCACAGGAAGAAGTTCTTTCCTGAAAGAGTGGTTGGGCTCCAGACTGGGCTGTCCAGGCAGGGGGTGGAGTCACTGTCCCTGAAGGGTAAAAAAGGAGTAGATAGAACACTTGAGGCTATGATCTAGGGGTCAGGCAGATGCTGGGACTGGACTTGATCGTGATTCTAGAGGTCCTTTCAGTCATGATGATTCTATAATTATCATCTCATATATAGCCTTTTAATCACTGATATCCTTAAGTCCTTCACTGCAGGACTGCTCTCTGGCCACTCATTGCCCAGCCCATGTTGATATGAAAATAATGGAAGGAAACACGCGTTTCTGAGGGCAGTTTCCACAGCCTTTCACAGACATGCCTTGTAAGAAGCAGTCAGTGGCATTTCCAAAAGGATCTGGTTCTCCCCATTGTCTATCCGTGGAATACATGCAGGTAAACTCTGTAAATACCTGTATTGTGGGAGTCTCATTTTAGGTGAGGAAACAATTTGAGTGTCACAATTTCACCCTTAACATCATCCTCTTTTGCACTGTCAGTGGGCTAATGATTTAAGGACTGAAGTGAGAAAGAGCAGTCATGGTGAGCTTACAGTCAGGCTGAAGGCTTTTCAAGGACAGCCCCACTAATGAAGACAGTAGGCCATGCATAGGCAGAGAGGATGCCTCCACCCTGTCAGGTACTGTCCTTATGCATCGGGTGTCGAATTCTGCTGCTGTGCTGATCCTTTCTATTGATTTGTCTGTCTTTGGGCATCCATCAATAACTGCAGTCAGGGACTAGCGAGTCTTTACAGATGTTCTCTGTGTTGTGAATAGACCTGACTACAGAGGGAAACAGTCTCTCATTAACATATAACTGCTGATATCTGTCTCTGTCTTCTTTTATCTACATAATTTAAGACCTGGACCTCTCTGGGTTTTTTATCTGATCAGTTTGCTGCAGACTTGGTATCATTAAAGTAAACGATAGCTGCAAAATACAAGAGCATTTCAGTGTGCTACCTGTTGCGTTTTATGTGTTTGATGGGACAATACTCCATCTATTCCAGTCTTAAAATGTGTTCTGCAGTGCAGGGAAGGGTTGGAGTTGAGCTGAAACATTTCCTTTCATGAAGACAAACAATTTGACGGGGAGGAAGTGGTCCTAGGTATCATCCTAGACAATAGACAATAAAAACCACTACTGCAGTTATTGAGAAAGCATTGGTTTGATGAGGTTTAAGAGTTCTTTGTTATCAAATTAGCTTGAAATAGAGTGAAACAGCTTCGAGGAGAAACTAGTGGATCTAAAGCTGTGAAGAGAGGAAGTGTAGACATGAGACACTCATTTTCAGGAGCGCTGGGCTTTGTCAGTGTTGATCTGCACGCTTTAGGACGAGAATGTGACTTACTAAGGGTAACTTATGTCCTGTGAAAGCTTTAAATAAAGAGGGAAGAGTATTTGTGTGTAAGAGGGACATGTATTCAACTTTAAACAACACATAATGAACATTCTTAATGAAAAGCAGGTGGAAGTAGGCCAGTGGGTACTGAACTCTATTACAGCTTGATTATAGTTATGTTTAGGAAATGTACTTGTATAGATATGTGCTGACAAGACTTAAGATGCAAGAATATATGNTATATAACATATATTATGTATATATAACATATTATATATATATAAAAAGAAGAACAGATAAAGTACTAAAAACAATCCAATGAATTGTTAGTTGCTTTTCTCCCCTATTTTCCACATTTTATTTGCACATTTCCTAGACCTGTTCATGTTACAGATACAATCTGCTTCAGTTATCTCGCTAAACTCACCCAAATCTAAATTAATCTGGTCCATTCTTTCTTAGGTGGTAATATACTCTCTGGAAAAGAGGTACTTCTTGATGCTGGAACGAAGCAGTATGAATGAATTTCAGTGATGTAGAGAATGAATGAAGGAATTTATTGATTTTTAGGGTTTTACAGAAAGACAGAAATTTCTGTGACCGATGCCACATAATTGGCATGTGATTCTCACCAAGAGGGTGGAATGGCTGCTTGCTTGTCAAGCTCTGCTCTCCGCTGATGTCTGCCCTGACAACACGCGTTCATCTTGGCACGGCTTCAGAGGCAATGTGGTCGCAATGCCTTCTGTCCTAAAGCTGCAAATGGTGCTGCAATCGATGCTTTGTTAACTTAGATGGCACTCATGGACTGTTAGAGTCTTTAAAATGTATTTTCCAGGAAGAAGCAGCTTGATGGTATATACATCACAGCATCTCTGTTCATATACTGTTGGCACATGATGGTGTCTAAAGAACACAGATGGGCAGCTCAGTTCCATTTACCTCTGGTGTGCATTCTGTCACTGGCAGCCAGTACCAGAAAGCCACAGGAACACGTCTCCATAGAAATGTGATTTTTAAAAGACAATTTCCTTCTTTTTATGGTGGCTTTGCAGAATTTTCACAAAATTCCATGACGTTTCGAAATTCAAATGCCAGCAATTGTAAAATGTTATTTGCAGTTAGAGGCAGTGAGCTGCTTTGCTGAGTTTAGTGTGTGATGACGCCAGATACTCAGTAGTTGCTCTGAAGAAAAGACAGATACTAATAACAATATTCAATAGTTTAATCAGTATAATTATTATTTAAACACAGGCTTAAAGATCTAATGCTTTTGAATTATAGTCCATTATTCCTGCAGTGAATGAATCCTATGCGTTGCGGGAAAGACCGAATCTTTGTTAATGCAGCTATTGCTGTTCTTCAGCGCTGTTGCTCTGCTAAGCACTGTTCGGGTACAAAGTACAGATAAAACCAGTCTGAGAGAGAGAGGAGACTTCTCCATGGGCCAAAGCCATATAGCAACCTGGTCTAGTGGGAGGGGTCCCTGCTCATAGTGGGGGGATTGGAACTAGATGATCTTTAAGGTCCCTTCCAACTTGAACCATTCTATGAGTCTAAGAATCTATAGAATCGTTAGGGATCAGAAGGGGCCTCAAAACATCATCCAGTCTAATCCCCCTGCCACAGCAGGATCACCTAGACCAAGTAACAGAGGGACACATCCAGGCTGGTCTGGAATGTCTCCAGAGAAGGAGACTCCACTGTTCCAATGCTCTATTACCCTCACTATGAAGAAGTTTCTTCCAATGTTTATATCACAGTCTCACAGTACTGATGAGGCTGGAAAAGACCTTAAAGATCATCCAGTCCAACCTAAAACCAACCAACTAACCCTAACATCTGACATGTAGCTCATGCCACTCAGCACTTCATCCAGCCTAATCTTGAACCCCTCCAGAGACAGCTACCCAACCACGTCCATGGGCAGCCGGTTCCAAATCCGGATCACTCTGTCAGTGAAAAACCTCTTCCTAATGTCAAGTCTAAACCTCCTCTGTTTCAGCTGGCACCCAGTGCCCCTTGTCCTATCACCAGAGTTGAGACAAGTCTTCTCATCTTTCATGCCATTTATAATTGGAGTAGCAAACCTCCTATCAAGCACTAACAGTACTCTGGGCCAGTGGAAAAGATATTCTCATGTTTAGCAACTGTCCAGTTCTGTAACATCTGCTCCCTGTGTCTTCCAGAATAGCAGCCTAAACAGAAGCCTATCTATTTAACCCACAGAGCATCAGATAAACTGTACTTACTGCATTATTACTCTTCAAAAACTGACTAAAAAAATAAAATAAGTCAGGGACATGATGGATTTTGTTAAATCTAAAATATTTATGATGAAATTTCAAACTCTTCCTTCAGTTAACTGAGCTATGTGTAGCTACAAAGTCTAACAAGTCTGTGAATTCATACATTAGTTGACACCAGAGATAATGTATTTACTCTCTAAATATTTCATGTGCTGTCACTATTCTTAGCCCTGAATCAGATCCAATCCAGTAAATCTCAGGCATTCCTCATATTAGGAAATTCTTGCTTTTATGAATGCTTTCCACTTGATCTAGTGCTTTATAATTATTTTACTGCCTTAAATGATAGCAATAGTAGAAGAAATAATGCATTCAATGATAGATATTTGTGAAACTCCTTCTTAAAAGGAATGTGCTGAGAAGATGGGACACGTGGCAGTCGTAAGCAATAATTGAAATAATGTAAAGTACTGCTCAGCTCTTCTTAGGCATAGAGCAAAGTGTCTGTCTTTGGGATGTTTGAATGACGGATGAGTAAGCTTTGCTAAGCGAATGACGTTGTAAAGAGTTTCCCAATAAAAATAGCTGGTAGTGGAGCCATAAGTATGCTATTCTCAAATTGCACAGTTCACATAAATAACTTGAAAAGACCACATTGCCTTAGTTTTTATATTGAACGACTCACAGCCTCCATTGCAAACATTTAAGGATTAACTTTTCTTTACTCAAATACTTCAATGGCTGCAGACCCTTGCTGGGGATGCAGTTTTGCTGACACTAGCTTTGCTGTTTTCCCACCTTGTGTAAAATTCCAATCAAGCTTTGAAGATTGCAAAGTGTTTAAATAACTTGGGTGACTTGGGGATGGTTATGAGTGCATAACCATCTATATAAAAAAATCATAAAAAGTATTTATCGTAAGTTCTGGCACCTGTGCAGTCACCTCTAGTTAAATCGGGAGGCATCAAGGGAAGTTATTTCAAAATTCATTTTCCTATAACATGGTTTTTTTTAGATTAAATAGATCACAAAATGATCCCCAGCAGTCTTAAATTGCTCTTTCACATAGAGATGTATAAATACCGGAAGGAACTTCTTCATAGTGAGGGTAATGGAGCATTGGAACAGAGGTTGTGGAGTCTCCTTCTCTGGAGAAGTTCCAGCCCCACCTGGCTGTGTTCCTGTGTGACTTGGTCTGGGTGATCCTGCTGTGGCAGGGGGATTGGACTGGATGATCTTTCGAGGTCCCTTCCAATCCCTAAGGATTCTATGATTCTTTGACTTATGTCCTGCATTCAGTGTGTTTGAGCTAGGTTCCTTTCCACATCCGTTTGAAGCACCATCTTACTACAGGGGGTACTGGATTAATTTGCCTCGTTTTGAAAACCTCACTAATTCCACCAATTTCTTGCCTCTTCCCATTTTAAATATTTTTAAATTCATCACTTGGTCATGTAAATATTGAATCTGGACAAATTTAGATCGTATTTTGCTGAATCAGCCTCTTGTCCTTTGCATAAGCCTCCCTGTAAAGGGAGAGCATCTGTCCTCTTTACAGCTGCTCTTTACTGTGATGAGATTTCCCCTGAGCCTTTCCTTCTCCAGGGAGTAAAGACCTGACTTCTTTCTTTCCTTATAGAGCAGTTTCCGTGGCACTTTGAGCATCTTCGTGGCCCCCCTTTTCAACCTCTTCAGTCTGTCTGCATGTTTCTTCAACTGACCCGTGTCTTTGTTAAACTTCATACTCTTCTTGCCAGCTCACTCTTCCAGGTTGCCCAGGTCTCTCTGCAGGAGGTCTCTCCCTTTGGATATGCCCACCTCATGACCAAATTTAATGGCATCAGCAATCTTGCAAAACTGAACACAGTATCTGAGGTGAGACCTTACCTCACCAAGTACCAGGGACAATCACTTCCCCACTCCTGCTGGCCACATGATTTCTGATGCAGGCCAGAATGCTGTTTGCCTTCTGCCACCTGGGCACTCCTCTGACTCAGGTTCAGCAGGCTGTCAATCAGCACCCCCAAGTCCAGTTTTCTAGTCACTCTTCCCAAGCACATAGCTCTGCATGGGGCTGTTGTGACTGCCCTGTAGGACCTGGCAACTGGCCTGGTTAAACCAGTTGCTCAGTCTATGATAGTTTCTGAGGGACTCAGTCCATTACTGATATATAAAGAAGATATCATAGCTTCATAGAAGCCTAGAAAGGCATGTGATAAGGACTAGTTTGTGTGATTGCCGCTAGATTACATAGGGATGTGCTACTAAAAGGAGTAAAACTTACACTACAGAAAGTTTGCCCTTTATGTTTGACACTGGCTCCTAATTTCGATCATTTGATTGTTCCATTTTAGTGCTGATTCAAGAGTTTTTCATTCACAGTGAAGAGAGGAAACAATGAAAATGGATTTGCGACTACAAAGCCACTCTCGTCGTAAATAATTGGCTGGTTTTGCGGATACGCTGTACTGTGAACGATCTGATTCAGGGAAAATCAGCTGGCAAGGATACCCTAACCAATGCTAATCACATGGCAATGAGAATAGTCTTTCAAATTCCAAATTTCCAGAGTATTTCAAGAAAACTTGAATTTTTGTTTTACTGACCTCTCCACGGACGATCGTTAGTTACCAAAAGTTACCCTAGGTGCTTCACATCAGGGAAAAAGTATTGGTGGGGGGGGAAAATGGAATATATCCTCTCACAAATTCTTTACTCTTTAATGTGCCTTTCTTTTTTCTTTTAGGATTTCCACGACTCAGTTTGTTTCTGCTGTACAAATTCGTATGGCAATCTGCACTTCACATTTATATGATGCAAAATATTTGGAGCCACGCTAGGATCGTGTTTTCCAATTGACTCATAAATTCTATGATCTTTAAAATATCCTCTATCATGATCCTGCATTTTGAAAAGGATTTTATTGTAATAGAATCATGTCGTGGACCGTGCCCTATTAATTTTAGTAATTAATTCTAAATTGTTTCTAGGAAAATAATTCAGTTTCTTGGCATGGCTCGTGCATTTTTTTTCTCCCCACCCCTCCCTTTATTTTTAGTCCTTTTTGGCCAGATTTAAATGGGTATATATTTCATTTCACTCCTGATCAATAATAGCAATGCAGTTTGTTCCAAATGGCCAGCATTAAAGATGTTTAAGCATTAAAGCCCTGTTGAGACAGACCTGAGGGTCTTGGTGTTCAACATGAGCAAACAGAGTGCTGCCACAGCAAAGAGGGTCGACAGGATGCTGGGCCACATTAACAAGGGCATCACAGGTTCTATTGCCATTCTACTCAGCGCTGCTCAGACCACACCTTGAGTACTGCGTTCAGGTTTGGTCCTTGCTAGACAAAAAAGATGCAGACAGACTGGAGAGGGTCCAAAGAAGGGCGACCAGGATGGTCAGGGGACTTGGAAGACCTCCCATCTGAACAAAGGCTGAGACCCTCAAGGGTGAGGGTCTGCTTAGCCTTGAGCAGATAACGCTTAGGGAGAGGACCTTATTGTGATGTTGCCGTCCACAACGGGTGGCTACAAAGAGGATGGAGACTCCCTTTTCACAAGGAGTCCTGTACAAAGCACAAGAGGTAATGGTTACCAGTTGCTCCAGGAGACATTCCAACTGGATTGGAGAGGAAAGTTTTTCCCGTCAGAGCTGTCAGACAGTGGAATGGTTTTGCAGGCTTCTGTAGTCTCGACAGCTATTCCTCCAAATCTTCGTTGCATGTAGGTTCATTCCTCTCTGTTCCTATGCAAACTGACATCGGGTCAAGGGAATGTTGTGTAAGATTTTGGAAACAAGAGTGAAAGAAAGCGTTGAATTTACTGTGTAATTTGGATCGGTTTGTTGTAAGAACACAAAAATTAAAGGCAAACTACATTAAAACCAAACTACATTTACAGGTTCAGTCTTCTGTAATTTTCACCATAAAAATTTAGCTCAGGAGGGTTGGTTAGACCACATCCAAAATCATTTCACAATGCCTTGCAGTGAACTTACGGCTGGGTAAATAATGAAGCAGAAAAGCAAGTCGAGGAATTTGGGAACTGCAGGGATGTTCAGGCTCAAAGAGAGTTTTAATAGTGAATCACCTAGCCAACAGAATCTAGTGAATCTAGCCAACAGAAAAGCCAGTGTCTTCTGCCCATCTGAGCAGAGGAAACCCTTTTCCCGAGTGAGAATTCTGTTTCTGATGAAACCTGAACATGTAAGAGGCAAAATGCAAGTACTTAGAGACTAGGATACATGCAAACCTACCAACATAACCTGCCTGACTTTCTCTTTGTTGGTAATGAAAACCCAGGAGTTCAAGGGAAAGCAGTCTCTAGCAGCTGTAGAATATACCAAGAAAAATTACCATTGCAAGTAGCAAGGACATTGAAACCTGTGGTTCGTACAATGGGAACAGTATAAACAAGCGCAGCAAAACAGTCTTAGTGCATCATTTTCTTGTTGTTTCTTCCGTAGGATCAAAGTCCCTGGTTGGCCATGGCATAGTTCAGTTTCTTCTGTGGTGTTCAGATATCTTAAGGAGTAAGTAGAGTCTGAAAGATGAAAGGTCTGTGATGCATCCAAGAGCAGAAAATGTTATATTAATCTAGACCGTGTGCCTGTTACCTGCTATGAAGTGATATGAAATCCAAAGCAAAAAGGATCAGAGATCAAACTGCAGTATCAAAAGGCCTTCCTAGGATTTTGTCCCAGTAAATTTTAATGGTAGCAGAACGATACTGGTATTAAGTGCTTTTGAGGACACTGTCCCAGATGTGCTGTGTAACTGCTGTTAGGTTGTTTTTAACAGCTACCCCAACCTGAATTATGACCAAAATGAAACCCTCGTGTTTGTTATGTGATGACGAGCAGTCTGTAGAATAAATCCTCTATTTTTGAATTGCTTTTTGACGGACGTGCACGGCTATCCTCCTTTAGAAGCCTTCAGCTCTTCAATTCTTTGAAGCGCACTTCTCTGAGCATAAATGTTTTATTACTCACAAAGAGAAACTGTTTGAACCTGGACTCATGTTTGAGTGTGAGGTAAAGAGACAGAATTACTTTCCTTTAAAGTTCAACTTACACTGGGATACAGGGAAAGCAAATGTCACTAATTTTCACGAACGGCAGTAGAGGTCAGGTTCTGTTCTGTTTGCTGCCTCAATAACCCAATCCTCTTTGCTTATCAGCATCCAGCAATACTGTGAGGGATCTGTCTACCTTGCCACACAGTGTGTTTATTTCTTGGCAGTGATCTTCTGTCACTTTCTACTTCAGGTCTCTATTTTCTATGTACTATGCAAATGGGGAAACTCTTACCTACTTGTGATGATATTTTTCAGGCTTAAAAGATTACCAAGGGATAGAAAATAGGTTTAATGAGGTTGTTCATTTGAGATTGGACTTTAGACGGGACGGTCGTGCTCCTCATTTTGCCTCTGTTCCCACTTGAAAAGAGCGGAGAGGCAGAAGCTCAGCTGGTTTACTCTCAAACGCTTTGGTCACACTTCAGCTACAAACACAACCTCTGAGATTATCCCAGACTAAATTATCCCACCCCCAGAACCTGCAGCTGAAAGGGAACAGTGTCATCTGTGGACAGTTACGTCTATCCCTTGTTTATTCCAGTCATTTTAAACACTGTTATTCCGACAGCCCTCAACATTTTAAGAGCTGAGTTTATGGCAGCTGTCTTCAGTTGCTTAAGGAAGGGCGTAAAGAACACAGGCTAAACCATATATTTAATATGTGGGTTGTAAACTCTGTTAGTATTTATCAGCATCATTCTACAGAGAACTGAAATACTTGCACTCATGGCTGCTTTTATGCATCTGAAAGTGGAATCTGATTCTCCAGTGTGTATTCAGAGCCTTTCAGCAATGAAAAACCACTTGTGTTGGACTTCAGACAGAGGGAGCATAAGCCTAACAGAAATCAGTTCATAGAATCATTGAGTGGTAGCAGCATAGAATGGAAGGCTTTGCAAGAGACCTCTGGAGATCGTCTAGTTCAGCATGCCTGCTTGAGTAGGTTCTCCTAGAGCAGATCACACAGGAATACCTGGCAGGTGGTGAACATCTCCAGGGGCACAGACTCCACAATCTCTCTGGGTAGTCTGTTCCAGTGCTCTGGTGCTCTCATCATAAAAAGGTTTTTCCCTATGTTCAAATAGAACCTCTTACATTCCAATCTGTACCCAGTGCCCTTTGACTGTGGCTAGGCACTGATGGGAAAAGCCTAACTCCATCATTTTTGCATTCATAGATTCATAGAACGGTTCAGGTTGGAAGGGACCTTAAGGATCATCCAGTTCCACCCCCCCTGCCATGAGCAGGGACACCCCCCACTAGATCAGGGTGCTCAAGGCCCCAGCCAATCTGGCCTTCAACCCCTTCAACACTTCCAGGGAGCTGGGGGGGCAGCCACAACCTCCCTGGGCAACCTGGTCCAGGGTTTCAGCACCCTCATTGTGAAGAATTTCTTCCTGACTTCCAGTCTAAACCTCCCAGCTGGAAACCATTCCCCCTGCTCCTACCACTCCAAGCCCTAGGAAACAGCCCCTCCCCAGCTCTCCTGTAACCACTTTCAGGCACTGGAAGGATGCTCTAAGATCTCCCCAGACTCTCCCCTTCTCCAGCCTGTCCCTGTAGGAGAGGTGCTCCAGCCCTCCACTCATCCTTGTGGCTCTTCAGGACAGGTTCCAACAGCTCAATCTCCTTCCTCTGCTGGGGGCTCCAGAACTGGATGCAGCACTGCAGATGGGGGTCTCATGAGAGCAGAATACAGGTGGAGACTCACCTCCCTTGCCCTGCTGGTCACACTCCTCTTGATGCAGCCCAGGATGCAGTTGGCTTTCTGGGCTGCAAGCGAATATTGCCAGCTCCTGTTGAGTTTTTCATCAACCAACCCTCCCAAGTCCTTCTCCTCAAGGCTGCTCTCACTCTGTTCCCCATCCAGCCTATCTTTGTGCCTGGGATTGCCTCCACCCAGGTGCAGGACCTTGCGCTCAGCCATTCACCATGTATACACATAAAAGAAACTCCTAATGATGCCTTAATTAATTCAGCCTACTGAATCTTTTTATTTTAAGTATCTTTCCCATACAGTACTTCTGCAAACCTGAAAATTTAGTCAGGCCTTATTTTAAAAACATTGTTAGTTGGATATTTTTTTATCAGGGAGCCTTGCAAGTTTGACCTCAATTTCTCATTAACGTTTTAGCAAAGTGCTGGAATCATTTAGGGTTCCATATGCATTTTTTTTTTAGCAAAAGCTGGGAGATTGGAATGAATTTTCTATTCCTTTTACCTTTTGCTGTTGAATATTCGTATTTTTAAATCACTCCTTGGATTGGTCAGTATTTCTCACACACTCAAGTGTTAGGCTACCGGTTTCAGTGGGATATTAAGCTGTTTCAACAGCAGCTCTGGTTACAGATCATTATAGCAGCCTTCTTTGGTGTTCAGACCAATAAATAAATTAGAAGAAGGCCTTTAAGCTCTGCATGATAAAATGAACTGAAAGTAGGGCAGAGAAAGAACAACCTTTGTAAGGAGCCTAGCCTGAGGCTAAGGAGAATCAGAAGTTCATTGTGTATTTCAAAACATGGAGCAACAACAGTCTGAAGAGTTGGTGACTGAGGTTTTTCACTGCCTCAGGATGCCAGTGATTCAGCTGTATATAATGATAGAGAATGCTGAGAATACACTAAATAAATCCTGTGTAAGTCATCATTCCATGCTGGAGCTGTGGGCAGGGTGGAAGGCCCAACAAGGGTTTGGAGACGGCAGGATGCAGAACAATATTTTCCTGTACTTGGGAAATACAGGGTGTATTTTATCAGTGATTACAT
This sequence comes from Upupa epops, assembly GCA_013397515.1. Lineage (NCBI taxonomy): Eukaryota > Metazoa > Chordata > Aves > Bucerotiformes > Upupidae > Upupa > Upupa epops. The sequence goes on along the minus strand of VZRI01000041.1, from coordinate 58,531 downwards.
GAAAAGATGAACTAAAAGCACTATATAAATCAAGAATTAATTGACTGTGTAGAGGATTAGCACTAGATTTTTCAGTGTATTTCCTTTTGTATTACAAAGGTTGTTTGAGGTTGTTAAAGGAACAGTTGACATGTAAATACTGCTTTGAGCAGCTGATAGCTGAACTGTGATGTTTTGAATTGTGATAGCGTGGAATTTCCTCTTTCACTGATGTTGTGTCTGTGGAAAAATCCACTCTGCATGGAAACTGAGGTGTTGCAAGTGTGTAATTCACAGTAGAGACTGTATTAGTGCTGCTCACAGTGATTTTTGCTTAGAAGCTCAAAGTATCCTTGAAGTATAAGAGTAAAACTTAATGACAGATCGGAAGAACTGCTGTCTTGCCCTAGCAGTGGCTGTGCCCACTGCTCTAGCAGCAAAAGTTTTCCAATGATTGAATTGGAAAATGATTCACTTAAAATGAAAAGAATCCTTCTGGTTCCTCTGCTGTAAAGAACTTATTGAAGTAAATGTTGATGATTTCTCTTCCTATACCATGAAATCCCATCTCAGCTTCCTTTACATGAAATCCATAGCACACAGAAAGTAAAAAATCATTCATCTGAAGTACTGTCTAACCTACTGTGAACTTAAACACAGAAGTCAATCAACTCCTTAAAGCTGAAATAACCACATTCACAGAATCACAGGATGATCCTGGTTGGAAAGGACCTCCTAGATTACAGAGTCCAACCATCTCTAACAAAAAAACCTCAATACCTGAGCAATCGAAAACACAAACTAACCCCCTCCATGCCTGCTACTCTAGCCTGTCGTGAAGCACCATGGCTACATGCTTCTTAAACACTTTCAGGGATGGTTCCTTGGGACAGTGAGCCTTGGGTGGGTAGGCTACTCTGGCCAGTCAGATAGGCAAAAGAATTCAGCTGTCACAAGCCAAACCCATTACTCCAAGAGAAAAAACTTTGCTAGATGTTTAAGCTTCAAAATGCAGTGGCTCATGGTAAGAAATGCTACTGACTGAGAGAGGTTACTCTGTAAGGAATGAAGGAAAAGTTCTTCTGTTCTGTAGTGAGGCTATACTCGCAAAGATACTATGAGTAGGAGTACAAATACTCCTAGAAAATGGATGAGAATGAGGCTTTACATAACCAACAGGTGCAGAGAGATGAGGAATGCTGGGGTAGAGGTGAGCATCCCACAGTGGTGCCAGCCTGCACTTACATGCCCTGCTGTAAACCTCTACCACAGCCTGCAGCCCTTCATATCTCTGCAGAGCTCAGCTGTATTCTTTTCATTTCTACTCAAGGTAATAATTACTTCAAATATAAATTTGGTAATTAATATATGAATTTGTATAAGTGCAGAACTGTCCTTGATCCAAATACTATATTCTTTATTCCTTTAGTACTGCACATGAAATACGTGTGCTCTGATTGCATTGTCCTGTGCTGCTTTCAAGAGAGCTTTTAAGCCCACCTAAAACTGCTCCAAACAGTGTCCCTCTAGAGTAGGCTTCATGGAGGAGAGATGAGGGATTCTTCTGGGGTAAGAGTGTCCTTGTGCAAAACGGAGCTGAAGAGTCTTTGGGGCAGAGAACAAAGAGGTGAAAGCCAGATTCCATCCTTGCTCCAAGTAACGGCTGTCCAGGGACTGTGTCATCTAGAATTTGAAACCACAGCATTGAAACTCCTGTATTCAACAAGAACATAATAATGCCTTCAGCTGAGAAGGCCCTTAGAGTCTAAACTAATGATAAAAGGACAAGAAATTGAGAGAAGAATTGTTGTCATTAAGATCAGGAGACACGGGAGTGTGCGTGTTTACTTCACAAGGTGCAGTATTTATTGAATACTGACTCTAATGCTAAACAGTTTACCAGCCTTCTTCATTATCGTAATTTCTCAGCAAGATATTAATGTTTTGATTCATGTTTGTGTTTTTTAGAACGGAGTTAACACAGCAGGGTGCTTTTTAAAGGGAATGGCTTGCCTCTTCCTTCACAGCTCTCTGCCTGGGTAAAGTAAAAAGGTAGTGGTCGCCTTTCTGCTCCTGCTGATTGTAGAAAGCATCCTTCCCTACGTTTTACAAACCTTGAGTCACTGCTGCTTGGCCCAACAGTTAAAGAGGAGCCACTTCCTAGGGTCAGGTGGGAAAATGACAGTGCTGCCAGGCATTTACCCTCTTTCAGTGAGCTGATTCTAAGCAGCTTTGCAGCATCACCGCGCTAAGGCCAGAAAAGCAGGGTAGTTATTTTGTGCCTCATTTACCTCAAATATCCCCTAATTGTTACTGGAGGATGCTAAAATCGAGGCACCGCAATAAAGGAATGCACATAACTTTTTAGGATTGTGGTAATGCTAATGTATTTAGTATTTATTGCATTGATGTCTGATAACAGATAACTCAATTAGTTCAGACTCCATTTGTCATTCACATGGGTAACTCAGATGATAAGAGAGTTGCAATGTGCTCTGGTGGCCAAGAGGTCTAACAGCATCCTGGGGTGGATGAGAAGGGGGTTGGTTAGCAGAGCGAGAGAGGTTCTTCTTCTCCTCTACTCTGCACTCGTGACACTGCATCTGAAGTGTGTCCAGTTCTGGGCCCTCAGTTCCAGAAGGACACAGAGCTGCTGGAGCGTGTCCAGCGTAGAGCAATGAAGATGATGAAGGAAGGAGTGCACCTCCCTCTTTAGGAAAGGCTGAGGAAGCTGGGGCTCTTGAGTTGGGAGAAGAGGAGGCTGAGGGGTGACCTCCTTAATGTCTCTAAATCTGTGAGGGGTGGGTGTCAGGAGGATGGAGCCAGGCTCTTCTCAAGGTCATCTAGTGCTAGGACAAGGGGCACTGGATGCCAGCTGGAACAGAGGAAGTTCCATATCAATATCAGAAGGAACTTCTTCCCAGGGAGGGTACTGGAGCATTGAAACAGGCTGTCCAGGGGGGGTGTGGAGTCTCCTTCTCTGGAGAAGTTCCAGCCCTGCCTGGCTGTGTTCCTGTGTGACTTGGTCTGGGTGATCCTGCTGTGGCAGGGGGATTGGACTGGATGATCTTTCGAGGTCCCTTCTGATCCCTAATGAGTCTATGATTCTATGAAGATAACAAGTCATCTTCAAATCACAGTAAACTAAAAGAAACGAGAGGGGATAACAAAGACCATCAGAAGTTTTAGCTTAAAAAACCCCACTAGTGTGAAATGCTGGCTTGTTAAGCTTCTTATTGCTTGTTGTTTACCGCTGTGTTTGTCAGCAGGAGAAACTTGAGGACAAGCTGGCTTCATAGATTCTGACTGGGAATTCTTTATGTGTGGAACAATCTGATTTTTCATTTTAGTGTGAGTGGCAGTCAAAACGTAGAGGCTTGCCTTGCAGGTAGACAATATGCTAGGGAAGGTACAGTTAATTTAGTGAGAGCTTTGCAATTGAGGGTAAGAAGTTCTGGAGTGAAGGTAAATAAAATTAAAACATAATTATATAGTAGTAAGTGATAATCTAGAAAGTTCTTTTACTTAGCAGCATTTTAAAATGATTAAAACAGGAGTGATCAGTGAGTGCATTGAGCACCTGAGGCATCAAGGTCAGAAAGAAATTGAGGAGTATTAGACGATAGTCCTTGTAAAAAGACCCAACACAGGGAGAAGTTGTGATGTTTGAACAGCTAGCATGCATTCTTTCCTGCAGAAAGCAGTGGTTCCCTTATTAGTCCTGTATTCCATAGCCTACGTGAAATTACTGTAGTCAATTATGCAGTCATTAATATCACACAAAGAAGGACTCTTGATTTCAGTACACAAACTGCTGCAAAGAAAGATTCCAGTTTAATTACAAAGAACACTAAAGCAAGAAAGAGAAATCATCGTTAATTATGTTTAACACCGCTTTAATTCCTTCCTATCGTTCCGTAAAATGACCTTACGGGGTTTATTGCCGTGTGTTACAGCCGTATTCTGTTTCTACTGCTGCAGTTTTCAGTTCTGCTTTTGGAAAATACGTTTTTAATTCAATTACTTTCAAGACCTTAATATTTGCTAAATATCCTACTCTTTATCATTTAAAAATGAATAAACAGAACTGCAGCGCCGCTAAGACAAATAAAGCTTTCACTTCAACGACAACGGGAAAATGGCCTTTCGTAATCATGATCATCATCGTCTCGTACTCTTGGCTTTTGCTAAAGGATTGGATGAGTGTTCACGTTGAGAAGAAATGAGGGGTAAATCCTAAAATCAAGCTGAAAAACTGTATTTGGAGTATTTACTACTCGAGTCTTGGGGGTTGTTTTTATGAGAAACCTGGCTTGAGAACAAGCATGGGCAGAGCTGATGCACAACCTAAACCAAAGGGATGAAGTTGGGTGATACCCTGTTCTCAATTGTTTCTCCTTTCCCCTGTTTTTTTTAAGACTCCAATGACTACCTTATCCTGCAAGCTTTTTATATCAGGGTCCTACATTTTGGCCACGATAGCCCCCCAGCAGAGCTGCAGACTGGGGGATGAGTGGCTGGAGAGCCACCTACCTGGTGGAGAGGGACCTGGGACTACTGGTGCTAACTATGAGCTGGCAGGGTGCCCAGGTGGCATGAAAGGCTAATGGCATCCTGGCTTGGATCAGCAATAGTGTGGCCAGCAGGACTAGGAACGCCATTCTCCCTCTATACAGGGCACTGGTAGGACCTCACTTTCAGTACTGTGTGCCCTCACTTCAAGAAAGAGATTGAGATACTGGAGCAGGTCCAGAGGAGCAACGAGGCTGGGGAATGGACTAGAGGGAAAGTCTGATGAGGAGAGGCTGAGGGAGCTGGGGTTGTTTAGCCTGGAGAAGAGGAGACTCAGGGGCATCCTTCTCACTCTATAACTACCTGAAGGGAAGTTATAGACAGGTGGGGGTCAGGCTCTTCTCCCAGGCAACTAGTGATAGGATGAGAGGACAGAGCCTGAAACTTCACCAGGGGAGAGTTAGGTTGGCTGTTAGGAAGCCCTTCCTCATGGAAAGGGTGATCAGACATTTGAAAGGACTACCCAGGGAGATGGTGGAGTTGCCATCCCTGCAGGTGTTTAAGGACAGAGCCCTGGTCTAGCTGATGAGGTGATGTTAGGTCCTAGGCTGGGCTGGATAAGCTCAGAGGGCTTTTCCAGCCTCAGTGATTCTGTGATATGTACAGGCATCATTTTAATGGTATTCAGTTACAAATCGTGCCTCTTGCTTTTCAATTAAACAAACAATAAGGACTTCTTCTAGATGAGAAACTAGTACATTCACATCTGGAGTAGATGAAGTTTAGGAATAAATCAAAACTGGTGTTTTTAAAGTGTATTTCTTGGGGGCTTTCCTTGGTTGTGGAAGTCCCTGTAATAAATGAAGTGTACACAAACATTCTGTAGGCAGGAAAAAAACCCCAACAGAAAGACCATAGTATTTTGTGTCTGTTGTATCATCACTAAACTGTCTTCTAAACCATTAAAAACTTGGCACCAGTGTAAAAATCCATAAAATCAAGAAAATATGTTGGGTAATCATTAAATCCAGTTGGATGAATCGATTTACTGGCAATGCAGATGTATTCTGTAAAAATAGTACTTTATAAGGGTTTACATTTTTATTTTCCACGACGTCAAGGTTAGTTTATTCATGCAGTCATCACTTTTTATTATTTAGAGGGATTTATCACTCTATTTATTACTCAGAGTTTATTATTAATCTTGTCTTAGTAATCTTTGCCTCTAAAAAATGCTGACATGAGATAAATTTGCCTGATTTTCTCAGCTCACTACTGCTCCTGCTCTTGTTGACTTTAACTTAAACTTGGTATAAAGGAGAGGTGATTGTGCCCAAGCTGAAAAACTTGCTGTGCCTCAGTCATTGATCTTGCACGAGCAGACGCCTCAGAGTGGAGGTTAGACCGAACTCTTCATTCAAATGTTTGAATCATAGAGTCTATTCAGCTGCAGAGATCTTGGCAAAGGGAGATTTCAAACTGATTTGACTCGCCAAGATTGCCTGGAAATCAGTAAATGTGCAATCTATCTCTTGCTTTTAAGTTAAAATACGAAAGGAAATGAGTTCTTTAAGATGAACTGCCTGACTAAAAATGCTCTTCAATAAATATGCCCCATTCACTTTCTAATGATGCTCAGATATCCTCTGCCAGCATTGTCACCAGCTTCCGTCTGAATATCTGAGTGGAATTATTTCTGTAGCATTTATTGAAGAATAATTGCCTGTAAGCCTGCCTTTAGCCTGCCTTCTCTTGTTCAGAAAAGTACCTTTGGTGTAACGTATTTTACCACTTTAATCTTGCAAATATTATCTGTAGCTATCAAACAATAGAATGCAAAGATCACCACAAAATGTAATCCAGGGCTGCAGTTAGGCAGCATTTTTCTGCACAGGTGTAGACTGCACTGTTAGAGCATCAGATTCATGTGTGATAGGTCCTATATAGAAGGATCCAGTGTAGCTCTGATAATGCATTGCTACTGCATATCTGTAGACTGTAAGTTGCATAATAGATTTAACATGACTTTCCAGAAAACAAATACAAGGATATTCAAAAATTAGCAGCTAGACACTCGTTAGGATGTGCAGACCCTTGTAGATGCACCCATTAACCTGATGAACTTAATGAGAATAGAAAAATGAGTCAACATGAAAGTGACGCAAAGTATTTGGTAATGCTGCTGCCTTAACGAGATGGCAAGGCCTTCCTCACGGAAAGGGTGCTCAGAGCCTGGACTGCACTGCCCAGGGAGGTGGTAGAGTCCCCATCCCTGGAGGTGTTTAAGGACAGACTGGCTGTGGCACTCTGGTCCAGCTGCTGTGGTGATGTTAGGTCCTGGGCTGGCCTGGCGGAGCTCAGAGGGCTTTTCCAGCCTCAATGATTCTGTGATTCTCATTTTCTGCAGAGCGATGAGGACATGATATTTATCACCTCTTTGTCCTGTTAGGCGAAGGAGCCATTCCTGGGTTAGTTGTACTAATGATAAAGAATATGCAAGACAAACCTCACCAGCTGCTACAGCGTGGGTCAGATTTCTCTGAAACAGAGTTCTGTTGAAAACAGATAAATAATTTCCTTCTCTTCTGCCTAGAAATCCTTCTCGTTCTGGCAGGAGGATGGATTGCAGCCTGGAAGAGCTACATTTCATATCTACTAGTTCTGAGACTTTCAGATGACAGAAGCACATTGAGGAAATCATTTATTTGTGTGTGTGAAACAGTGAGAAAACCCAACCTATGAATATTTGCTGTGGTGTTTGTGGAGCAGATTGTCCTGTAAACAGTTGATGATTTATTAGCTGAAGCATTATTACGCTGTTGTGATGAAGGTGATCAAACATAGGCTAGATTTGTGGGAAGGTTAATGAAATAATCCAGACCTCCTTCTGGCTTGTGTGTTCTTCCATTCACTACTCTGTTTTGATTGTAATTGTCCTCAAGTTATATAATCAGATCCTTTCTGAACTGCATTTGTAGATCACCGTGTGTTTATACGCAACACGAAAGTTTATTGGAGTATGGAATGAAGAACTAAGTAGACAAAGTAGTTTCTTTGTTCTCTTGCACACTAACTTGTTCCTTCTGAAGTCAATTAAATGAGGAATTGATCTTCACGTCACCTCAGATACAAACCTGCAACAACATAATTGCTCAGTAACTTGGTTTTCTGCTGTGCCAGTATCTACACAGCTCCTGAGCAGGGCTAGAGTGAGTCCTGTAAACACAGAAGTCATATTCTTGCCTCTCCCATATCTGGCATATTCTAAACATCATACTAACTGCTGTAATTATCATAATCTTTATTTCTAATAGATAAACCATTTAAAACAACAAAGGTCCTGAGCTCAACATATGATCAATTAGGTACAAGGTGTGAGAGGGATATTAACTAGTGTAATTAATTAGGTTATGGTCACCCATCAATAGCAGGAACAGTGCCACACAATTATAGAAACACAGGATGTCAGCGGTTGGAAGAGACATCTGAAGATCTTCCAGTCCAATCCTGCTGCCACAGCAGGGGGATCTTAGTCTTCCCTCATAAGACAGGTGCTGCAGCCCATTAACCTCTTTGTAGCCCTCTAATGAACACTCTCAAATAGGTCTCTGCCCCTTTTGAACTGAGGAGCCGAGAGCTGGATGCAGTGCTCCAGGCGAGCTCTCCCAAGGGCAGAAGAAAACAAATCTTCACCAAGTTATTTGTAGTAACATGCTTGGGATGAGGGGCTCAAAGCTGCCCAGCAGAAAGGGACAGCTCATGAAGGGAGGTTGTGGAGAAGTGGCTGTTGGCCTCTTTTCCTTTCCGACTGCTGACAGAAGCAGGGGCACTGCTCTGCAGTTGAGGCAGGGGAGGGTGAGACTGGATCTGAGGCAGAGATTCTCTGCAGCCAGAGTGGTTGGGCACTGGCAGGGCCTTCCCAGGGAGGTGGTGGAGTCCCCCTGCCTGGAGGTGTTGAAGAACCCTGTAGCCATGGTGCTTCCCACCCTGCTCGAGTGGCAGCAGGGAGGGGGGGAGGTTGTGTTTGTCAGTCTCTCAGGGATTGAGGTTTCTTGTTGGGGTGCGGATGTTTGGACTCTATGATCCAGGAGGTCCTTCCCAACCAGGATTCTTCTGTGACTCTGTTAAAACGCATATATAAAATAGGAGCACTGTAGCCTAATTTTAATACTATTCCAGTATTTTCCTCTTACATATTTAGAAAATACATATTTATCCATAAGCTTCCGTGTAAGGATATGCGATTGTACTTCAACCTGGTATCTGTGTCCTTTTAAACTGTTCATCTGAGTAATATATATATAANTGGTTTTGGTTATCCCAAGTAATAGCTATCCTGCAGCCTAATTTTAATACTATTCCAGTATTTTCCTCTTACATATTTAGAAAATACATATTTATCCATAAGCTTCCGTGTAAGGATATGCGATTGTACTTCAACCTGGTATCTGTGTCCTTTTAAACTGTTCATCTGAGTAATATATATAAAATGAGACATTTTTTATCAGAGCAGTTAATTGCTATTGCGGAAGACTTTGTAAAGACTTGAGAGAGATAATATTACAGATTTGAAAAAAGGAGACTGAAGCCCAGCTTTAATGAGAATGCAAATGCGAATTACTAAGGTTCAGTGAAGGTCAGAGCAGCTTAATCATCAATTGATGTCAGCAACTTCTCACAAGTAACAAATGAGTATTAATAAAACACTGTTGTCTTAACAGATTAAAGCACAAAATGATGATTGCTTTAGTGTTTGACCAGCTGTCCTCACACGTACGCACTCGTGTGTGTTGGAGTTGGCTTCTTTATCTCTAAATTCCAGCATAGTCTATGTAGGGATTTGTTTTTTATATATATATATATGTATGTATATATATATATATTAGATATATAATGTAATCATATATAATATATGATATACTTAAATTATACATGTATATATTACTGTATATATATTATGTATGTATATGTATGTACATTATATATGTATATATTGCATTATATATTATATAACATATGCATATATTTTATATCTATACACACATATATATAATATATATACACATACACACACACATACATATATATGTATGTGTATTTTATGATCAATTTAGAAGTCTTTATATGTTCTTCTAGAAGGAGTTGCAGGAGCCTGCTTTGACGGTGCCTAAGGCATCTTTTTACCCCTGAAGAAAAGAATGTTGATCATTCTCAGCTGAAACTATAAACTGTTTGTTTCTGTTAAAAATAGCTAGTGTGCATCTATATCCTTCCACTAAATCCTGAGTTTCTCAGGGCAAAACCACTTCAGTGTAATTGAATTTGAATTTCTTCCTACCTGATGCCTTCCTTTCCTACCATTCCATCATTTTCACGAAGAGAGCGTAATGTGGAGGAGCAAAACAGAAAAACTATCTTCCTCGTATCTAAACCATTCATGAAACCCCAACAGAAGACCCCAAAGAGGTGAACTTTGCTTTAGCTCTTTGTCTGTGCTGGATGTGTGTGTTTTGACAGTTTGAATGCACTTAGTGTTCAACTAATATTATTCCTTTAATGGAAACAGAGTCTAAGCTTGTTATCATTAGAAAAGACCAGTGGTGTTCTATTCAGCTGTAGAGAAATGTGTGCACTGGGTTTGCCCGCCAGCTTTCGGTAGCATGGGAGACCACATCACACGGGCTTCTGTGAGAAGCTGCTAGAAGCTTCTTCTGCATCCTACAGAGCAAATTCCAGACAGACCTGCCACTGGCCAAGGCTAAGAAGTGACAAAGATAACGTGTGATGAACTGACTGCAACCCCTGTCCAGCTGTGTTGCTGCTGGGGAGAGAAGCAGAGCTCAGGAAGAGGGGAGGGGTGGGGGGAATGTATTTTAAGATTTGTATTTCTTATTCCCTTACTCTGATTTGATTTGCAATGTTTATTTCCCCAAATGGAGTGTGTGTTTGCCTGTGACTCTAACTGGTGAGTGATCTACCTGCTTTTACCTCAACCCACAAGCCTTTTTTTATATTCTCTTTGCCCTGCCCAGCTGAGGAGGGGAAGTCATAGTGTGGGTGTCCTAGTGTAGAACCAAGGTACACCCACCTCAATACGTGACTGTTAGAGTAAGCCACTTGTGTCACAGTTCCCATACCTTCTACTCTTTTCATGATCTAGAGAATCAGGTAAGAGAAAAGATTAATTCACAAAGACACAGTTCTCTGCCTACATGAATCAGTAGCCACTGCGTCATGGACAAGTCCCACTCTTGACAGCCTGCAGTGTGGTCTGTGTTCATGAGCTACCTTCCACGCCTGTTTCGACAAGGCCAGAAAAACACGAGCAACCATCCAAATGAAGAAAACACTTTTTCCTGGGAAAGTTCCCAGTATCAGACAATCAAACTCCTCTCTCTCTAATTATCCTGTAAATTGAGGGCAAGTGAAATCAAATTCATTTGAGGCCAACACCACCACCTCCCCCCAACTCTTTTTGTCTTCTTATATCAAGATCTGGACTCTGAAGTTTGAATATTAACTTCATCATACGTGAAACCTCCCTGTGGATTCGATTAAACGAACCTAAGAATTCAATTTCAGCAGAAGGGCAACTTCAAACTATGACACTGAAGAAAAATCTAGAAAACGCAGAGGATTTTACTGCTGGCAAAGAACTTTGAATTAAGGACTTCATTCTGTTTGTATTGGGTGGTGTTAATTCAGACCTGAATGCCTCCGGGGAAGTGTTCCTTGTGCAAAAAGATGGATTTCTCTAAAGTGTGGATGCCACCTATTAGGGTAGAGAACAGGTAGTGACACCTAATCCATCACACCGGCTCTATGGCGCAGAAAGAGTTTTATGTGTGTGCGTGCACAGAGGTACAAGACAGAAAGCAAGCAGATGAGGTGTGAGCTCTGTCTCCCGTGGTACAAATTGTACAGCTACATGACTGTGAGCAAGCCTTGCTTGAGTAGTCAGTCCGGGTTGGATTGGTGGGTCGGGTAGCTCGGGGTATTATAATTCTCCCTCAATCTCATTAGCATCACGTGGACCTACATTTCTTATAATAGGCTAGGGAATTTATTACTGTGCAGTCTTTTCTCACTGTCCAAGTACTGCAGTCAGTGCTTCTTTAATCTTCATTTATGTGCACCTTAAACACTGGCATGCTTTTTTCTTCTGGATTTCCCAGCTGAGGTTCCATTATATATCTGTAATGACAGGAGTTAGCCTTCCCTTGCAAGTGTGTGCACCGATGATTTGAAGTTCCATACCAGTGCACTGACTCATGAGCATGACTCACCTCCTCTTTAGCTGCTTGCAACAGGGATCTAGCTTAAGCTGTAGAATGGATGAAGGTGGAGGCATGATAACACCAACCAACTGCAATAATATGTAGTACTCATTCTGGATCAAGGACCTGCATACTGCAATACTACTCATCTAAAGAAAGACTGTCATCCTTAACAATAGATGCTTTTCCTTCTGTTTCCATGGAACCTCCTATGCTCCACCTTGTACCCTTTGCCCCTCATTCTATCATTGGACATTACCCAGAACAGGAGAAGTATGTGCGAGTGCAGCCTGGAAAGCCAGCCGTATCCGTGGCAGCATCAAAAGAAGCACGTCCAGCAGGCTGAGGGAGGGGATTGTCCACCTTTACCTTGCTGTCCTGAGACACACACACCCCCTCCCCATGATGTACTGCATCTGGCTCAGTAGCCCTCCAACACAAGAGGGACATAGAACTGGTGGGTATAGAGGAGGTCCATGGAGGTGATCATAGGGCTGGAACACCTCTCCCATGAGGATAGATGGAGATAATTGGGCTTGTGCAGCCCAATTGTCAGTGAAAGAAAGCTGGAGAGGGACTTCTTTTACAAAGGCTTGTAGTGATAGGAGAAGGGGTCATGGCTTTAAACTGAAAGAAGGTAGATTTAGATTGGACGTAAGGGAGAAATTCTTCACATGGAGCATGATGAGACACTGGAATAGGTTGCTCATTAGATTGTGCATGCCCCCTCCTTGGAAGTGTTCAAGGCTGGGCTGGATGGGGCCTTGAGCAATCTGGTGTAGCGGGGGGTGACCCTGCTGGGGTTTTGGAACTAGATGATCTTGGAGGTCCCTTCCAACCCAACCATTCTATGATTCCATGATTCTATGATTCTTTGATTCCATGATTCCATGAATCCATTACTATGTCCTTAGGCCGCAGCAACCCAGCTAATAAACATCTAGGCTGCACTTAAACTTGGAGGAGGAGAGGGAAGTAAGCATTTTGATGCAGCAGTCATAGTGACACCACCTAGTGTGTGCCCTCGTTCCCTCTAAGGTGAGAGGGCTTCTGCAGGAGCATCTGAGGCAACGCATGTTAGCTTTTTGAAGCCAAAAGTTTGGTGAGATTAATCCTGTTTGTACTGAGTGGTTTTTTAATCTGAGTTGACTAGTAAAAATATCCTGTGCTGCATTGGATGTCTTCTGTACGTTAGCTCCCCTGAAGATTCTGAAGTTTATTTATAGAAACACTCTGACAGTAAAAAATGAATCTGATGGCAGAGTTCCTAACTGCGTCTGGGTTTGAACTTTTCTCACTTTCATTATAGTTTCATACTTCATCATACGTGATGGAGTTAGGATTTACTTACACCGTTCGACTTTCTCTAACTCCACATGAAGTCAGGAATAGCTGCGACACCCTATATTGCTGTTAGAATCATCATCCTGTTGTATAAAGCTCATCTGTCGTTTTAAGAGTCATTAGGCAGGGTTTATCTGTGTCAATCACGCATAAATCCGAGGTGCAGTGTTTGGCTACAATGAACTTCTCTTAAATCCTGTGTGTATTTTTACAGATGAGACACATTTCACAGTGAACACAGCGTCATGCTGAGGGGACTTGTGGGCTTTACACCTGATGTAGTGGTAACGCTCTGAATTGTATTACCCTACCCGCCTTAGCTGTTTGTGTCTGCATTGTAGGATACTGTCTGTACTTAATTCCAGTGAATTTTTATTTGCTGAGCTTAGATGTGGCTACTGGATTGATGTAGAAATATAGTGCTTCTAGTAACTAAATTAATACAGCTTTTATTGAGCCACATGTCCTGTTGAAAATGCTCAGGTGAGTGCTAAACTGCATTTCCCCCCACCAATACCTTTAATTCTAAAATTTCCAAACTGATTTGAACATGCTTTCTAAACTCTCACTCCACTCTATCACTTGCTTCTAACACTGTAGCTCACTAGTTCTTGTCATTCTGAACACATTCGTTATTTCTAATGAACTGAATCAGTGATTGCATTGCTTGAAGACTAAATCACCCTCTTAGATTTTGCAGCATCTTCAAAAGTGTAGGGAAAAAGATTGACCATACGGGGCAATTCCCTCTTGTAGTTTTAAAAGTGAAAGGTTTATCAATAACATCAGGGCTGCCTCATGAGAAAAGACTAGCTGGTAGCTGACTGTGACAGGAAGGCGGGCAGCAGTGACCCTACCAGCAAGGGTCCAATACCCCAACAAGGTGAGCAGCACGGATCCAGTTGCATTAATCAGTCAATCCAGAGCACTGTGGAAAACCAAAGTGATGAGGGATGTCCCAGTATAAGCTGGAAAGTTAAGTCAGCACGTCAGGATCAGGGCTAGTGGTGATAACCAGAATCAGCCCCACTGCAGTGATCCCCAGGAAAGTCAGCGGTGAGCAGACAGTGAGATTTCCGAGCCCTGCAAGTGCAAGCCAGGAAGTCAATTTCCCAGGTCAGGGTACCTGACCAGGCACAGGCATGGTAGTACTGCAGCTCAGCAGCACCAAAGGCAAAACCCCAAGCTCGTATGTAGCTTCTCAGTGGAGGAGCAGGAGGTCACTGCTTCTCGCAGCAGTCAGACCCAAGGTTATACAGCCAGCACTCCACTTCCAGCACAGGTGCTTGGCCTGCGGGAGGAGCAAGCGTTCTCAGGATCCTGAGAAACACAAATAATTGCATACATTTATTGTATGGTTTGCCGTCGGGTTTTTTCCCTCCCCTGAGCTGGTTGTATGGAAAGCAGCTATTGATTTTATCTAATGGATAGCCAGAAGAAGTAATTAATTTTGACAATTTAATTCCTTTCTTGTGTTGTTTTTAACTCGTTAAACGTTTGAAATGTAGCACTTAGAAAGACGACCTATTATCCTCACGTAACACGGGTGTTATTTGCAGTTCTTTACTTGTATTTGAAATCAGCTATGGATTGAGTTCTTTGTTTTCTTTCATGATATTTTCCTTCCTTACATAAATTCACTTTAATTTAATAAATCCCTTTCCACTTTCCATGTCCGTATCAACGACTGCCCTTATTGCACAACCTGAATCCGTTGCAATTAATAGCTCTGGAACATGGCATAATGTAAAACACATCCATTATCTGCACCTTCAAGGTTTGTAGGCAGATTTGATGGTGTTCTCAATTAGACAGCTCCCTTTTGACTCCCATTTCCAGGAGGCAATTTAGTTCATGAAGTCCATAGGAAAATATCAGAAATATCTTGCCTCCCATTGAAGATCCTATCTGCCTACTTTTCTTTGGCAGTGCCACTACTTAACAATACGGGGCTCTCACATAATAGCTAGTGATTAAAATAGTGTGGTAGTGAAAGGAGATTCAATTTCAACTTCTGCCTTTCTGACAAGTGGTCTAATAACCAGGCTGCAGGCGTCACAGCTAAGAGTACTTAAACCGATCCTTTCTCAGGTTCAACCTGTGTGCCCGCAAAGGATGCGATTGCCATTGTACCAGTGAAAAGATCTCACTGTAGTCTAATGATACGAGCAGTGGTTCGTATGAGCTGTGGATTTGGTTCCAAATACCTTTCCTGACTGCATATCCATTTAACAGTAGACATTAAAGAAATGAACTCATTTCCACTTTTAGCTACTACTATTTTGAAATCAGTATTGCTTGCTCTCCTGGCTCCAGAGCAGGCTAACTTCAAGAAAACAGCTGTGAAGTGTTTCACACGAGGGCTACGGATGTTTGGAGAGACAGGACTTCTGAGTGAAGAATATGGAAACCACAATTCCTTCATGAATGCTGTGAATACAGAGATGGGTTACATGACAACAAACGCAATTTCTACTGAGTCTGGTATTTTAATCTTCAGAGAAACACAAACCGTGTGAACCTGAGCTAGGATGGCAATGGATCCAAGGGAATCTGTCACCCTAGAAATATCCTGAGGAGGTTCGATTATGGCAAACCTTGCTAAAAAATAAATCCATGTAGTTCATTTAGGTCTTATTTTAGGGAAAATTATTCTGCTCTCTTCTGAGTCACTCTGCATGCGATTGGGCAGAGGCCAACACAGTGAGGTTTAACAGGGCCAAGTGCATGGTTCTCCATTTTGGCCACAATAATCCCCAGCAGAGCTACAGGCTGGAGGATGAGTGGCTGCAGAGGGACCTGGGACAAGCAGCTGAGAAAGAGCCAGCAGGGTGCCCAGGTGGCACGAAAGACCGATGGCATCCTGGCTTGGATCAGCAATAGCGTGGCCAGCAGGACTAGGGATGTAGTTTTTTCCCTGTACTGGGCACTGGTGAGACCTCACCTCAAGTACCGTGTGCAGCTCTGGGTCTTTGATTCAAGACAGAGATTGAGGTACTGGAGCAGGTCCAGAGGAGAGCAGTGAGGCTGGGGAAGGGACTAGAGGGAAAGTCTTATGAAGAGAGGCTGAGGGAGCTGGGGTTGTTCAGTCTGGAGAAGAGGAGACTCAAGGGGGACCCTATCACACTCTCTGTAACTCGCTGAAGGGAAGTTGTAGACAGGTGGGGATCAGAGTCTTCTCCTAGCAACTAGTGATAGGATGAGAGGGCAGGGCCTGAAGCTGCACCAGGGGAGGGTTAGGTTGGATGTCAGGAAGCCCTTCCTCATGGAAACAGTGATCAGAGCCTGGAATGGACTGCCCAGGGAGGTGCTGGCATCCCCATCCCTGGAGATGTTTAAGGACAGCCTGGCTGTGGCACTCAGTGCCCTGGTCTGTCTGATGTGGTGATGTCAGGTCCTAGGCTGGGCTGGATGAGCTCAGAGGGCTTTTCCAGCCTCAATAATTCTGTGAATATAAATCTATGACATCAAACATAACTTTGTTCTCATTCCTGTAAGTGCTGTTTACATTATTTCTGCAGCACTTTTATCGCACCCACATCGTTTTTGAAAGTATAGCTAACAGCATTAAAATATTAAGAGCTGGAACTATTAAAACATACTTCAGTTGAAATCCAAAATGTATTTTCTCTTTTTAAAAACAATCAGTCTCACGAGAGGACACCACTGAAAGGGTAACATACAAATGTAGAGAATTAATAAATGCTTCAAGGTTTTTATGTCTTTCCCTTATTTATTTCAAAGACTAGAGATGATTTTAAGCAAGAATACAAGGAGGAGAGAATGACCCTGTGGGTTAATCACAATGACGGTGTCGAGAACCACAAGCTCCTGTTTCCCCAGAGCAAGGCTGTTGCTACCTTCATCTGATACTCCCAGGTTCCTGTACAGGAGGAGATCTGTAGCTGATCCTTGTCTTCTTCCTCCCAAGTTCCTGTGGTTCTGTCTGACTCCATTGTACCTCAGATTTTCCATTACTAGGCTGAAGATCCTTAGGGCCTGGAAATGTTGTCTTTCATGACTTTTGGTGGTTATATTAATACATGTTTTAATTTTTACAAGGTAAAACATCCATCTCAAAACATTAGGCAAAGGTATCCAGTTAGTTATGTCTCTGAAATGATCACAGACAAGGTAGGCTTTTCTTTTTATAACCCTCTATATAATTTATTGTGATATTTTCAGTTACTTTTTCTTGCTTTCCAGATTCTCTAGAAATTGATGGGGTGGGAGAAATGATGTTGTAAGCAGAAATTGCTTTTAAAAACCCCTGATATTTGCCTAGTTGCTGTTTGTGTGATAAATGGTACTGTATGTCTCATTATTGCCAGCGACTACCGACTGCTCTGCATTGCAAATAAACCATCAGCCAGTGTTTGAGCCCATAGGCGAAGGCATGAGATGCCTAGCAGGAAGGTTTCCGTAACAGAGTACTCTATTTGGAGTGTTGTAACTTATGCTAAGATATTCTGGTACTGCCCTAGGAGCTGGGCACACTTCTCACATCACCCTTGAACAACTTCCCTGAGAAGGCTGCTGGGCTGAGCTAGCTGGTTCAGGGCTCAGTTAGCTTTGTGTCTTTAGCCCTGTTTCTGTTAGCCTGCCTCTTACCATGTTAAGGTGTGGAATCACTGGTGTCTTCCTGTAGTTCAGCTGAGTGCTTAGAGCTGTGCACCATATGGGGTTGAATTTGAACGTCCTCCACTTCCACACGTGAAAAGATGAATTAGGATTGTCTGTGTACAGTTGTGTTTGGCTCGGTTTTACATCAAAGCACTCTTCTAAATAATAGGAATATGTAAAAGGTGTTTGAAGGCTGGAAAGTTACAGTACAGTATTTCCTCAGATGTCTTCTCTTGTCAGTTAGTTCCCTGATGTACAGAATTGCACATCATCCCCTGTATTCCACTTCAATGCTGTGCTTTTGTAGTCGGGGTTTGAAACAGTGGTGACTCTGAGCTGCTTGGGTGCCGTGAGGATGTGGGCGCAGGCTGGGTGGTGGCCACAAGCGCCTGGGGGTGCTCCCTGTGACCAGTCAGTACCTTCTCACCACATAAAGCATTGCAGGACTTCTCCTGGGGATGGTAGGTTAGGGGGTCAGTAGGACTGTGCAGGATTTTTGGAGAGGGGGACCAGCACGTTAGCTGCTGTGGAGCTGCAGAGCTGCTGTCAGCTGAGCTGAGCCGGAGTTTTCCCCATGTGGATGGATGGAGCCATGAGGAATGAGATCTTCTGTGTCCTCTGGTCTAGAAAATGATCCTTTAGCCTCTGTGTCTGCTGGTGCTGCTGCCTAAGGTCCGGGATGGTGAGGAATTATTTGAAACAGGCTACAAGAGCTGTCCTGGGCCTCAAGAGAAAGTGGGGAAATAGAGTTGTAACAATTTCATTTTGTTCACTTTGCATGCAGGTGATTTTATTTTAGTTTACTCTAGTTGTCACCTTTTTCTTTCCCATTCTTTCAGCCTTATGTTGGTGACATCTTTGGAAGGCTCTGGGGTGGTTCAGCACTTCTTAAAGCAGGCTGATAGCCCAGCAGGAACCAGTTAGCCTGAAACACTGACAAGGTGGAAGATGCCACTGAATCTCTGTGTTGCTATCGGTGCAGCCTCAAGCTTCGGTGATGGTGGTGGTTGGACTTGAGGATTCATAGACTCATAGAATGGTTCTGGTTGGAAGAGACCTTAAAGATCATCTAGTTCCAATCCTCTGCCATGAGCAGGGACACCCCCCACTAGACCAGGTTGCTCAAGGCCCCAGCCTTGAACGCTTCCAGGGAGGGAGCATCCACAACCTCCCTGGGCAACTTGGTCCAATGTCTCAGCACCCTCTGAAAGGTCTTTTCCAACCTAAACAATTCTGTGATCACTGCTATCAAAGCAATGTGGAAAATGACTTTAACAATTGAGACGTGAGCAGAATGAGGCTTGAGATCCAATTATAAACCTCAAACCCAGAAGATTTTATGAATCCTCCTATTTCAGCTGTGTTCTACTAGCGTGGTTTCCCTTGGATTCTCTATTTCCAAGGAGAATCGTAGCATTTTCTTGTGCTGAATTCCGTTTTGGCACGTTTCAATCAGCAGAAGATGTTAGATCCTGTCTATTACCCTGCCGCTGCCAACAACCACAAATGGAACGCTCGCATCTGCTTTGAGCCACGCACCGAATTGGAAACAGTTGTTGTGCTTCTACTGTGCCTGCACAATGGGCTGATGCCGACTACCCTGCAGAGGATATGGTAAGGTTGATGCCTGATTATTTTTACTGCAGAGCTGGGAACTTAAGAACATCCTTCTGAGCAAATCTTGGGTAACCCCAAGTTAGAAATAATAGGGTAGTGAGTGGGATTGAGAAGATGACAGGGAATTTGTCTGAATTCAGAGAACAGCTTTTCAGAAGTAGATTCATCCTTTCACCTTGATTTTTTTTAAATGCTTGAGAAAGTCTGTAGTTGCTGATTTTTATTTCCATGTCTTTGTAATTACCATGAATGCAGTAATCAGCACTGCACTTCCTCATGATATTTTCAGATTACTTTCTCATACCTCCTCGTCCTTTCTTATAGTCAATTTTGATCTGTGTTACGTGTGGCTTTGTGGTACTGTGCACAATCATTTTCTACTAAGACCCCCAACCCCCATCGTAGTCGTTAGGGCACGTTTTCCTCACGGCCATCATTCAGTGTAACCACACCATCCGTGCAGGGATGCTCTCACAACCGCCAGGAGAGCCGACAGATGTTTTCCCAGGCTGATTTCCATCACCTTTGAAAGGTCGTGGAGATCAAGGATAGGTGCTTGAGGACTGGAGAAAGGCTGATGTCAACCCAGCCTTCAAGAAGGGGAAGAAGGATGACTTGGGAAACTATGGGCCAGTTAGCCTCACCTCTGTCCCTGAAATGGTGGAACAAATTCTTCTGGATGCCAGCTTTAACGATCTGGTAGAGCAGAAAGTTATTGAGAGTAGTCAGCATGGTTTAACCAAGGGAAAATCATGCTGGTCTAACTGGATAGCTTTTTGTGATGTGATGGTCTGGCCAGGTCAGTGATGGCTTGAGAGTGGGTGTTGTCTACCTTGACTTCAGGCATCCTGGCTTGTATCAGCAATAGTGTGGCCAGCAGAACTAGGGGCGTCATTCTCCCCCTGTACTGAGCACTGGTGAGGCTTCATCTCAAGTACTGTGTGTAGTTCTGGGCCCCTCACTTTAAGAAAGACATTGAGGTGCTGGAGCAGGTCCAGAGGAGAGCAGTGAGAATGGTAAAGGGACTAAAGGGAATGTCTTAAGAAGAGAGGCTGAGGGTGCTGCGGTTGTCCAGCCTGGAGGAGAGGAGACTCATGGGGGACCTTATCACGCTTTATAACTACCAGAAGGGAAGTTGTAGACAGGTGGGGGTCAGTCTTCTCTCAGGCAACTAGTGATAGGACAAGAGGGCAGAGCCTGAAGCTGCACCAGGGGAGGGTTAGGAAGCCCTTCCTCATGGCAACGGTGATCAGAGCCTGGAATAGACCGCTAGGGCGATGGTGGAACCCCCATCCCAGGAGTTGTTTAAGGACAGACTGGATGTGGTACTTGGTGCCCTGGTCTAGCTGATGCAGTGATGTTAGGTCCTAGGCTGGGCTGGAGGAGCTCAGAGGTGTTTTCCAGCCTCAATAATTCTGTGATTCTGTAATTTAAGGCTCACTGTAGCTCAGACAGAATATAGAGCTTGTAACAAGGATGCTGCTGAAGGACTTGAGTAGGCAAGGCACCTTGAGAACTTTAAGAAAGACTTTTAGTTTCTCTAAAAACCTGAAAGGAAAAGCAGTATGTATTTCACCACACACACTGTGTGGAATTTATTGCCATGGCCTTAGTAAGATCCTTTCCTTAGATATCTTGGAAAAAAAAGTTGAGTTTATAGAACTTTTATTCAGCTTGGTAGGAATTTGGTTTCAATTTTCAGTACCTTAAACTCTATTTAACTTCTTTTGTATTTTTTTCCTAACATAAGGATGTTTTCCATAACATAAAGGATTGTCAGTAATCACTGGCTAATTGTTCCTCACGCAGCCTAAGTGGTGGCTTTGCAAAAAGAGAGTGAGCAAGGGTAGCATCTCCCAGTCAGCAAGTGACAGTGTCACAGTGCAGGTGCAGTATTTGAGGTCCTTTCAGTAGAAGGTGCTTAGTCACTGCTCAGCTGAGCGCCTTGGTCCTTAGCAGATGAATGGAATCCCTGAGAAACTGGGATAAACTCTTGCTGGGATGAATATCTCTAATTCCAGACAGCCCGTAGCCAATCGTACAACATGGAAGCCACCACTTCTTTGAACTCTGGGTAGGAATTTGTCAGTGCTAAAGGCATGTAGGGAAAGTTTGTTGAAGAAAAATCACTCGTATAGAAATATGCCCTAAATGATTGCCAGTGGATTCCCCCTCTAGAACTCACTGTATCATAAAAATAGTAATAGAGAGTCGATGCTGTGGCAGACAGTGCTTACATAACCGTCCCTAAGAGTGGGCATTTGTGGTATGGAAAGAAAGAGATTGTATTTACAAGCTATGCAAAGCCATCCAGCCAGCAAGGTAATAAACTGGCATGGGGCTGTGCTTGCTGTTATCTATCACCAGAGAGTTTGCTGCCTATGATGTAGAGAAGACACATGATTATCTAGTCAATGTTGAACTTGAAACTCAGAAAACACTACAGAGAAATGGGAGAGCCCCAAAGGGAAATTCTGCTTAGTTTGCTGTTGTCAAAAGAGCTATGGGCAGAGTTGGCAGTGGGAATCTGAGGGCAGCAGAGAGGTGGAGGCTTCTTGCTGGGGAAAAAATGAGACATAAAAGAGAGGGAATCTGGAAAACCTTTAATGACTCTGTTAACTGCTGTACATAAGAGTGCAAATTTACATGTTTGGGGTTTGGAGAGCTGTTGGTCTGATGTGCTTTGCATTTTGCCTAATCAATAATTCATGTAGTGAACTCAATTTTATATCGGCTGCTTCAAAGCTGGATGCTTTGGTTGTAGTAAGGACCAAGGGAAGATAAGGAAACTACTCAATTCCTTCCACTAAAACCTTTATTGTCTTGCTAAAGTCTGTTGCGATTGCATGCATTTGTTTGGCAGCCTTCAATGATTTGAGATACAGTAAGCACAAGAAGATATGTTTTAAGAATCTATTTCTACTATGTTCTGCAAAAAGATGTGCAGAATGTGTTTACTATCTGTATCCTCCTTCTGCAGGAGACTCCTGGTAGTGTATGAGGGCTTAGACATGGAATCATAGAATCCTTAGGGATCAGAAGGGACCTCGAAAGATCATCCAATCCAGTCCAATCCCCCTGCCACAGCAGGATCACCCAGACCCAGTGGCACAGGAACACAGCCAGGCGGGGCTGGAAGGTCTCCAGAGAAGGAGACTCCACAACCCTCTGGGCAGCCTGGTCCAGTGCTCTGTTACCCTCACTGTGAATTCACACAGAGGGATAGTTGGTGATGCCTTCTCCTTCAGTTTGTACGCAATGACATGCAAAGCTACTGATATATCATGCAGCACACTGGAACTTCCAGTAATGAAGAGATGTTTGACCAGGAGTGAAGGGTTTGCCACTTGCACCAAACAGCTGAGGACCCCTGCCAGGCTGTGTTGTTTGTATTTTGTTAGAGAAAAAGATGCAGATAGACTGGAGAGGAGCTAGGGAAGGGTGATGAGGATGATCAGGGCACTGGAAGACCTCCCATGTGAACAAAGGCTGAGAGAACTGGGTCTGTTCAGCCTTGAGAAGAGAATACTTAGGGGGGACCTTATTGTGATGGTCCAGTCCATCAAGAGTGTCTGCCAGGAGGATGGAGACTCCCTCTGCACAAGGAGTCCTGTAGAAAGGCCAAGGGGGAATGGTTACCAGTTGCTCCAGGACAGATTGTGACTGGATTCGAGAGGGAAGTTTTTTCTCAATGAGAGCTGTTAGACAGCAGAATGGTCTTCCAAGGGAAGGAGTGCATTGCTCAACTGTAGACAGTGCTAAGGCTCAGCTGGATGTGGTTCTGGGCCAGCTCATTTCAATTGAATCCTGCTTGAAGGGGTTGGATGATCCCTGAACTCCCAAGCACCAAACCTGTGAACCTGTAAACTTGCTCATCCAACTTGTCACTCTTCTGCATCCTCTTCTACAAATAATGACAACTAAACCCACCACATTTTGAACTCAAACATCACTGTTTTGGTTTTCTTCCACAGCCATGGGAAGAGACCAGCAGTGCCATATGCATCCGTATTTTTCATCCTCTGTGCATCAGCCTTGTTCTATGATCATTTTATTTTAAATTGCAGAAAAAGTCCGGTGTCTTTGATCCTCTGTTCCTTTCACAGTAATAAAAGAAGTTGGATATTTTACTAGCATAGTGTTTGTCTTTCATATAGGACCACGGAATGATGGCATTTATGTTGATGATTAGCTGCTCTTTGTTGCAGTCTGTAGTGGGAGATGGTCACCCTAGAATTCCTTAAGCAATTCGAGTCCTGCAGAACACTGAGCATTAGTTGATGGAGTAAAGTCAGTGGAGGACATGGAGTGGTCACTGTAAATAGAGGTCTGTGCAAACTTGCAGTGGTTTGGCTTGACAGGAGAAGTGGAACAGTGATGGAAACCTGTCTGTCTTGATGGTGAATATTACACCTGACGCTGTTCTGTGGTTTAGTTCCCAAAACAAAGACAAAGTCCCCTGGTTTTGCTTAGTTGCGTGCAGCTTAAGCGAGCTTGCAGGCTTTTTCAAGTGAACCTTCATAGAATTTATTCACCTTAGTTTAGACCTGAATTTCTCAGCAGGACCTTCTTCCCAGAGAGGGTACCGGAGCACTGGACCAGGCTGCCCAGGAGGGCTGTGGAGTCTCCTTCTCTGGAGACTTTCAAAACCTGCCTGGATCCGTTCCTGTGCAACTCGGTCTGGGTGATCCTGCTGTGGCAGGGGGATTGGACTGGGTGATCTTTTGAGGTCCCTTCCCATCCCTAAGGATTCCATGACCCTACGATTCTATGATTTCATGTCAATGTTCCTCTGCTCCTCAGTCGCTTTCAACATATAGTTAAAAATATCACCACAAGGTGGAGTTCTGAACTTTCCGGCATGAACAATCTCTTAATTATATCAACAGGGAGGAAGCTTAATTTCTTTCTAACTACTATACTTCCATCTGAAATTTGCAGGAGTGTTGATGGGTATAAACGTTCAACAGAAGGTAGCAACAACTATGGAACTGTGGTCAAACCAGTCTTAACAGTACAAGTGAAATGAACCACTTGTGGAACTGAAATGATTTCTAGTCTCCATGCCTGGAGGTGTTGAAGAACCCTGTAGCCATGGTGCTTCACGCCCTGCTCGAGTGGGAGCAGGGAGGGGGTCAGGTTGTGTTTGTCAGTCTCTCAGGGACTGAGGGGTTCTGTTGGGGGGGGGATGGTTGGACTCAGGAATCCAGGAGGTCCTTTCCAACCAGGATTCTTCTGTGATTCTGTGATTTGACTTTGTTAGGTTACTTAGGAGTGCTGAAAAGCTCAAACTATGACCCTTTGACTGTACAAAATAAAACCAACAGAATTTTATAGTTGCAATTAACACTTTGCTCTGTGCTTCTTTAACCCTTTTACTCAGTCATCGGGATTTTGAACTCTGATATTTTGAACAAGCTTTGAAATTCCTGGTGACCTTTTCACTTTCTCTATGCAGAATCACAGGATCATAGAATTACTGAGCCTGGAAAAGCCCCCTGAGCTCATCCAGCCCAGCCTATGACCTAACTTTACCACATTAAGCTAGACCAGAGCACTAAGTGCTACATCCAGTCTTTCCTTAAACACCTCCAGGGGTGGGGATTCCACCACCTCTCTGGGCAGTCCAGTACAATGTCTGATCACCTTTTTCTTATGAGTGTTGACCACTGGCTTTAGAACATTGCCTTAAATCTCCAGGTTTTGCAATAATCACTGTTATTTCTTTAGCTCAGGCTTTTCTCAGGGGTTTTAAAACAGATCTGTTTCTTAGATAGGTGTTGGTTTCATACTAAACTTATAACACAAATACTATGTAAAGTTTTGAAGCAAGAACACATCTGTTATCCACTAGCTTATTACCTCAATCCATGTGGAATTGACTGCAGACTCTTTTCCGCGGGCATGGGAGCCGATAGTAGAACTGTGTTCACCATGGTGACCTGCAGATGCATGTGTCAGCCATACCGTGTGCTACTGTTAAACTCCACACCCCTTCTGTCACCTGGCTTCTGTTAGAATTGATTTCCCGTGTCGGAAATAAGAGCAAGACCCCTCATAAAATTAGCTTCTGGAAAGAAGTCCTTCCAGTTGCCACTCAAAGCCTGACATAATACAGTTAGGAGTATTTGCTGAAATAACCTCTCCAGAAGTTTGTGGGTACATCACAGACTCCAATTTCACACACAGTGTCACCATCGTTTTCTCTTTCTACTGACATACAGCTGAGCTGAACACAGTTTAAGGGGAACGGTGTTTTATTGTTCTTATCTAGTTTAATGCTGACCAAACATTGGCTGCAATTATTTAGTAATATAGATAAAAGCTTTTGGTTAGTTCCATTATCTGACTGTTGTCTCTGATGTGATTGAGACTGGGTGTGAGGAATCAGAATCGTTCATTCGCACCGTATCAAATACATCACAGTTATTAAATTCATAAACACAAGCCTTTATCTTTTGGCAAAGAACAGAATCTTCCTCTAATGATGGCAAGACCAGAAATGCATACACTAAGATGGCCCTACAACGTTGTGTTATACCAGAAGTACGCTGTAACTCTGCATCCTCACCATCACGTATTGTGCTAGATTCTAGAACAATGTAGATCTCGCATATTCTAGGCTGTAAAATGTCAGGGGGTTTTTTTTCTACTGTAAGTAGGACAGAAAAATCTCAAAGGCTTCACCTCATTTCTCCAATGGTCTTACAGCAATTTTGGAAGAGAGACATCAGTGTTTTCTAAGACATGTTCATCTTTCAGGTTTTCACAGAATCACAGAATTATTGAGGCTGAAAAACACCTCTGAGACCATCCAGCTCAGCCTGTGACCTAACGTCAGTACATCATCCAGACCAGAGCACTAAGGGCCACAGCCAGGCTGTCCTTAAACACCTCCAGGCATGGGGAATCCATCACCTCCCTGGGAAGTCCATTCCCATGTCTGATCAACCTTTCCGTGAGAAAGGGCTTCCTAACATCCAACCTAACCCTCTCCTGGCAGCTTCAGACCCTGCTCTCTTGTCCTATCACTAGTTGCCTGGGAGAAGAGCCTGACTCCCACCTGTCTGCAACTTCCCTTGAGGTAGTCCTAGAGAGTGAGAAGGTCTCCCCTGAATCTGCTCTTCTCCAGGCTGAACAACCCCAGCTCCCTCAGCCTCGCCTCATCAGCTTTTCCCTCTAGTAACTTCCCCAGCCTTGCTGCTCTCTCCTCTGGACCCACTCCTTTGCCTCAATCTCTTTCTTGAAGTCAGGGTCCTAGAGCTACACACAGTACTTAAGGTGAGACATCACCAGTGCTGAGTACAGGGGGATAATTATATCTCCACATCCATTGTGGTGCAGGTGGAAAAATTGATCATAATATTTTAATGTACAAGATTAGCTCTTCACTATGAGACGTATAGTTCTACGTCTGTTGTGCTCCAGTTGAGTACCCATCTTGTGACTGAGTTACTCACTGAATTCCTTAGGGTGTATCTGACAAGACGTAGTAGCACCATCTTAATGAACACAGCCAGACAGTGTTTAATGCTGTTTTGTTATTGTGCTTCTTTCTGCAGACCGAGCTGTGTCATACACACATTACTTCCCATGAGTACGATGATAATTAGGACTCTCTAACCACTGGTAGTGCAATGAAATCTTTTAATTCACTGACATTAATATTACATGTGATAGGAAGTAACCTTCCTTTAAGAAAGATGATTTGACTTACATCAAGTTTTGCTATCAGCTTTGTTTGATTTCATTGTGGTTAAGTTTTCATGCTGAGGGTGCTGAGACACTGGACCAGGTTGCCCAGGGAGGTTGTGGCTGCTGCCTCCCTGGAAGTGTTCAAGGCCAGACTGGATGGGGCCTTGAGCAGCCTGGTCTAGTGGGGGGTGTCCCTGCTCATGGCAGGGAGTTGGAACTGGATGATCTTTCAGGTCCCTTCCAACCTCAACCATTCTAAGAATCTATGAATGCACTACTATGACAAGACAAGAGTCAATGGGCATGAACTGCAATGCAAGGCATTCCAGTTAAGCGTGAGGAAATCCTAGGACTGATGGTGATGATGATGGAGCACTAGAGCAGGTTGCTCACCGAGTTTGTGATGATCCATGTTTTGGCAGAGAAACAGTCCTGAATGACCTGCATTTCCACTTGATGCTATTCTGAGCAGGGAAGTTTGGCAACCTGATCTCCAGGGGTTTCTTCTGAAGTCAACTGTGCTGCAGTTCTATAATCCTATGAAACCAGTGGAAATGATCAGTGTTTCCCGATGAAATGAGGTTACATGAGGCAGTGTATGTTTTCATTTCACCTTCTATGTGAGAGCTGCTAATAATACCCCAGATTTTGCTTTCATAGGGCCCTTGTTTTCTGAGCAGAAGTCAGACTGTGTGCTTTCCTACCGTCAAGCACCGACACAGAGCAAAATGAAACCAACAGAAAACCTAGCACCTCAGTTACATTGCTTCCCGTGTTTTAGAATTCCTTTGCCAGATTGGAGATTCGGAATGCAGGCAGTGAAAGTGGGACCTTTCACAAGAGTGAAAGGATTTGCTTTGCTTGTGTCATTCTCCAAGCTCTTCCCTCTGTGTTGTTGACAGTCTGTTACCTCCTGGTAAAATTAGCACAGTGCTGCTCATGACCAAATGTCAAGTAGGATATTTTTTGATCACTGGGTGCTCATTGCCTTTGCTGACTACGTTGAGACTGGTGGTCCGTTATAAGTGAAGCCATCCATTTCAGTTCCTGACAGTTTAAGACTCCTTGGGTTGATAGGATCTTCCTATGAGGAATGACAAGTGCTATTATCTAAACCATCACAACTAGCTGGGACTCCTACAGCTTGCCTAGCTCCGTATGTTCATATTTAACAGCTTAACTTTCAGCTTCCAGCATGGGATTCCTGTGGCTTTCTTCATTAGTGTTTGGCCAGGCACTCTACAAACTTCACAGCAGAGGGCCCTTCTAGCATCTTCTGAGTGGGCTCTCCGGTACCTGCTTTTAGCTTCTGTCGGCTCTTCTTCCAGATTTTCTGAAAAGCTTCCTGCAGGTTCCTCCGCATTCTAGGAAGAGGTTCATTTTCTCCTTGAGTGAGGACTTTGCTCCTCATGTGCACTTCTGCGTTTGCCAAATGGTGACTTTTTCTGATGAATGCTCTACACAGTAACTTCTACACTACACACTGATAGAGTCATTCTAATTAACTACACTCCAGTACCGATGAATTGCTTGTATAAGGGACCGTAGTACTTGTCAGCACTGGGTAGCCCCTGTCCCTTCACGTGTTGACATTACTGTGGCTTTTCTGCAATTCCAGATAACTTGCCCCTCAGGTCAGGAAGGGTGTCGAGGGGCTGGAGCGAGTCCAGAGAAGAGCACCTAGAATGGTCAAGGGGCTGGAAGGTCAGCCCTGCGAGGAGAGGCTGATGGAGCTGGGTCTGTTTAGCCTGGAGAAGAGGAGGCTCAGGGGTGACCTTATCGCTGTCTAGAACTACCTAAAAAGGGGTTGGAGTCAGGCGAGGGTCGGTCTTTTCTCCCTGGACACTGCAGACAGGACAAGGGGTCACAGTCTTCAGCTCCATCGGGGGAGGTTTAGACTTGACATCAGGAGAAGGTTTTTCACTGACAGAGTGATCCGGGTTTGGAATGGGCTGCCCACGGAGGGGGTTGGGTTACCATCCCTGGAGNTTTCCAGCCTCATCATTACTTTGAACGTGAGTGCCTCCCAATCAGCTACATACTGTGGGGACAAAGGAGGATGAAGAGTGCGGGAACCTGTTCTAACCAGGAAACAATGGTCTGACCTCATCTTTACAAAGCAGTCCCAGAGATAATCCTCAGTATAGTCCAAGACAATGGTCTAAGTTTAAAGTCTTCTTCATAGCCCTTCATTAGAAACGTTTCCTCCACTCTTGTCTCACTCTTTAGACAGTGCTTTCCTCCTGGAACTAGGAACTATTTCATCCTATTATTCTTTTATTCGAGCGCAGTTGCAGTTCTTTCCATTCAGTCTCAAAAGAAATGAAGGGAGACAAAGCGATGGAGCAGGACACCAGTTTGTTGTCTTTCATGTCGTGTTTGTTTAGCTTTTACGAAGCAGTGATTTCTACTCATCCTATGGAGCCAGACGGTGCTTTTTTGCATGTGCAGATGCAAGCAGGTAGCTTACAGGAACAGGCAAAAAGAGCTTAGCCCTGGACTTGGGAGACTCAGAGAAAATTAAAAGCTATTCCTGCAGCCTAACTGAGCACCTAAGCTCTTTAATAGCAACAGTCTCTGTTTCTCTAATCTGATAATTTTGCTAATGTACAGTCTATCTTCATAGACTTCATAATTTTTCTATTACTCAATGGTAATAAAAATGATAATAAAATTACCCAGAAGTACCCAGCCACTGCAGTTTGCTGGTCCTGCAGTGAAGGTATGATAGGAACTTAAATCACATTTTGTCTAAATTTGGATCATTATGTAGTCTTTCAGGGAAGAACAGGTATCTGGTCCCTGAGAATAGCGTGTACTTTAGCATGCTGAGGCTGCTGAAGGTAGAGACATCAGGGATTTCCTACCCAACTTAGGATGTGTCACTAAAATCATATACAGAGAACAAAGGGAGGGATGAAAGGATGATGAAAGAAAGAGAGAATGATGAAAAGGAGGAGAAAGAGCTGATGGGAGAGAGGGAGGGAGGGAGGGAGAGAGGCAGGAAGGCAGACAGGGACAAACATGGAAAGGAAAGTAAGAGAGAAAAAGAGACAGGGAGACAAGGAGAGACAAAGGAAGGCAAAATGGATTCTACAATAGGTGTTCTGGGATTGTAAATGCTCTGAATAACTGCACTATTTGTAGATAGATGTGTTAGACTTTCCTGGATCTGAGGACACAAGCTAGTCTATCCTCTTCTGTAGCATCACCCCTAATGGGTATTTATGTAAACACATGCTGAGACGCGTGTTCCCTATCAGTGATACTCAGTTCCATCATTTTACTGTCCTGATAGCTGGGCTGGTTTCACTTAACATCTAATCTGGATCCCCTTTGCTGTACAGGTAGCTCTAATTAAAACCAAGTTAAATTTATCCACGTCTTCCTTAGAACAGGAAGCAACAAAGTGAGAAAAGTGGGCTAGTTAGAGCTTCAGGAGTGAAGCGGAGGAGATGGTACTTTATCTTTTGTTTCTGCCAGTGAATTCCAGAACTGCACCTCACTTCCTTGCAAAACTATTGTGTATTGGAATCATTATTCACTTTGTGATCCACTACACCTTCCGAGCCCTTTCCATTATTTATGCAGTTGTCCTCTGTGTTCTCTTTTCTAATTAGTTAACACTTGTACTTGGCCCTTGTGAGGCCTCCTCTTGAGTGCTGTGTTCAGTTGTGGTCCCTTCATTACAGGAAAGACAGAGAGATGCTGGAGCGTGTCCAGAGGAGAGCTACCAAGCTTGGGAGGGGTTTAGAGAATGAGTCATGTGAGGAGAGGCTGAGGGAGCTGGGCAGGGTGAGTTTGGAGAAGAGGAGGCTGAGGGGGGACCTCACTGCCCTCTACAACTATTTGAAGGGAGGTTGTAGACAGATGGGTGTTGGCCTCTTCTCCTTCATGAATGCTGACAGAAGTAGGGGCAGTTGAGGCAGGGGAGGGTTAGACTGGATCTGAGGCAGAGATTCTTTGCAGCCAGAGTGGCTGGGCACTGGCAGGCCCTTCCCAGGGGGGTGGGGAATCCCCCTGCCTGGAGGTGTTGAAGAACCCTGTAGCCATGGTGCTTCCTGCCCTGCTCGAGTGGCAGCAGGGAGGGGGTCAGGTTGTGTCTGTCAGTCTCTCAGGGACTGAGGGTTTGTGTTGGGGTGGGGATGGTTGAAGCAGGTCCTTTCTGACCATGTTTATTCTGTGATCAGAGGAAGGATGGAATGCCTGTGCTCCCCCCCACAACCAAAATGAAAGAAAATTACTATGTTCCTGATTCAGAAGGATCCTGCTATCGCATGATCAGATATCCGAGTCAATTAAAATTCATCTAAGTGCCTGCAAAACTATATGTATATATAAATATAATCTATTTTCTTGATTATAACAGTCAATTTATAAGCCAAATTGTGTGCTACTCAGGGCAAATTCACTTACTGCAGTTGCCTTTCCAGATTTGACCTCGTTAAAACTGAAAACACTGTGTATGTCTTATTACAGAAGCAGTTTATCCAAAATGAACTCTGTAGGGAATGCAGCTAGCCTTTCCTTTGTTCTCTTCTTTTCTCCCTCAAAACTAGACTTCTCTATGTACTGCAACGCTTTCTTGAAGGAAAATACTGTGGTACCAAAGTCTTGTTGTGGGTACGATGCCTCCTGTTCTGATTGTGATGATGAGGGAATTCTCTTTCACCAGTCTCATCTATTAGAAGCAGTTATGGCCCATAGAACTGTCACTGCTTCAGCAGCCTGCACGCTTGTTGCTGTAACGAAGCTTCCCGATGAACACAGTGTTGGTATTTATGAAGTCAGCGGTTGGATCTCCAGCTGAACAGCAAGGCTTGCTGTGGAAAGACCTGAGGTTGTGTGTAACATGGTTTGAAATGCTGCATGTGGACAGGAGAATCCAGTGCTGGTTACAGCGGCGCGCAGGAAATCACAGTTTGGAGTCTTGGCTGTGCCACAGCCTTTCTGTGTGACTTTGGACAAGCTGCTCTTTGTGCATTAGCTAATAATACTATCTCTATCTCCCAGGGGTGTTGTGAGAATACATTCATTAATGTTTGTAAGGCACTTGGATGCTATAGTGGTGGGGCCATATAAGCACTTAGAGAAACAATCCATTTTTGCAACAACGTGCATCCCCCTGACTAAGGAGTTTTGTTTTGCTGGAAGTTTTTTTGTAGAGGCTTGTTAGGGATAAATCTACTTTATAATGATACAGTGAGGGTGAACTGCCTTTTGGAGTGCCGCTTCACTTTAGTATTCAGAACAGGTGTAACCAGGCATAAGTTGGAAAGCTGTTCCCAAAGAAAGGGAACAGGATTTTTATAGTCAGACGTTTGAGGAGAAAAGATACCTCTCCTGATTCATCTAGTTCGAAACCTAGAGGATTATTTACATCTGTATCTGTCTCACAAATAGTTTATTCTATTTTAAGCACTCCTCATTACACTGGCTAAACTACCTCCTCAGGCAAGTCATTCCGTTGCCTAATTGCCTTTAAAGTTAAACAGTTTGCTCAAATGTCTACCCTATTTTTTATCTTGTGGATATAAGCTGCTCTTACGCTCTGTCCTTTCTTTCTGAAATAACCTTCACTCCTACGTGTTCAGTTCAGACACACCGCGCGGTTATAGCAGGTTAACAAGGTATTGCTTTAGAGCTGATGGGAGGAAATTGGTAAGCCACTGTAATTTGATTTTATAATCTGCCTGGCTGAGCGCTGTACAGTATTACTATCTGGATATGGGGCTCTGAACGGTAGCACCAAGGAAAAGAGTATTCCCAGGGCCTTTGTAGAGACTTCTTGGTGAGGGACTTCAAACCTAGGAGAAGAACTGCTGCAAAGACTTCATAAGAGGGCTTTTGTATGCTTTGTTTTTAGGGTTATGTTTGGTTTTGTTTGTAGAAACTAGTGGCAGCAGAGAAATGATGGAAGTAAGATATTTGTGAGAGTGTGAGCAGTCCCTGGGGACAGTGAAGAGGGCTCTGCAGCTTTTGAGGCTCAGGAAACAAGGTCTCTTCTGTGCTACCATGTAAAACATTTTAATTTGGGGGCTGGGTCCAACCACATTTTTCAGAGACAGAGTGTTCAAAATTATGAATAGACACGATCATTATAAGACAGAGACCCTATAAATGTCCCAGTGTCAGGAAGAAACACTCTGTCCTCTCCTGTGATAGTAAGTATAGAGAATTAACAGGGTCTTTAACAACATCCAAGTGCAGGAACTCAAAGCAAGATGTAAAGGTGCAGGAGAATAAACCTCATTTCTCCTGGGGCTGATAGGATTGCTTGTTTGCTGTGAAGTCAACGCCTGTTATTGTTATTTGCTGTTGTTTGAAGACGTGCTGAGTAGGATTGATTTTAATAAAGTTCCCATACGAGTGATAGTGGCAGTGCATCTTAATATGAAGGCTTCTCAAGGTCATTATTGTTTTAAGCTTTGTCTTTATTGTTTTTTCTTGGCTGTGAGTGTTTGGGGTTGAACAGAGTTGATATTATCCTCTACTGTACACGTTCTGAACGTATGCTACTCTACTCAGGAGAACTCAGGAGAAAGAAATCAGCTGCTGCAGCATTGTACACTCGTGCTGCAAAAGGAGCCACAAGCATCAGCTCCTCATCTTAATTTGGATTCACAACTGCCAGGCTGCTCCCAACCTCATGTCTTAGCTAAAGACACAACTCATCTATCTTCCTTTTCATTCAGGAATGAATAAAAAACTGTAAATAATGACAAGGAGAGGAAACGCCAGGGAAAAATTGTTACTGGAGCATTAATTTCTCTCAGTTGTTCTATTCCATAGGAAGTATTTTGAACATTGAGTTTATTCTTATTCTGTTCATTAGGCATTATTATCAAGGTCATTTGGTGATAGGACAAGGGGCACTGGGTGCCAGCTGGAACAGAGGAGGTTCCCTATCAATATCAGCAGGACCTTCTTCCCAGGGAGGGTCCCGGAGCACTGGACCAGGCTGCCCATGGGGGTTGTGGAGTCTCCTTCTCTGCAGACGTTCCAGCCCCGCCTGGCTGTGTTCCTGTGCCACTTGGTCTGGGTGATCCTGCTGTGGCAGGGGGATTGGACTGGATGATCTTTCGAGGTCCCTTCCAATCCCTAAGGATTCTATGATTATTTAAATAAAATCTTTCATTACCCAAACTTCCCTGTACAAATACATTTTCATGGTAGAATACTTCAGAGACAAGATCATCTCTACTGAAATATTCAGGAAAGAATGTAACCCAACCGTTTACATTTGTCTTCTTAAAAAATAAGAAGCAGTTTGCTTGGTTCTGCTCTGATATACAGAACGCATCACACAAGAAACAATTGGGATGATAAAGATTAATCTAGTTTGGAAAACGCTGTTTAAAAACCAGAAGGTGCCACTACATTCAATGCTGATAGTTAATCAAAAAAGATGAGTGGAAAAGTTTTATTTATAAAAACAGATTGTCCTATGCTTTGTCTATGAAAAGGCAGACACACGTCTTCAGCAGTGTACCTGGCGAAGGAAAACTGTTCAGCCTCCACAAGCTACTACGGTTGCATTACTGTGCTCTAATGAGTGCCTTCTGAGGATGCTGTTCCCTATGCAGAACAGCAGGGTACCTAAGCTGGACAGGGTGAAGTCTTTTCCTTATAGCAAAGTAAATTGCAGTGATTTCTCACTCTGTGAATTCATTGGTCATTCAGCTGATTCTATCCAGTTTGGTAGGACAACATTATTGATAAACACCCTCATGCCTATGGCGTATCTGTAGGATTGATGCCAGTTGCACGCATTTATATCAAGGGAATAACTTCTCCCTTGCTGATCCCTCAGGCCATGCTTAATATACGATTGGATGTTATCTTGCTCATAGCATCTGATATTTCATTTTACTACATGAAGTACACACCTGCTTCTCATATCTCCTCGATTTTGTTCTGAAGTGGTTATGAAAAAAAGAGATTTGAAAACCTAATGGTACCTATTGGAAGAAAAGAAGTACCTGTTATGTGTAGGCAGAGAATAAAACAAAACCAGACGTGGTTGGCCTTCCAAATAAATCTCAAACATATTGAAGCATAACAATAATTCCAGTTAGCATACACTCTTTTGCTAGTCCCTTGTTCCTGGAAGCAATTGGTGTGTGTTTTTGGGAGTTTGATTTGGTCTGGTTTTATAGAATTCTAATAGTTGTCTATAAAAATAAAGAAATCTATTTTTTGGGGAATTGTTTCTTCATAAAGAAAGTAAAATGAAAAAGACTAAAGCAACACAAAGCTCTCTGTGTGCGGATCTGGCTTTTGGCGGCATTAGCTTTTGAGTTGATGTCTAGCACAGTTTTACTGTGCAGGCTATAGTTCATAAAGCTGTGGCAGCAGGATTGGACTGGATAATCTTTTGAGGTCCATACTGATCCCTAATGATTCTGTGATTCTATAGTGAGAGGAGTGTTCTGTACTGTGTCTCTATAACACAGGAATACTTAACCTTTCCAAACAAAGTGGGAGTGGAGAGAGAGAGACTCTTTTGCCAAGCCGCGGTTGTGTCGGATGCAGTTGGATGTGTTTAACTCTTGTCTGAAATGATGCAATAAACTCTGCTAAAGTCAGTGGAGGTCAATTCCATGACTGTAGTTCTCATCATCTTAAAATAGCTGTTACATACAGAAGCTTGATTGTAAGGGGAGACACCCAAGTCTTCCAGTTCTAAATCTTCAGGTGTGCAGGCTAATGTTGTAGTTTGTTCTGTGTTCATTTTCCGAAGTGATTTCAATTGAATCATTTATGGTTCTTCCATTCAGATTATAACAGCTATTTTGGAGCGGATAACCCTCAATGGCTGTATATGAGACATTGCCCGGGGTGCTTCCGAGATGCTTTTGAGCTGGGTAAGGAAAACACTGAGTGTTGACACATTCTCAAAGCACTATGGCATGGATTGAGAGCATAGAGTTTATCAGCTGCGTTACTGACCTATTATTCTATGCATTGCTGACAGAACAGACGATACCAGTTTCCTCTGAAATGTTCAACAAAACCAAATAAGCAGGGGTTTTTTTGAAAAAAAAAAAGGTAATAAGTATTTTTACAAAAGAAATAGAAGATTGAATGAGTGTGCAATAACTCATACATACAAACTGTAATTCATCAGCAACCACTTCTACTTTTTACTCTAGTAGCCATTCAGTGTATAATATTGTACTACTGTAATACCAAGCATTACCATTCCATTCGTATTCTGGTGAGGTAAACCATGCTCACATTGTTCTTGTGACTTTAGGACCACAGTTAACTGTTGAACTCCTGTTTAAGCTGTAATTCCCAGATCATCTTTTGTACCTAGATACTACCTTGTACAGTCTGAGTCATTTTGAATCAGCTATCAGGATTCATTTGCCCTTTTAAATAAGGGCAAAAGAGGCAAAAACCATACAGGCTAGTGAACCTGAACCTCTGCATGAAGGGTACTCTAGACTCGGGGTGCTGTTGTGGGACTTCAATGGAGAGTGTTTTAAGTGCAGATAGCAGAGAATGCTTTCTGTCTCTTGTTCAAATCGGCTGATGAACATGACTACGATGGCCAGCACAGGTGTGACTGGAACCTCCCCGGAGCTGGCTCCATGATCCACTTCGCTCCTTCTCAAACCATGTCCAGGGAGAGTGTATATTATTCTGTAGAGAAAGATGTTCTGTCTCTTACTGTGTTGTAGAACACCCTTTGAAATATGTTATCCCTCTGAAATCCAGCTGAATCAGCTACAGTGTGTCCAGGATTTTTGAGGAAGTTTGTTCAGGTTGTGCATTGCCACAGCTCCGCCAAGAGTACTATTTTAATATCTCTTTCTTTGTTAAATGCCAAAATCTAAGGTGCTTCATTTCGTATTTCAGTTTAAGCTTTCTATTTTAAAGCAAGGTAAGTGAAATATTTGTTACGCCATTTAGTATGAACCAGCCCCATCTAGTAAAGGCTAGAGAATGACTTATTTCTTACTCTTTATTGCCAAGAACTAGTGAATTATATTATACATGAATGGCTTATTAAATTATTTCTTTATAATTCTAAATGGCAAACAGGTTTATGTTTTAAGATTATAAATTCAAAATAAATAATTAAATATATTTCCTTTACTTATTCAAGATTTCAGAATAAAATCCTAAACAAAACCCAGAAGATACTTAATACATAAAATTCTGGGCCTCATTCAACACTACATTCTGATGCAGGTGAAGGTCTCTTGAATACAAGAGCATTTAAAAGAGTGCCATAGTGGTGAATCCATTTCAGTTGATACTTCAAATGTATTAATTGTTCACTTTGTGCATGCAAAATTTTTCACCTGTTTATTTGAGGTTTCAAACAGTTTTGAAAGCTTCTGCATTTAATATTTGTATGAAAAGTACTTGTTTACCCTCCAATAGTTTAAGATCCATAGGTTTATTGATTCCTAGAATGGTTCAGGTTAGAAGGGACCTGAAAGATCATCCAGTTCCAGCCTCCCTCCCATGAGCAGGGACACCCGCCACTAGATCAGGGTGCTCAAGTCCCCAGACAATCTGGCCTTGAACACTTCCAGGGGCAGACCCTGGGCAACCTGGTCCAGGGTTTCAGCACCCTCAGTGTGAAGAACTTCCTCCTGACTTCCAGTCTAAACCTCCCCTCTTCCAGCTTTGAAACCATTCTCTCTGCTCCTAACCACTCTGAACCTTTGGAAACAGCCCCTCCCCAGCTTTCCTGTAGTCCCCTTCAGGGACTGGAAGGCTGCTCTGAGATCTCCCTAGAGTCTCCTTTTCTCCAGGCTGAACAGCCCCAACTCTCTCAGCCTGTCCCCATAGGAGAGGTGCTCCAGCCCTCCACTCATGCTGGTGGCCCTCCTCTGGACACCTTCCAACAGTTCAGTCTCCTTTCTGTGTTGGGGGCTCCACCACTGAACAAAGATTATGTCTTTCATCAGTAAAACCACCCAACATAAACACTGCAGAGGCAGTCCTCTCTTCATCGTGTGTTCAGTAACTGTTCTAACTGACTGGAGGTGCCTGGTCTGTTGTGGATGCTCTCTATTTTAGCTGCAGCTCCCTTTTGTCCTTACTACAGTAGTAATTGCTAATGGAACGAATCTGAAGTGCCCATTGTGGGTTGACTCCACTGTCTGATGACTTTTTGTGCTATCCAGGTTTGGAGCTGGAAAGTCAATAGCTAAAAACCATGAAGGAGGTTTCCAGGTTAAGAGTCAAGCTGTAGTCAGAGAGCCTATTGGTTACGTTGCCAGTTAGAATGGGTTAGTAGAGCGAAAATAATTCCTATAGAGTTTGGATTTTTGCTTTTCCCTCCTGCACTGAGACAGGGGGAAGAGATAAACCTGAAATATTAACTTACTAACTTTGCCACACAGCTCTGCTGTCGCCCTTTCTGTAAGGGTTTGCTGTGACTTGACTCACTCGACTCACTGCGTATTCAGCACAGCTTCCTCCACCGGTCTCATTTGCAACTAAGAACTGAGTGTTACAGTGTTCTAGTTGGGTGTATTTGGGCTAAACCTTGGTGACTTGATGCTGGTAACTGAATTCTGTTCATTTCATGTGTTTAATCGACCTGGTTATGATACAAATCCTTTTTCTAGGAAAAAAAAAGGAATAAATAATTACAGGTTGAGAGTGTTAACAACTCCTCATTGTCTTAAAATACATAAAGCCTAAAAATATAAGGATAAGCCTCCTATATAATCACTGGAATGTTGAAGCCTACACCTTGCCCAGCTTTCAGTAGTTGCATGCTCTCTCTGAATTACCATGGAATGGCTTGTGTTAGAAGGGACCCCCACAGATCATCTAGTCCAGTCCCTCTGCTGTGGCAGGGACATCGTTCATTAGATCAGGTTGTTCAAAGCCCCATCCCTTCTGACTTTGAACACTTAGGATCTCAGAGCAATACTCTTACAACTGGATGCAGACAGAAAGGCCCTTGAGACCTTGCAGACTCTCTTTGAGATTAGTAGTTCTCCTCCTTGGTGTGAAGTGATACCCGTGCAGGTCTTTCTGGCTGCATGAAGACATGTTTTGAAAATAAACCACAAAAATATTGGAGTAGGAAAGGACGGCCAGACAGACACTGTAGCTATAAATTCTCTGTGAAGACATGTATGGTTCTGTCAGTTTAATCCTGAGCTTCTTTCTCCCTTCAGATGTATAGATTTATCCATAGGCAGCCAGAGCATATGTAATCATGTACCATAGGAATTAAATCACAGCGTTATAATGCCTCTTCCATCAGACATTAGAATAGTTCTTCCTGAACAGGTTGAGTGAAAACTTTCTGTATCTCATATGAAAAAAAATCCTATACTCCGGAAGGCAAGAATGAGTTTCAGCACTGCAGGTTCTTCACACAGGATATACTGCCCTGGCTCCCTCCTCTCTGGCAGCTCATTCATTACAGCTCATGCATTTTCTCATATGAATACTGGCACCAGTTCCCTCCGATCTGTACTGGTTTCAAGTACCATCAGTGTAGGAGCTGGATTTTTTAAGGCTCTAAATTTTATAATCCCAGATGCATCGGGGTTTTTCTGTGTGGAAAATTCCCCAGGTCTAGTGCCATCATTGTTCTCAGTAGGAAACCTTAATTGCAGAGCTAGTTGGGTAAGAGTTGGATTAGCTGGCAGAGTGTTGTCTGGAAAAGCTTTCAGCTGTGCAATGTTATCACGTCGCGTCCCCCCCCCCCCCCAC